>JARYTA010000006.1:600000-1166099 GCA_031081845.1 Debaryomycetaceae sp. UCDFST 68-768.1 | reverse complement strand
ATGACATACAGATCCTGTAGTGGTGTAAGTAGTTGGAGTGCCTGGTGTCGTGTAAGTAGGAGTACCTGGGGTCTGGATGATTACACAATCAGAAGCTCCATGACATTCAGAGCCAGTAGTGGTGTAAGTAGTTGGAGTGCCTGGTGTCGTGTAAGTAGGAGTACCTGGTGTTTGAATTACCACACATGTAGGAGCTCCATGACATGCAGATCCAATAGTAGTGTAAGTAGTTGGAGTACCTTGTGTCGTGTACGTAGGAGTACTTGCACTTGGGCTTGAGTTTGATCCAGGAGTCTGGACGATAACACAAGTAGAATTTCCATGACATGCAGATCCAATAGTAGTGTAAGTAGTTGGAGAGCCTGGTGTCGTATACGTAGAAGTACCTGAAGTCTGGACTATAACACAATCAGAAGCTCCGTGACATACAGATGTTCCAGTAGTAGTGTACGTTGTTGGAGTACCTGGTGTTGTGTACGTAGAAGTACCTGGAGTCTGCACAATAATACATTTCGAAGATCCATGACACACAGATGTTCCGGTAGTGGTGTAAGTTGTTGGAGAACCCGGTGTGGTGTACGTAGGAGTACCTGGAGTCTGGACAATAACACAATTCGAAGCTCCGTGACATACAGATGTACCGGTGGTAGTGTAAGTAGTTGGAGAACCTGGTGTTGTGTATGTAGGAGTAGTAGGAGATGGCGTTTCGACATACACTATATCGGAGGTAATTGTCTCATTCCCTGAAGTATAGACTTTTGTTTTAGTAGTGAAAGTTGAAGTGTACGTTCCTGTCCATGGAACAGATGTAGTGGTATTGAAACTTTCAGCTGGGCATGACGTCTCATCTTCATCCAATTTTTGATAAATGTTGGTGAAATTGTTATGAGTTACACCATCCGGTGAAACGTATTTGAATTCAAGAATACGCAGATTGATGATATTAGTGTAATCAACTATAATAGGGTAATAATAACCAGCTTGCAAGTAAACATCTGTGATTGCAGTTCGATTAGTAGAGTTACCTGTAGCTGAAGAAATTTCATTTGAACAACAAGAAAATGCATTAGCTCCGAATTTCAAATAAGCTTTGTCGTCACCTTGGATATTGAACTCATATTCACCTGTTTGATCTGCATAGAAATAACCCTTAAGAACCATAGTAAAATTCGACACTGTCGTATAGTACCCATATACATAACCGTTAATTACTGTCGAGATGGCAGTAGAGGAGACAGCACGAAAATTAACGTTCGTAACTCCTTCGACTGTATGATAGAGTGCACCCTTGGGATTACCGTTAGAATCCAAACCCGAGGAACCTATGTTGTTTTTGTAAAATCCAACATTGAAACCTTTTTGAGATGAAACTGCATTAGGCAGACATCCTACCTCATAAGCCGAGAGTGATGAAAACAAAGACAAAAACTGGAAAGCTATCAACCAGATAATCATTATGATTTTGTTCTTATTGCAAACGATAAAGCTTAATATCTCAAAACACGCCTTCTTAAATAGTTTTCAAGTTCAATGACTTCTAGCCTTTGAAATTGACATGTAGGTGTTCAATATCAAGATGTACAACAAAAGGAACTAATTTGGCAAAACTTTTTTACCAAAAGGGTAAAATATCACACCCTGTTGCTAACAAATGAACCCCAACCCTTAAAGCTCTGCTTTTCTAGTCTTGAAACAGTCCATAAATATGTACCCACTTGTCTCAGAACAATCGAGGACGTCCCGAAAGGTAGAATAAAGAGTCAAAGAGAGGCAACATTGACCAAGTAGACGTCTGCACCTACGATCACACATACACGGGTACACCCGATTTGAGTAATATACTACCAGCTAGCTGTATCCTTCATGCAACCAACTACTCAATTGAAGGTGTTGATACCAATAGTATTGATGCATGCGCATGTAATTCCCAAACTTGAAAGACCAGCGGTTTAAACTCACTCTAAATTATTTTTCACGAGATTGCTTTTGAAGCCAAGAAGATTCTCTGCATACGTTTTGAGACCAAAGCACAATCAATGATGGTGAAGGACCATGACCATACGCTGCATTGGAAATTTGTTGTAAGAATCACAATGCCTCATTTAACCAATTATCAACGGTGAAATCAACTCAAACAGATTATGTAGTACAACACTTATCATATTTCTTCCTCAGAGAAGACAACATCCTTCTCTGCATATGTTTTGAGACCAAAGCACAGCTCACGTTGGTGAGAGATCCCTGACGGTACGCTGGATTAAATGTTTGTTGTAAGAATGACATTGCCCCATCGATTTAATCATCAGCCGTGAAGTCAACATCGTATTCTTATCTCAGAGCAGACAACAATATTCTCTGCATGTGTTTTGAGACGAAAGCACAGCTCATATTGGTGAGAGAACCATGACCATACAATGGAATTGATAGCTATCGTAAGAATCGCAAAGCCTCATGGATTTATCATCAGCCGTGAAGTCAACATCGTATTCTTTACTCAGAGCAGACAACATCCTTCTCTGCATGTGTTTTGAGACCAAAGCACAGCTCATATTGGTGAGAGAACCATGACCATACGATGGAATTGATAGCTATCGTAAGAATCGCAAAGCCTCATGTATATATCATCAGCCGTGAAATCAACCCAAACACATGATGTAGTATGACACTTATCGTTTTATTTTCTCAGAGTAGACAACAACCTTCTCTGCATATGTTCTGAGAAGTAAGCACAGTTCATGATAGTGAGAGCTCCAGTATTTTCCATTCGGATGTCGCACCTTTTTATTAAGGATGTCCATTAATTCGTATTAAATACGCTATCTTTTGCTAACTACGATGTGGTAGGCTAAGAACATAAGTCCTAGAGACATGAAAGATGACGCAGCCTACGAGATATTTTGTCGAGATAGTTCTGTTATTTCCTTCGTCTTCTTGAAATTGTTGGACACCCATGAGTCTAGAAATGACGCCAACTGGCGAACGCTTTTCGCACTTCTTCGCTAGCGGTCCCATATTTACGTTGTAAATTTTCGTCTCTATTGCATATGTATTATAAATTAGCGCTATATCTCTATATTATCGGTGGCAAATATTTCCCTGGTATCATATTTACCCATCATGTTCAGAGATCGACCTTACCTACTTGTGTTAGACTTCAGTATTAGAAACTCAAGGTATTCGTTCTTCTTAACTAGGATTAGCTGTAATCGAGTATAGATTTATCTATGAAAATGAAAAAGATTGTCTTGTAGACGAACAATGTTTGCCTGATGTAAACTATGTCGATATGTACGATTTATTGCTTCTCGTATCTCTAATCGATCCCACGGAACAAAGGAACATGGTAAGATATGGTAATATGTGTATAGCTCCACGGACAAACATGATAAGAAGAAGAGTTCATTGAAAGATGAATTTTCAGTGCTTTCTAAGCCATCACATAGAATTTATCGTACCTATTAAATTAAAGATAGAGAAAACTTTTTTTGACATGGATTCAAAAGCCTGGTATCTCAAACTCTTCCATTGCCTGCAAATTGGAAGTTCAAGCTGTGACAGCACAAAGGTGGGCAAAGGAACACAAAGAGAACAATATAGAAGAGGTTCCATTTCATAGATCAGAGGGAAGAAAGACGAAACCAAATTGAATGAAGTACATAAAGGTTTCTTAAACACTTTGATTGATGAAAATCCCTCCGCACGGCTAGATGATATGATGTATGGCTTGGCAGACTCTTTTGCAGGGTTTAATGCTGGTAAGACAACTTTGTACACATTTCTAAAGGACGAATGTGTATACTTTTTCAAGTCAGCCTGTGGAGAGAGCGTAGAAACAAATTCCGAAGAAAAGATTCAAAAGAGATATGAGGTTGTAAGTGGACTTCAAAACTCAGGTGCTCAATACTGTCACAACTGTGTAGTTATCGACGAAGCAGGTTTCGATATCATCACGAAAAAGACTGGTGCATGGTCAGATCAGGGGACAACACCGGTGGTCGAGATACCTTCGATTAAGTCAGAAAATCGAACAATTTTGGGTGCAATTTGCTACTTTTTAGTGGTATTATTGAGTTTAAGGAAGCCGGGATCAATGATACAAAACAAGAAACGTAAACTAGAAGGCTCAACTAATGATGAATTCCCCAGAGGAATTGTTACAGGTCACTTTAAGCAGTATTTGATAGACTTGATGGATGTTGTTAATTAGCAACCAGTTTCAAAGAATGCGTACTTAGTTGTGGTTAGTGCGAGCATTCGCAAAACCCCAAGTATAGGGGGAATTATAGCTAATAGAAATTATAGATATATCTCATTACCTCCATTCTCTCCGGAACTCAATAAAATAGAGCAATTTTGGCATTTGATGAAAAATAGGATCAAGAGAGAGAAATTATTGGAAAAAGAGAATTTGACATCCAGAATTACAGAGGCTGCAAAATCAACTCCTACCGAACATATCCAAAATTGCATTTATCACTCCCAAAAAAGCTTCTCCAAATGCTTGAATAGGGAAAGTCTTTGAGATCTATGGCCTCTCCTACTCCCCTTTTGAAAAAACTTCTACTTAGTTTTGACTTGGACCTCTGGGTTTTTTTTATCTCGGCTTGAATCTTTCGCTAATTACACAGAACATAGATTTTACGTCTACTTTTTTTTCAAGTTTTCGCAACAATGCGTGTAACATAGTTCTAGCTACACTCTAAACATATATGACTCAAGACAATTTTGATCAATGTAGAAAGGTTTTAATCCTGATGAGATGTGACAGGCTTTCTACAGACAGCGTGAACAAAATAGCCCATTCTGCGATTTTATTGTAGGTGGGAAACGAATTTGAAAAGTTTTGAAAACGACTGTTGTTCTTGGCCAGGTGCGACATTTCCGTGGAAAATACTGTCCATAACCATACGCTGCATTAGAAATTTGTTGTAAGAATCACAATGCCTAATCGATTTTATCATTAGCGATTAAGTCAACCCAAACACATGCTGTAATACAGGACTTATCGTATACTTTATCCGAGAATAGACAACAACACTAATTTTTCGAATAGGCTCCAGTCAATAAAAGGCCTTGACCAGGAATGTTTAATTTTTGTCCAACGCGATTATTTGATATTCGCAAAAGAAGCCGTACTGTATATAAGACACACCAAGGCTTTGATTATACACTTTTAGAGACAACGAAGTAGTACAAGAAGACTTCGTTATATGATTACAAGGGACGTTATGAAACAACGGGTTTAGGTTGCGTTTGCAAAAATAAATTAGGTGTGATTTTCACTACTCGGTACAGTTATTCGACAATTGGAAATGGGACAGAGTGTACAACATCTTTGAGGAAAATGCTATTCTTTTGTTCACTTGTAACCTGGATTCGTTCTCAATTCGACTACTTACAGAAGAATTCCGACATTGGAAATGGACGAAATTCTTAACCTGAAAAGCTTCGAAATTGTTGATTCGATCGTTTCAAAATTTATAAGTGAAAACTTGTTGAAAGTTAGCTCAGATTCGCACCCATCATACTTTGAACGCAAAAGTGACAATACAATATTGACACTGAGTTGACTTTTCGGATGACATACAGAAAGTAAAGTTAATTTGGATAATGTTGCACCTATATACAATGACAGGTTGGGGCACCGAGTCTGTACCAGCATAACCAGATCCGATTATCAAGATATCGATCTCTTTTGGTAGTGATCATAATAATTTGAATCTCGAAAACGAATCTCGCTCTTCCTAGGTCAACCAAAATGACTTGGTATAATTGGGGACTGCAAATTCGAATTTAAATAATTTGCAACCGACACTTCTTGACTCCATTTATATAAGACTTAGAAGGCACTAAAAGTTTCAAATTAAGAGCAAATGAAAAAGTTCCATATTGCCTTTTCAGGTAATTCCTAATAAATATATAATGATTATCGGAGATATGTTTCAACCAGATCTTTTTCCGGAGATGTCGTTCAAAGCAATATGGATTCAATATACCGTATGTACTTCACCAGTGGGAATAAGCTAACTCACAGACCTATTCCCGTTGGAATTAGACCTGTTTGCAACGTATTCCCGGAAATAGGTTTGTAAGAGAAATGTCAGGAGAATACACCAAGAATAACTCCCAAGGTAGGATGGCGTGATAACCTGAGATACGAAAAGAGGTGGTAACTACGTATTCAGCTTTGGGAAAAGACATGATCCGCAAATTCATTAGCAGAATATGAGAAAGCTATTCTTGGTACACCCTTGCAAATAAATAACGCGTCAATTTCAATGATTAGATTGGAAATGTCACTTGAACTCACTGGGATTTTTGTACATCTTTACAATTGGGCAATTCATTCAACTTCTGGCCTTGTAACATCCCATCATCTCTTAAAATGTTACACGCTATAAGTAGTACTTCTTGTGTAAATATATATGAAGCCGATGCATAGTATCACTTATTTTAAGATGATATGAAATATTTTATTTTCTTTCTCTTGCTTCATCGGGTCTCTATTTCATATCTCTCAATTCACTTGTCCTTATGATTCAAAATATAAACGTAAGCAAATAACTATCACAATTTGGGGTTTGACATACAGAATTGTGCGATTAAAGATATCCATGATCAACAAGAGATGAGTTCATGTTGAGAATATGAGATTCAAGGTAATCAGATAGAGATGTTTCTACTATTTGGTACACAATCTGAACTCTGTACCATCCACGGAGCTTTAGCAGCTCTAAACCAATCATTGTGATTATACAATACGAAAGAAGGAACTAATAGATGAACAAAATGGAGTCCAAAGGTGGAAAATGCCACATACTGAGGCTTACTGGATTTCTTTATTACATAAGGAAGCTTCATTAAACTCAAAGGTGCCATTTTGCAGCCGAACAGAACAAATTCTATTGAAAATTAAATCTATCACTACTACTTCATTCGTGTTGCCATCTCCTTTTGTTTGTTTATTATGGTCTTGTTAAACTGACTATCTTGTAAAATATAAGACAATATGGCAGAATACAAACACATCGTTTTCGATTGTCTAACGGTAGCCTGTATGATAACTACAAAACCAACATCTGAAGTATTAACATCGCTCTCGAAATGAATTATTCGACTTTTTGAATTCATGAACAATGTCCATAAATGACGAATAAGTGACTTCAAATGATTTATTTTTGCGAGATACCGTTTCAAGCTTTCACAGATGATGAGTGTTGTTCTTTTGCAATCTTTTTCTCATCCTTCCTGGTTAGATAATAAGCAATTATGGTCATAAATAGTCCAAATATACTCAACACAGCAGTGTACGTAAACCCGATGAAATATCTTGGTTGATCATTCGTGTTCCAAACGAGAATAGGAATAAAAGAACCCGTAATATACGCAAGGGTGTTCGTCACTGCTACGACGAAATTTCTCTTCATATCGTCACCTACCAAAATTCTGTTTACCCATGAAAATATTTGTGGTTGACCATAAGTATTTGGGAAGTAAAGTGTATAATAAGCTAGCCAGTGTAAACCAGTAGGTATATTCCAGATTGCAAGTAAAAGACAGCCAATAAACTGAAACACGAAAAAAGACACAACGAAAGGAAAATTAAACCCATTGAGGTAGTCTGAAACGTATGCCATAACAATAGCAGCACCCATAGATAGACCTGACGCGGATGATGGATAAGTATTATACTTGGCCGACGATAAACCTAAATCATACTTCATCCATGTCGTGAAGGTAGGCTGTCCCGTAGAAGAGCAAGCGTTGTTGTATGCGAGGAAAACGAAAGGAAAAATCCAAATGTGCCAGGTATTGAAAAACGATTTAACTTTTTGAAGTGTGTACCTTTCTCTTGTCCTCAACTGAGCACCTATTTTTCTTCTTCTTTCTAAAGCCACTAATTTGTCGTCTTGACTGAAGTACCATGCATTAGTTGTTGACGGAGTATTTGGATCAACAGTAACAGTATAAAGTCCAATGGGGATTGATATTATTCCATCAAAAATAAATAACCATTTAAAAGGGGATAATGAAGAGTACCTGAATCTTCTGAGCAAAGCCTCCTGTAAAGGACCTGAAACCATACCAGCAGCCGTTCCAGCACAAGCAAAAAATGTGGATCTTTTGCTCAATTCTTTTTTAGAGTACCAACTTCCAAGTATGTATTCAATTGCGGGAAAATATCCACTTTCAAGTAATCCGAGAAAAAATCTTATTGCATATATACCCTTCACTGATTTGCAACCAGCCATTGCCATTGTCAAAATTCCCCAAATAATTTCTAGAGCTCCAACATAGTAACGAATTGATATTTTATGTAAAATCAAGCTCGATGGAATCTGCCCAATTATATATCCAACAGTGAAGAGAGTAGTCATATAGTTTAATTGATTGTCCTTCATATCGTAATATTCAAGCATACCATTGACATATGCTGTATTAATATTACTCTGGTTGAGACTTTTAATGAAATATCCAAGCATGACAGAAGACATAAGAAAAAAATCAAGCTTGACCAAAAAGGATCTTTCTTTGGGATGTTTCTGGTAAGGGTCCCATAAGAAAGATATCAATTTTTGAGTCCGAGTGTTCCTTTTTTCAATATCTCTTTCACTTAGATCCAAATCCAAATCTATATACGGCTCTTTATCATCAGCGTCGTATTCATGAATTACAATACCACTTGGGGTCACATACTGGTTCGTCTTTTGTATCTCCTCGTTCGTGTCATCAGAGTCAACACTTTCCACAACATTATGTGCCTCTTTTTTAGTATCGTTCCCGTATATACTCATTCTATCACTGACTTTCTGTTATAAGCTCGATTCCTGTGGGTGAAAATCCCAGGCAATGATTCATATGGGCCTTATTAAGTACTCCTTGATCTTGATCCCCCTAATGATATTCGCAATATTAGTCGCAGTTGAGGGAAATTAATAGATGTCGCCTTATCTTCGAAAGTATTTTACATATTTATGACATAAGTTGCAGCCACACCCTTTCAATTGTGTCCAGCATACATGAATCAATTAAATTGGCTCGCCGAATTACAGGGTGAAAAGCAAATTGACTTATCTTCATTTGCTTCAAATTGGAGAAAATCGATCAATCGTTCGTTTAGATGCTCGCAACGGAAACGATACATGCTACTCCATCAATTATATGGACGTCTTCGTATCTTGTTTGATTCAATATTGCTGAATTTTGTGTGGCTGTCAGAAGTGTGATTGACAGATCGGGGTTAAACTTATACGCAGGATGATTGCAAATAAAATGATGATTTGATGGTACACGAAGGGGTGATAAACGAAGCCAGAAAGGCAGTTCATAGGCTCTTCTCTCTTTTTTGGGACCTCTGCGCATGTGGCTATTTGTATTAGATAACTCGGTAGTGAAGCGAAGTATGATTGTTCCTACCTTATGGCTTTGTAACGATGATGCAACCAGATCGATGTTGTGTTATCCTAATTGTAGGGATATTTTAAGATATTTTGAGAGAAAAGATCCGTTTACTTTTTTTAACGTATGAAAATTCGTAAAAGTTGTCAATTTATTCTAGTACGAAAATCATATGCAACGATAACGAGAGAAAAAAGATGCTAGAAATCGGCAATTCAAAATGGTCTATTTGCGTCATGATATGTAACACACTCAAGGTCACTTTTTATTCTGTATCTCTTACCATCAAAAACGAACCATCTTTTTTCGTCTTTATCATTAGGGAATCCCAAGGGACCAGGACCCCACGTCGGGATGTAGCAAACTTCGTCCCAACCACATTTGCGCTTGCAGTCAGTGAAAATTGACCAATGTAAACTGTCTATCAATTCTGTTAAAGACCGTCTCTGCTCGGAGAGACTAACCCTGAATTTGTCGAAGTTTTGCGACGTTGGGTGGACATAAAAATCCTGTAATATCTCCTTACCAACATCAAACAGGTCAAAAATCGTCTTTGAAACAGATTCTTGAATCTTTAGAAATGAAGAGTAAATCAATCTATCCATTTCTGTTCTTATTGGGTAGGTGTTGTAGACATAATCAATCAAAGATGCGTTTATTGCCTTCTGTCTCTTCAAATACTCATCCTCGATTGAGTCATCTGAATATCTACGCACAAAATTATATGTCAATCTTGTGAGACTTTCAGAGGCAGTTTTGAGCGAAGAAGAGAGATCCCTTCCCTGATTGAATTCGAAATTTGATAAAGAATTATTCAAATTCACCAACATTGGACCAAATTTTTCAACCATGAAATTGGCGAGGGATTGCCAATCGGTTTTCCCGTAAGGGTTTACCGGAGATTTTAAATTGTTCTCCAAGTCGCTAATTAAACTTTCCTTCATCTCCCATGTTAAGTTATTTATACGTCTCAGATAAGGATCTGGGTCAATCCAGGTTTTATTGATAGGGGTAACCATTTTGGAGAAATCTAAAAGAATCCTCGGGTCACCGTCGTTAACTCTATTACCTGCCTCTAAATGCTCAAGACCTGACATGGCTCTCACATTATTAAGAAACTGTATTCTCTCTTTGGAAAGTCCATCTTGCAAACCTTGATCATATGGAAAAGATATCAATTCAGTAACATTGTTTAGTGTGGTATTTGAAACTAACTCAATGTTATCATGAAAATCGCAAAGTATAATCTCAAATCCAATTTCTAATCTAATTACCCCCTGCAAGCCGAACTTCTTGCCCCATTCACATATCTTTTTTGAAGAATCTCTTTCATTGACTCTTTCATTGACGTCTTTCTGGCGACTCAAGATCAATTGTTGGTCCATCTCACCTGTGTTTGATTTGGCTGCAGATGCTCCGTCTAAGAATATCAACTTGTCCAAAGGAACCTTTGACCTAAATGTATACAAGAATTGGCGGGGAGGAAAGCGACCTTTACCAGGACCATCGGGACCACCGGGACCACCAGGAAAACCATGAAATCCACGATTTTCTTCAAGATAGTTTCCCGAACTTGACTTCAATCTTTCTGATTCTAATGCTGTGTTCAGAATTCTACTGAAGTCTTGAGGGGGATATATTTTATCATTGTCATGGTGTTCCGGTTGACCTTTACCTTTGATAGTTGGAAAGTGTGCAAAATCATAACTGAATTCATAGTCCATAGCTATCCACTCAAGCAGATCAGGTATCAGATTTGAGCTAGTAGAGTGGTATAATAACGTGTTTGGAGGGATATATGCTGGTATAAATGAAACACCAACAGGATTCAAATTGGCGTTCTTTTGCTTCACAGCACCATGAACAACATTGAAAATCGATGTAGCATTTCCAATATCGATTGAGTTCCTCCAATTCTCCATATCCGTGTAATCAAAGTTGCTCACCGGTTCTTCAATTCCATAAATACCAGCCTCCTTCACTATCAAGATACTTTGTAGACGCTTCATACGGCCAAGTGATGACCCTGAATACGTAACAAACAAAACGATACCAAGCAAAACATTCACCAGTATAGAAGCTAACGTGAACTTAATGTTTTTGATGAGTTCAACCATTTTGATGGTTCACAATCCCAAATGTTTTCATTCACTTAAGATCAAAATGATAACTAAACATGGCGGTGACCAATTAGTAAGACCAAAAGCCGAAAGCCGAAAACTGAAAACTGAAAACTGAAAACCAAACTCTGAAAGCCGACAAGTGCGCAAATCTCTACTGACAAAAATAAAGAGGTGTATACTCTTATGTACAGGACCACCAAATACTAGATATCGCTTATCAGTTTTTCCAACTTGGTGCGGAAAGATTACCCTGCCAACGAGAGAACTATAATATCGTTTTAAATATTTTCTTTTTCTTTTAACGACATTAATGCTGCAGACACTAATCTCGCTTGCATTGAATATTTCTGCAAATCTAAACTTTGATGAGATTTGACTCGGTTCTCCATCTATCACCTACAGTACGGTGAATGGAGAGGCAACGCACTCAAATGTAAGAATTTAGCAACAAATGCACCTCAATGGAACACCCGACGTGTGGAGTCGAGAAAAACGGCAAGGAATCAACCTAATTACTTCGTAGAGAGAGCAAGCATAATCCACCAATATCTATACACGAATGTGACTTTGTATTGATCACCTGCAAATGCTCCTTCCCCAAAAGCAATGGATGTAAAACCGAATCTGACAAAATGCCTTTTAAGACTTTCTGACCTTCACACTTGAAGGAAGTAATTAAGCGGGGTTCTAAATACCAAATGCAATATTGCAAACATGAATGGGTCACGAGCGACTTGTATAAACCAGAACATATCTGCTGTATGAAACTTGCCGCGTAAGCGTTGGAGAATGTATCGCCACGAAGTATTTCGATTGAAAAATTTAAACTCAAAATTTGAACAAGGACATCGTGGTTACTCGGTTCGCTAAATTATTCTCTGAGATCTATCCCAAGGAAAAATGGAGATGCCTAATTATGCAGAACTAAGATAAACGTAAACGTAATCACTATATTTCCTGAAATGAAAAATTCGCAGTATCAATTCATCGGTAAAATTGCTCGAAAACCCCGATCAATAGATTATCGATCACGATAACGAAAAATCGATGAAAAACGAACGTTAGCATATAAGAGAATGGTAAACAGCTGTTAATTCACATATGGGATTACATAGAATATACATGAATGGGGGTCAAGGATATGGATACTAAACTAGAGGTTAAACCTCTTTCAGAGGAATCTTTGCAACAATTCGGGGAGATTGATGAATCTGACGATCTTTATATCGATCCTAAGATTGAAGCAAAGATTGTCCGCAAGCTTGATACACAAATTCTTCCTATAATATGTATATTTTACTTCTTGGCTGCATTGGATCGTTCGAATATTGGTAACGCGGGACCAGCAGGTTTCACAGAAGCTTTGGGCATGAGCTCGGCACAATTTTCCAACGCGGTGACTTTATTTTTCATCACTTATATTTGCTTGGAGCTTCCATCGACGCTTCTCTTGAGAATATTGAAACCATCCAGACTTCTTTCATTTTTTGTGCTTGGATGGTCCGCTGTTTGTATTGGTATTGCTTTTGTGAAAAGTTATGGGGCATTATTGGCTTGCCGTTTACTTCTTGGGGCATTTGAATCGGGATTTTTTCCATCCTTGGTAGTTTATATCAGTTTAGTTTACAAGAAGGAAGAACAAGGTCTCAGATTCGCGATACTTTTGTCTTGTGCTGCCCTCTCTGGTGCAGTAGGTGGATTGATTGCGTATGGATTTGTACAAGTTCAAACATCAAGTTTAGAAGGATTTCGATTCATCTTTTTGGTAGAAGGTTGCATCACAATTGCATGCTTACCTTTATTGCTTTTCTTACTACCAGATGATCCAGTTAATGCAAAGATATTCAATGAAAAAGAGAGAGAAATAATGTTGATCAGGGAAAAACAGAGACAAAAATACATGGGAAATAACAAATTTGAATGGAAAGAAGTGATAGAGGCATTCAAAGAACCAAGAACATATCTCAGTATGGTGATCCAATTCTGTGGTGATACGGTGTTGTACAGTTTTCTGACATTTTTACCAAGTATATTGAAACTTGGACTTGGATATGGAACATTGAAAGCACAATACTTAACCATTCCGGTTTACTTCGTCAGCTCAGTCCTGGCTCTAGGATTTTCTTATGTGAGTGATAAACAACTGTTCAGATCACCTTACATATTTGGTGCCAATGTGGCTGGCATAATTGGCTATATTATTATGCTTGCCAGTAGCAATAATGCCGTGAAATATTTTTCTACTTACCTTATCAGTATTCCTCTTTACGTGGGACCAGGATTGAACCTTGCTTGGACATCTAACAATTTCAGTCCTTATTATAGAAGAACAACAGCAATTGGGTGCAACCAGACTATAGGAAACTTATCAGGTGCAATTGCTGGTCAGGTTTACAGGTCGTCGCCATACGTTTTGGGCCATTCATTTGCATTGGGTTGTTTGGCTGTTGGCAATATATGTGTTGTACTTAATGTTTGGAGGATCAAAGTATTGAATAGGCGTAAGAGAAGAATAATACTGGGTGAAATAGAAGACACTAAACCAAATCGTAGTGGAGATCAAGTCTTAGAATTCGAGTATACATTATGATGAAAAAATATATATAATTCAACGTGTTGATTCCTTTACGAACGCTTTTTTAAGTTTTTTTCATTTCTCGGGAGATATGAACAAGTACTAACAATTGACACAATATATTGCGGCTCGACATATTCCTTTGTAGTTAGCTCATGACTGTGAGATTGATTATTGCTAAATTTCTTCGGTGGTCCATAGTTCAATAAAGTAAGTTTGTAATTGCGATACTGAGATTACCTAATTTGGAAATTGTACGTAGAGCTGCAATATTAAATTCAAGAAATACAGTAGCACTAATCAATTTTTGATATGATTGATGTAGGCTATATGAAAGTTCCCGACATTGATCCAATCGAAAATGCATTCCTGTCTTCGCAATTTTATACAAATAACGAGGAAGAGGAGTTTGGCAGAACGTATATTGCAAAATCAAAGCTTGTATCTAATGAAATAAACAAAATTGGGTTTGGACGATATCAAATAGGGTTATTTTTTGTTACAGGGTTCGGATGGTTTACAGATAATGCGTGGCCAGTTGCTACATCTTTAATTCTTCCTCGATTGAACGAGATAGATGGTGTTCATTCACCAACGGGCAAGGGTCCGTATTTGACATTGTCACAAAATTTGGGGCTTTTAGCAGGTGCAGTGGTGTGGTCCTTTTCATCGGACATTATAGGCAGGCGATGGGGTTTTAGCTTGACTTTTTTAATTACTGGGATATTTTCAACAGTTGCTGGAGCGTCGCCTAACTTTGCTGCAATTGGAGTTTTCAGTGCTTTGTGGAGTTTTGGGGTTGGAGGAAACTTGCCCATTGATTCTGCAATTTTTTTAGAATCGTTACCAGGAAGCCATCAATGGTTACTAACCTTACTATCCGTCAACTGGGCATTTGGCCAATTGTTTACTAATTTTATAGCTTGGGGATTGATTGGAAATTTTTCTTGCAGTGATGTAAATCATTGCTTGAAGGAAGATAATTGGGGCTGGAGATACTTTCTATTCACATTGGGTGGTGTAACTTTACTCATGTTCTTTATCAGATTCTTTTTTCACCTATTTGAATCTCCAAAGTTTGAAATAGCTAGAGGAAATGACTCCAAAGCAGTGCAAACCTTGAATATGATTGCTCAAATAAATGGTAAACTGACAGATATAAAGATCAGAGATTTTGAGCTGATTGACGAAAGTTTCGATGATACTGATACGTTAGATATAACTGATGGTGTCCATATGAAAGATCGAATCAAGCGGAAGGCTAAGTCCTTCAACCTTTCTCGTGTTCGTCAATGCTTCAGTTCAAGAAAATTAGCAACATCAACAATTATGGTAGTGATATCATGGGCTTTGATTGGACTTGCATTTCCACTTTACAATGCATTCTTGCCTTACTACTTGGAATCGAGAGGCAATGCAACAGAAACATTGTCGGTCAATAAGACGTACAGAAATACTTTGATTGTGGCTCTCATGGGTATTCCAGGTTCTATAATTGCAGGAGTACTCGTAGAAATGAGGATAGGAAGGAAAGGAACACTATCTATTTTTTTGATTCTCACCGGTGTTGTGCTTTTTGGATCAACAACAGCGAAGACTAGCAATCAATATTTGGGATGGAATTGTATTTTCAGTTTTGCGTCCAATATAGTATATGGTGTTCTTTACGCTTATACTCCCGAGGTATTCCCTACAAGGATCAGGGGTACAGCAATTGGATTGGCATCTTCCGCGAATAGAGTGCTAGGGGTTTTCGCGCCCATTATAGCGATATATGCGGACTTATCCACTTCTGCGCCTATCTTTGTAAGTGGAGCAATATTTATTGCAGTTGGATTTTTAACTATATTTCTACCATACGAACCTCAAGGTAAAACAAGTATATGATTTTTATTATATCTTATATAGTAGAATAGTGGAAAAATTCATATATCAATAAAATTGTCATATGAAGTTATCTTGAATTTATAATTTTGAAGGTATGAAGACAGCCCTTCCCTTGATCTTTCCTGTAGCAAGCAATTCTAAATACTCAGGTAGTTTTGACAAGGGATAAGTTGAAGATAATGGTTTAATTCTCCCTTGTGCTACCCATTCCATACATTCTATGTGCTCCTTTGATGTTCCACCAAAGCAATAAATGATGCTGACTTCCTTACGGGCAAGCTCAAAATGCCTTAATCTTAATTTGAACTTTCCTAAACCTACTGGCAAAATTTTGCCTCTCTTCTTCACATAGGTAATACAGGAGTCAAGTGTTGCTTCAAATCCACAGAAATCGAAGCAAACATCAAAAGACTCCCAATCGTGATCAGAAGAAGAGATATCTACGTAAAATTCAGAAGCTCCATACTGGAGTGCCATGTCTCGCGCTTCCTCTTTCAAATCCACTGCTACGATTTGGCATCCAAAATTCCTAAGAATTTGGATCGCATTGAGACCCAATCCTCCAGTACCCACGACGAGAACTTTCGCAGATGGCAGTAATAGATCCTTCGCTCTTTGAATAGCATGATACGATGTCAATACAGCATCCGATGTGACGGCAGCCGCTTCATAAGAAACTTCGTCTGGAATGGGGATCATACTCTTCAAATTTGATATTAAGAGATATTGTTGAAAGCCCCCATCCATGTGTAATCCGAAGGCAGCAAATGTCTCTGTGCACATATTGTCAGCTCCACTCCGGCAATTTAAACAAGTGCCACATGGATTGGGGATAGAAATTGCTACCCTTTGTCCGACTTGATACTGTTCGGGAACACCGTCTCCTAGCTTTGCAATAACTCCAGCTATTTCATGTCCCATGATAAATTCATCAGGAACATGGAACTCCTGTGCTTGCAATATGTGCAAATCGCTTTGACATAAACCTGCAGCTTTCACTTCAATCAAGACTTCTCCGGGTGATGGTAATTTAACGGGCCATTTGTCGTACCGATGTATTTTATACTCTCCTCTCTTGAAGCCGAAGCCCGTTTGGTAAGATGGAATTCCCATACTCAATAAATATACCAACCAATAATAAAGAATTAATTGAATTTATATATATTTCTCCGTACATAAGAAGATCGATAAATTTACCCCATACTTTTATTCAGCTGAAAAATTTCCCCCCTTACTTTCCATAATAAATGCGTTTTTATTTAGCATGGAACAGAAACAAACGAAGTAGAGTGGGAGGTATGAAAGTACTGTCACTGGAAAGATCAAGTGATTTTCTTTCCGTCAACTAGAGAAGTCTCTCCATTTCTTTCCAGTCTCTCTTTGGAGTCGAGACATCTGCACATAATCAATGAAAGCAGCTTATGTAACTTCGTTAAATATGTGTATGGTATACTGGGACTTAGATACATGCTAACCTATATAATCTTCTCATCTTGCACTACTATATAGATATTTCGTGGTCTTCTTTGACTTCGTTTTAGGCTTTTTTACTTCAAAAATCAATTATTTACTTATGCGTTGCACCGGGCAAAGTCATTTTAATACGGGTGATGAAAGCTTGTAAGGTGTGATACCGATGTAATAGTCTCTATGACTTAAGACAAACCATTCGTAATCAATGGCCATATTCTTCAAAATATCTTATCTTTAAAACATCGAATACTTCGTATCACAAAGCTATGCAGTATGAATTATATAGATTTGTCGAGAAGAAATCAGGCTTCTTGTGCTGATTAATGGTCAAAGATGAAGGTATTTGTAACACAGTTGTTTCACGAGGCTAGCTCATTTGTGCCAATCAAGATCACTATAGACGATTTCAAGCGTCGGCACTATTTGAAAGGGTTCGAGAATGTTAGGGCGAGATTTGTTAATGATAGGGACTGGGTGTCGGGAGCCTTAGAACCATTCATACAAAACGGGGATGAGATAGACTGCGGCATTTGCACTGCATGTCTTCCAGGTGGTATGATAGAGCTAGAGTCATTTAAGGAGATAGAGAGAAACATCCTTGAAGAGTTTGATCTTTACCTACATGATAAGGGCCAGCCTGATGTGGTGATGATGCTTTTACATGGTGCTAACTTGGTGGACGGATTGCATGACCCAGATGGATATCTTGTTGAAAGCTTCCGTAAACGTTTAAGTGACAGGTCTTTGATAGGTGTGACTCTCGATTTCCACGCTAATATTAGTCAAAAATTAGTCGATTTAACAGATATTATGGTTGTCGGTAAAGAATACCCACACGTCGACACCTACGACCGGGGAAAACTTTGTTCTAATTTAACAAGAAAGTTGTTTTTCGATAGGTCTCTTCTGTGGAAAACGTACAGATTTCCCATACCTATCATTACAGGTCTACCAAATCAGGCTACTGTAGGAGATCTACCATTCAATATCATAATGAAAAGGTTGGAGGTAATTCAGAAAGAACTCGATATAGTGGATATTTCTGTTTCAGGTGGTTTTGCTTTTGGAGATTGTCATGACGTGGGCATGAACTTGATTGCTGTCAATGAAAAGATCGAACCTTGCAAGAAGGCCCTCGCCGCCATATCCAATTTAGTCTGGGATTTGCGGGAAGAAATGATGCGACCAATCCCAAAGCTCGCGGAAGTATGGAACAAAATTGAATCCAAAGGTAAAAATGGAAGGGTTGTAGTCGCTGACGTCTCTGACTCTCCAGGTTCTGGTGGTGCTGCCAATGAGACCCATCTATTAAAGTATCTTATAAGTACGCCAACAGAGTTTGTGAGTGCATTTCATGTAGATCCTAATGTCGTGAAACATGCGGAAGAGATAGGGGTGGGGAAGGAAGCCGTCTTTTTGTTTGGATCAGACCTGTCTCATTCATCTAGCCAAACATTAGAAATCAAGGCTAAAGTGGAGAAGATTTTGAACTATGAATACACTAATATTGGCGATATGATGAAGGGAGCAAAGTTGAATGGAGGGCTGACTACAGTACTTCGATTGAAAAATGGGTTGATAGTGGTTACCAGCGAGAGGATTCAAGCCTATGACATTAATGCTTTCTTAAACATTGGCATAAATATAGAGGAAAAAAAACCCTTGATAATAGCGATAAAATCTACAGCACATTTCAGGGCAACTTATACCGCATTAGCCGATGAGGGAATTATTTTGGTCGACTGTGACGGTTGGTCGAACCCGAATTTTCATTCTTTCGACTATAAATACCGAAGAAAGCCCCTTTTGCCCCTCGAGAAATTTACGAAAAGTGAATGGGACACTTCAACTTCAGTTGGACTGTAAGTAGCACTCATTAGATTTATAAAATTATTTAAACTGTAAAACAATGTTTTTTTTTTTGATGACCAGTATTTATGCAACCTGCTTCTCTTCACTAACTGACCCAGAAGTGGTTAAATGGGAAGAGTTTTCATTTTCTTCCTCAGTGTCTTTTCTCAAAATATCCCTTTTCTCGTTGTAGTGTTTGTTTATGAGTGTTCCCTTCTTTTCTAGATATTGAATATAACCGATTACTAGTGCAACAATTGCTTCTAAAGTGAAAAACATAAAGGTCACGGGATACGCATACTTGTAGTGGGGCGCATCGGAAGCAGGATACAAGTACATAGGTACAGCCGCACTCAATATGAAAGAAGTTGTTTCGACAATACCAATCAATAAGTATCGTTGTTCGACCTCCGTAGTTAATGTTTCACTCATCCAAGCAATGAATATTGTACCAGCACCGGTTTCAAGAAATTGTAAGTACCAGCCAGCAAATATTGCACTTCTATTGCTAGGCCACACCCAAAGAATAATAGTTCCAATCATTGGGGCCCAACAAGCCACGAAAACAATAGGCCAACGTTTCCCAATTAAATCCGATGTCCAAGCCATCAACAAAGTCGCAACAATCTGCATACCATATCCTGCGGTTGGTAATGTGTTGATTTTGCTAACCGAAAACGACCCTTCTGCCTTAAGCCAAAGATTCATGTATCCATACAATCTGATTCCGACAACGTGACACATGAAAGCAATTGAAAATAGGTAGATTGGCCAGTCTTTCAACATTTCCAAAAAATGGTGTAGTTTCAAGCTTGGCTTACTTACCCTATTAGCTCTCTTCAATCTGTCGAATGCTATTTCGCGATCTTTTGGCTTCATCCATAAAGCCTTAGACTCAAGTGGATCGTCAGGTATAGCGAAGAAACCAGCAATAGCCACAGGTATAGTAATTATTCCATCAAAGATAAAAAGCCATCTCCATGATGCTAATCCCCCTCTACCATTCATACCCGAGTGAAGTCCTGTTTGTAAATACCCGGAAAACATCTGCGCAGCACTAGAAGAGGTCTGGAAAATACATGCTCTTTTACCTAGTTCATTTGGCAAATAGTAGTTAGAGAGAATTGTCAATATTCCAACGTATGCTGTACTTTCAAATAATCCAATAAAAAATCTACAAGCATACATTGTTGGTACGTTCTTTGCTCCAGCCATTCCCATAACAAACGCACCGTAAATAATCTCATTCACAGGAAGCCATATTGAAGGGCGAATATAGTTGATAGCAATCTGAGAGGGGACCTGTCCGATAATGTATCCTATGTAATACCATGTGGAAAGCCAATTATATTGAATCCCATGGAAATTCAAATCTTCTTCCATTCCTGACACATACGCATTGGAAGTGTTCATCAGATCCAAATACTTAACAAAATACGACACACAAACATATGTCATAATCCACAAATCTATCTTTAACACATAACGTCTTTCTTCAGGTGACTTATCTAGGGAATCCCAGATCACTGTTCTGTATTTCTCCCATCGAGACTTCTTCCCTGAGTTTTCACCATCAATCGATCGGGATTCGATTCCAGTTGAGACAAAATGTTCCTTGGATTCCTTCTCGAGGCCGCTCTCAAGACTACCGTCTTTTATCGACACCATTCTCAACTTGTTTGGAGTACTTCAACTTTATTTAGAGAAGGAAGATGCTTTTTAATATGTGAACTTATCTCTTGCTTCATTAACCTTATCACACCGACTATTTTCACAAATGCCGCTATTAAATTACTATATTAGGAGCAAACGAATTTTTCTCCGTCTTTTCAACCTAATAACTATTCAAAATGGTCGCAAAGATATAGTAGAGCGGACTTTCAAAACAAGTCAAGCTGGAGCTTTTATTGCGTGCTTTGATATGGCTTCTTAAAACTACAACTCACAGAGTTGAAAAAGCTAAGCTGTGCAGCTACGGTTTAATAAGTTTTGGACCACTGTCGGAGAAATAAAATTTCTAACGATCGCAATTTCTCGGAATTCAACATTGTAGTTTCTTTTTTTTTTCTTTTTCGATAAACTATTCTTTTGTGCTAAAATGTGCAATTGCTGCAAATTAACGGTCTTTGTAGCCGTACCAAGCTCGTCATGACTTCTTCTAGCCAATATAAAAAATGTTCGAGAGCCCCACGCACGACCTCATGTGAGACCACAGTAAACACAGAGTCTTGTTGCTTAACGTGTATTGCAGAATAATTAAATCGAGATTTCGGAGGCGGACGGAAGTCGGCTATTCTCAGAGAGCTGAAAGAGAGGGTATTTCAAATCACCATATTGGAACACCAAAGAGTGTCCAACGTCGGTGATTCTGGAGAAGGGCATCAGAAACGAGAAAGTACGCTTAAATGCCACAGTACTGAAATACGCGGTAAACATCAGAGGGTTCAAATTGGAATATCGGGTATTATGATAGGAAAACGAGCTTCAGTGTTGTATCACTGGACAGGCGGTATTAACCCTCCACCTGATGTAAGAGGTCATTCGAATAGAATACTCAATTTATAATCCCAAGACTCTAATCAACGGAAATATAGTTGCATTGCAAATGGAGATTGCAAAAATAAAGACTACATACAGATTTCTAGTTGTTCGTGAAATATGCGGATAATACTTACGATACGAACATTCTACTTTGTTATGATTTTCTCCATCAAAAATTTAAACTTTCTTGAATATCTTGGCGGGGGAACCGAGTGCAATACTGTTAGGCTCGATATCCTTAGTGACAACAGACCCAGCACCAATGACACAATTTGAACCAATGTTGACGCCTGGAAGAATCACACAGTTTGCACCTATCCATACGTTGTCACCCACGGTGATCTTTTTTGCCCATTCCTCTCCATCAAGTCTCTTTTCAGGCTCATTAGGATGACCAGCAGTAGCAAAAGTGGTATTAGGCCCAACAAGAACATAGTCTCCGAACTCTATTTTAACACAGTCTAAGAAAGTAACGTTGAAATTGGAATAAAATCCTTTTCCCAACTTTATATTGCAACCAAAATCAACAAAAAAGGGTGGTTCAATACAAACATCCTTATCGATTGGTTGAAACAAAAGATACTTGGATAGAAAGCTATGTTGTGCTTTCCTGTATGCATCTGGATCATACTCATAATCTTTTATTTTTATGTTTCCGTACTCTGTTGCGATGTCTGAGGAGATGGCGCGGGCGATAACCAAGTCTTTATCCATCAGGTAATAAGGCTCGCCTTTCTGCAAAAGCTCATATTGAGTGTTTCCTTCGAGACATTTTTTGAGTTTCTGAGCAGCTTCTTCTAATTCTTGCTTTGAAAAGGACATCGTGTGATTGTCTTTGTCGACTCAATTTGAAATTCTCCTTGAATTATTTAGTACTATCGTGATCCTGTAGATTACCCGAATATGGGGAAGAGCACTTTAGCAGTAAACTCTCAACACAGATCAACGGAACAAAAATCATTGAAAGCTATAAAACCACATAGTTTCAAGACCCTGTATTGGTCATAGTATACAAAGTCTTACTTTGAAAAAATGTTTCTTACTACATTACGAATAGTCTTGTAATTTTGTTTATTTTTGTTGTATTATTGCAAAAATTGTTTATAAATTAGGAGAGATTACTTTCATATTACTATACACTGATTATACAAGTCAGTCAAACGTAAGAAAAACAACATATTAGGAAATGAAAAAACGAATTAAGACTGAACTTGACTGAGAACAAAATACCCTTCTTCTTTGTTCCACATTCCCGTATGGCTTCCTTTTTCTAACGCCTTTCTGATAACATCAGAAATAGTCACAAAGTAATGTTTGTTCTGCTCAATCTTGACAACGCAATTGTGCCATGGAGTGGGGATGTGCAACAAATCATCAAAATCAGGAGTGCTTTGAAGCTCGAGGGTTTTCACAACCTTACATTCTTCTGAGTCCAACAAGTTGATTCCAAATTTGGGACCCCCATTGTTATGAGCATGGATCGAGAAACGAAGGAACATAGGAAACATTAACTCAACGAGGTTGGAGTAAGCATCATTTCGCTATAGGTCAGTTAGTATAATGTTATAGTCGAATCAAATCGAAAAAAAAAGAACAAAAACTTACCTTAATCATTTCAAAAGCAACCTTAGAGACCAACTTTTTGTACTTCTTCCTTGATAAAGTGCTTGCAACTGGATGTATTGCTAAATCTTGTTCCATGAATCTAGAAAATCCTCTGTACAAGTGGAGACGAGGGTGGTTCTCGGTTTTAATGTCTTCTTGCAATTGGCCAGCATCTGTATCGCAACTAAAGACAAGTGCTTTACGACAGAGTTCTGCTTCTTCATCAATTTCAGTCCCCAAATAATGTTTCAAAGTACTATCTTCCACCTCTTTGCAAGTTATTGGGAACTGATCAAACTTAAATATGTCCTTGAGTGAGCAAAATTTGATACGGCTTTTTCCACTTGTATCCAAACGTTTGCACATTTTTTGCAATTCCTTCGAATATTCATCAACAACAGTATCATTAACGCCAACTATGTATGTTAGTAAGAAGCTTAAAAAATAAAAACCATGAATACTTACTGCAATCACTAAAGACATGGCCATCACTGACTATCCAAATTGTCACACCAGGAGGATATATGTTTCTCACCTTTTCAGAAAATTCTAAGAGTTTTCTTAATGCCAATTCTTCTCCTTTATCAGGTTGAACGGAAGCAACTTTCTGGGTATTAGAAGATTTACAAGGGAAGGCAGGTAAAATTGCTTGAAGTTCAATTTGACGTGATGTGAAGAAGTCAACTCTCTCCTTGAAGAATTCACGACCTTGACTTTCCCATTTGTCGTTTTTTGCAGTCTTCTTCAAAACATCCTCAAATAATTGAGTTATTGATTTAGAGATGTCTTGATTATCCTCTGATATCGAGTTATCAAAATCTGCCAAGGTTGTTGAAACAAGTAAGTCCAAGAACCATAAGTCAAATTCTTTAGGTTCGAATTGCTCTGTAACAACTCCAACGTGCATTTTATTAGCACTTCTCTCTTTTTCCCAAACAATGAAAGAAGTGGAACTGTCTCTGGAAATGTTAGTCTTTTTCATCAGACTAACTTCCTCGAAAGAAGTTCCTTTTTGATACAACTTCATGAGAGGAACATCCTTCAATGCATCGCTAAAATTTTTGATGGTGACCAAATTATATTCATCGTCTCTCGAATATATGGAGATCACTCGTTCATATATAGTTCTTCCACGTATGTCATGTAGTTCAAGACTAGATGAGGATGAGTTGGTGCTGCTGTCCAGTATATTCTGAATTGAAGAGTTCATTATTAGCGTTTGGTTTGGCAGGTAGTTGATCTAAAGCACCAAAAAAGTCATTGACTATTTATACGAATTCAAGTTTCTTCAAGAACAATGAAAAAGGAATCTATAACGGTATAAGAAAACAAGTCACATCATGGATGTTAACTTCTTTTCTGCAAAAGTGGTCCTTTTTTCATCGAATGGGACTAAAGATTTTTGAGCAATTTTTGTAAAAGCTTTTGGTGAAACCATGGTTCTTCCACATTTTAGGAAATATTAGGCTCTAAAATTAAATAGTATTGTCGGTTGAGACACAGCGAATTTCCGCTATAGAGATACGACTATTGCAACTATTACAATGTTCGTGTTCTAACATATGTATGGATGAGCACAGGGACTCAAGGTTGCAAATTTTATGTTCGCGGCTCATTAAATTTGGCAGCTTTGACCAAACATCTTCAAATGAGCCATTGGTTCAATCAGAGTTTGAGGATCAAAATGTTGAAGATCTTGCTTTGAAGGATCTAGTTCCCATTTTGGAAGTAATGACCATTTTTACAGTTATAGGCTCGCTGATGTGATGGATATTAAGCAGAAAAAATTATAAAATCGAGACAGAATCGAGCCCATTCACAGAAACTCCCCTCTAATCAACAAATATCGCGACATTAAGAGGTATGGATTAATATAGTTACATTTATGTGTATATTTGAAGAAAGATAAGGAAACTTTAAAGGAATTATATGCTTCTTGAGGAGAAGAATTTACAAGGTTTCAAAAATGTTTTCAACAAGCCACTAACCAACCGTCCAAATTCATGTTTTTCATGATAGTTGAGAAACCCTTCGACTCAGAATCCTTACAAATGTGATTGTAAGTTGTCGAGTTAACACCCTCGTTATTATTTACATCCTCTCCTTTTGGATATTCGATGTGAAATACACTCTTGTTTTTGTTAATGAAACTTCTGTAGTCATCACAGTCGTCGTACTGAACACATTGCTCCTGTACAGAAAAGTCAACATGATCTATCACCTTCGGGACAATGCTGCCTGCATTTTTCAACCCAACTGAAATGTTATATTTATGGGCTTCATCAGCTAGAAATTTCACATATTCCACGGAGTCCTCTTTAGTAAGCCCTAAACCATTCTTGTTATCATAACCGTCAACATTATCTGGGTCTATAGCATCACAACCCTTTTCGTATGCAGATTTTATTCTCGCAGTCATTATACTACGCACATTTTTTGATTTGATATTTAGCCATCGTTCGCCTTCCCAACCATCAAGTGGATTTCCAAGGTCAGACTTTTTGAACTTGTTCTTGTCACTTCTCCAATTCTCGTAGCTACCGGCTGAAAAGTAGCAAATAACTTTTTTGCCATTCCTGTGCAAAGTTTTTATTATGCTAGCTGAATTATCGAATAAGTCCAAATCATAAACTTCAATAGATGCATTAACGGAGCTCACCTTATACTTCAAATGGTAATCCCAAGTATATTTTTTCGATGGCTTCCAGATAGCTGTAGAATTTCCACTATCAGAGGAATTGCTAGTAGAATTTGTATTTCCGTCATTACCATCGTCAATGCTGTCCGTCTTCTTTTTGTGTCCTTCGTTAAGTCCAACACCAAGCCCTACACCAAGTCCTACACCAAGTATAATTGCAAAAGCTAATATGCTCGAGAACACTACGTTTTTTTTCATTTCAAATCAACGATTACAAAATTCTAACCGTTGGAGGCTTTGTATTGAACAATAAAATTAAATTTAGTCATCTGATCAAAAAGTAAGACATTAAGTTAAATTGACAAGGTTCGTCTCTAATTTACAAATAGTTGTGTTCTATATAGAGCAAGCTGGCAGTGTAAGACCCACCTTCCAACTGTAGACCCCTAACGTTAAAATCATGAAAATGAATGTGGTCAGTATCGTAAACAGACCATATATATAAGCATCGTACGTACTCTGGTTAACAAGCTCTGCTACAAAAGAGCTGACAGTAGTTAAAGAGCCACAGAAACCATCGGAAACACCATCCAAAACATGGCAACCGTTTACATGTGTAACAACTCTGGATGTCAGAGAATGTGGCAACTTTCCTCTCATCAAAATGATTGTAATAGCTAAGATGCAAGTACCAGTTATATTCGCCATGTATGTACCCAAGGGAATTTTGGGTCTATTGGGGTTCAAATATAGAGAGAACTGATATCTGATATGAGATCCGAATGGTGCTAAGATACAACTGAACATCCATGAACGCCATGCTCCAGCATTCTCGAATCCTAATAAAAATAAAACTGTGATGTACGAGCATCCAGTGAAAACGAAGGTAAAAAGCTCCAAGAAAGCATACTTCTTCATACTGAGAACTGTCATGTAGTTGTCGATAGCTTGAATAAAGTTCTTGCCCAGAATCATACCCATTATTGATAACCCCATATGTGCCATGATAACCATCAAAAACTGGAGAACTCCATAACCCTTAGTAGGATATGTATATGTGTAACCCAACTCCTGATTCGATGACTTGTAAAATGCTTCGAGAATGAAAGACAGGTACGATGAAAACGTCCCACAGAACCCTGTTGTCAATCCTACAAAATATGAAATCTCTTTTTTGGAGCCAACACTAGTGTACTTCATCACGTCTTTCCACACTTTTTCACTATTCAGAAAAGCTCCCATCAAGAAACAGGCCAAGAAGTTAACCCATACCAAGCCAGGCAAATATGAACCGTCAAACGTAGTTAACTTTATAAGTCCTCTTCTAGCCAAAACTCCCCATAACGACCACGTTATCACATTGAGATGTCTGAAAAAAACGGCATGCCTCGAGAAGAATTCGCCAAGCCTGATTTCGGCATCTTCTTTCTCTAACTCCATAAATTTACAGGTGAATTAACAAGGATATCAACAAACCAATGACTAACTAAATAAATATTATGATAAAAATGTTATGTACAAGACCATTTTACTATCTCTAGTCCCTCAATGCAATACAAGCTGAATCGAAGTAGATCGATATACACAGGAGTCAATAACCAACACTAGGCAATATGTGGCCTCTAAGTATCGTATCAATGGGCTTGAATATCAGGGCCGTTGAAAATAGAAGTTAAACGTGGAAATACGATGATGGTTGCTTAGCTTTGCATAAAATTTCTTCATATTTCAATACCACCAACCAGCCTTCACCAACCGACAGAACTGATGCTACAATTAAGCCTTCTTCACCTGTATTCTAGATTCCTTGAATAGTGTCATTGAAGAGAATTGCAGCTATCAGCTTCCATCAATTCTGATAACGGCTAGTTGGGTTCAGTCTGAAAAGCCTTATTACCTTCTACTTACTCTAGAGCTGTAAATAGTTCGCAATCATTGATGTCACGCAGAATCAACAAGCCTGAATTACCAATGGTGCGAGAATACTAATTGAGGATGTAATACGAACCTTAGACAGCTTACTAACCAGACAAGCTTATAAATGTTCGCCTGTATTCAGATTAGGAGATGGGATATCGCAATCTATTATATTACCTATTGAGGAAGTTCAGAGAGTTATCAGAGGTCCGTCCAATTAGGATGTTGAGAAGTAATCCACTATATATGACTTTGAGATCCTGAATCCTCTAGAAACAGCCAGGGACGCCATTCAGACATGTATATTCCTAATCACCACAGGGAGGATAACTGGGAACAACAGGAAGAACTTATCAAGAAGTTTCCATTAGCGACTGTAGTGACTTTTGACGAACAAGAAGGGATTATTGCAAATCATGTCCCCTTTTTCCTCCACACGGACGAAAAAACCCAAAAAAAGACATTACAAGCTCACTTGGCCAAGAAGAACCACCAAATTCCTTCGTTGGAGAAAGCTGAGAAGGTGTTGTTGATTTTTCAATGCCAAAATTCATACATAACTCCATCATACTACCCTAGTAAAGAAGAGACTCACAAGTTTGTCCCAACTTGGGACTTCGGAAGTGTTCATGTACATGGTAAGCCCAAAGTGATAGACGACTTCCAATTTGTTAGGAACCAACTTAACCATCTCACTGATCAACAAGAGGCCACAAGAGAAAAGAAGTGGAAAGTTTCCGATGCACCTGAGAATTACCTCAAGATCATGCAAAAAGCTATCATAGGGCTTGAGGTTGAGATAGAGAGAACAGAATGCAAACTCAAGTTTGAACAAGGTATGAGCAAGAAGGATGTTCAAGGTGTTATTGATGGCCTTGCTGAAGACAATGTTGTTGAAGTGTCACAATTAGTTGAGTCTACGCATAAGAGATTGTCATAATTGATGGTTTAAGATATTAAAGATTTAACTCTAAACTTGTTTATTATATTAATACAAATTGCCTTGTCCGTTCATACTTCAGATATTAATAAGGAGTAAATCGTCCACCTCCTCTGAATGCACCGCCTCGTCCTCTTGCTCTCGTTGAACCTCTGAAACCACCTCTAAAACCACCCCGTATGGTACCCCTTCCCCGGAAACCACCCCGTCCTCTGAAGGCTCCACGATTGGTAGTGCTAAGGCCTGGTACATTGGTTCTTTTTGCGCTTACTTTCAATTCTCGATCTCTGAAAACGGAGCCATCTAACGTAGCAATAGCTTTGTTAACGGCATCAGCGTCGGCAAACTCCAAATATGCGAATCCTTTAGGCTGTCCACTGAATTTATTTATCAAAATCGTCACTCTGTTAACCACTCCAGCACTAGAGAAATGCTGCTGGAGCTCCAATGGCGTGGTTCCGTAATCCACATTACCAATATATACTGATCGAGAATCAATATCCTCTTGTTCTTTAGCATCACTCTCCTCCTGACTTAGTTTTGAATGGAGTTCACGTAACTTAGCTGCCTCTTTTTCCATCTCTTCCATTCTATCTTTTATTTCACCACTCTCTTCATTTTTAGTCATCAGTGTATCTTCCTCCATATTTATGGAGGTTGTATTTTCTAAACCAGTATTTTGGACAGGTGTTTGATCCTGCTGTTGAATTGATACTTCTTCAGACATGTTGTGAGTTTTGGCTTACTGTTGCTACACTAACCTCATCAGTCATTTCCTGTGTTCGTACATATTATTATATTTTCGTACACGACATCTCATGAAATGTCGCTAACAAAACGTTAGGCCTATAAACCAGGTAAATTTCTTTCTCTACTTAGTGCTTTCGATATGTTGACAGCTTTGATTTTGCGAGGCGCAGAAGCAACATTTCCAGCTTGACCTGACACATCTCTGTCAAGTGCCCCATGATTGTAAAATTTTCTGTTGGCATAAGGTAACAATGGATCACTTTCATTGATCAAATTACCAATGTCTGTTTCATACCCATTATCGTAGTTGGAAGGGGAATCGTCAGTAGTCACGCGCATGAAATGATCCGTATTATGAGATGGAGGCTCGGTGCCCTTTCTAGACACCCTTTTGCTATCGAAACATAAAATAGCCGTGACAAATATACCACCAAATAGAACTATACCTAGCACTATACCTATTCCCACCCCAATGAATCCAATATGTATGTGCAAAAAATTGCCGTCAGAGTCTTCAAGACCTTTAAGATCAAATGGATCACTTACCATGAAAACACAAGACATGTTTTTGAAGGTACCAGGGAAATGTTCTAGCAAGGTACATCCATGAGAGAGAATCGAGACAGTGTTACCTGCTGTTGACAATGTCTTAGAAGAAGTGGAGTATTTGTGTAATTGGAGGTTGACTTTCTCACCCGCTTTATCCTTAGTACATGTGAATACAGTCTCCGAATGGTTTGTGAAAATTATGTTTTCGGGATCATCTAGTGAGCTTTGTCCATCCCCATAAATGCATGATAGCAACCGTTCTAATTGAGAGTTGGGAATGATATGCGTTTTCAATATGTCAAGAAGCATGGCTGGATTTTCCAATTCTATAGATTCCAATGATTTTGATTTAGGTACGATTAATGAGTAATTCGAAGTTTTTTCATCTAACAAACCCAAATTTTGCATCAATTCTGGAAACTTATTCAATAAATCCATAAATGAGATTTTGGAAATACCGGAGTTGTACGTTGTTTCGATGAGACTCGGGAGCGAAATACTAAAATCATCAGGAAACAAAATTTTATCAACACTATGAATCACACCGTGAGTAAATAAAACATCGGAATTCAAATGTATTTTGAAAGTTGTATCATTTACCATCAACACATTGAGATCTTCAGTTGTTTCGTTAGTTTGACTAATGAAAACTTTGTCGTGATTCAAATTGTTCGCCTCAAAGCCAGTTTGATCGAAATCTGAATAGACAGTGTCCTCTATTATAAGTCCTTGTACAATTCTTTTTAATTCATCTGGGTGAGATATGAGATAATCAAAAACCAAGCCTAAAGACTTCCATACGTTTTGAGAAACCTTATTTTGACCACCCCACGAATTTAATACCAGAGGAAAACAAGGGAGAAACAAAGAATAGCCTTTATGATTGTCATCTAATGAGGTTAAGTGAAATCGAGAAAGCATTTCGAGGGTTTTCAAACACCCTGACTTATCGATATGAAATTCATCATCATGACGAGTGACATATCCGTTTGAGATGACCTCGGCTGTCAGATGCTTTAAGGAGTTAGGGGTAGAAACGTCCCCGTCTAAAATGTATATGATCGTTTCATTCAAAGCATAAGTGGGATTATTGAAGATCTCTGTCTCATCATCAAGTGTGAATTTTAGTGCCTCATTGACATATGATCCCGAGAGCTTATGCTTGAAACATGACCCTATCAACCTCTTTGAACAAAGTTTTGAGTCTTCTAGTAAATATATCGCATCATGCTCAGAATCAGACAACAATTTCCCTATATCTATGTAATTGTCAATAAATTGATAAAGAATCCCTTGCTTTGAACTAAATGAGGAAATATGGGTCTCTGTCTCCAAAACATCATCTTTTTGAGAAAGCTCAAGAAGGATGGTCTGATTGGACACACTCCCATCGATGAACTTCTCGAGTGATCTGAAATGAAGCTCCTTCACAAACTTGGAAAAATGCAAAGCATATAGTGATTTTCTAGGAATCATACGAGCCAACTCTATTTTCAATCCGCCAAAGAAATTAACAGAGGTACTGTCAAACAAATGAACGACCGTATCTGAAAACACAACACAACTGTTATTACCCACACTTTCAACAGCATCATTGATCACAATTTGGCTTTCTTTTTTGGGTGTTATTTTATACTGAGCACCCTTGGACAAACTCTCATATGAATGCTTTCTAGTGATATTCAATCCCACGACAGGCTCTTTTAACGATATCTTATTTAAAAGTTCGACGATGTCATTTTTTATCTCTTTCTTTGCCTCTCTAGTTGTATCGAAAGCAGGATTGGCAAGGGAATGAATCAACGCCATGTAATACCGAATTTCGATGTCGGTCATAAATTTCTTGAAAACATTGTCCGATGGAATGAGAATAGTTCCAGTTTTTCTCAAAAATTGCTGACATGCATTTATTTCTGTTTCACGATTGTGGACATCTTCATAGTCTAATACTGAAGTGAATAGCAGATGGAAAAGCAGTTTAAACGTATATATGGGGTATCCTTGCAATTCATTCGTTTCTCTATCGAGAAGAAGATGGCATACAGATGGTTTCAAATCCAAAAGATGATCAATGCTTTGAACGAATGAATGTTGGTGTTTAGCGTAAATGTCTGTTTCCACTATCGATGCTATGCCATCTACGACATATTCCTGCGCATCCAAGTCTGCTGCTATCTTCAAATAGTAAGTGCGATCCCTATCATGGTAATGAGTAGCAAAAATAGCCTCACTCTTTCCTAAGTACTCTACCCGGACCTTCTGATCAATTATGTATCGAGAAAGAGCGTTCCCTTCCAACTTCATATTCGCTTCCTCCTCTCGGGCATAGGCCAGGTTCACCGGCGCGAGTAATGTGATATTTCGTAGACTGTTTACGACAGGAACCATACCGTTAATTTGCAATTGCCTAAGAAAGTATGAGTATTCAGCCTTCGATGAAAGAATATCAATTACTGTAGACGGTGTTGGTTCAGCCTGAGTTGTACTGGATGCTAATGTCTTGGCCATTACCAGAACGGCTAAGTACAATATGAACAATACAGAACAACATATCATATCAATATTTGCATCTATCAAATTGCTTCTTCTCTATGACAGTTCAGTTTTAAACATTTGGTAGGAGTTCATATTAAAAACGTAACACAAATAAATCACAAACCAGTTTTGCAAGGTCAAGTTACGTTAAGACTTCTTAGTATAAGAGGAAGATCGAACAAGTACAGATAATGGATTTGGGACACACCGGGTTTAGTTTAGGCGACTTGCCTACATACTTACCTAACGAAAATGTGCAGCCTTCATCGCAAAAAATAGACAATGAGAAGGGGGATGAGCATAAAAATGAAATACTGGAGGAAGAACACTTACAAAATACAGACAAAGAGCCGGTTTTCATTCCCGGCACGAATGTATGTTTGGTAACGGAAGAAGATATCAAGAAATGGATAGCAGAAAGACGTAAAAATTGGCCTACCAGGAAGAATATAGAGATGAAAAAGAAGCAGGAAGAGGAAAAGCGAAAAAGAAGTCGGGAGACGGACGACGGGGAAGACGACGATAAGAAAGCCGATAGAACGAGAAAACGACCAAAGACAGTCTGTAAATTTTACCTGCAGCTGAAATGCAAATTTGGTGACAAGTGCAAAAATTCCCACGAACTGGCAAATGGTCAGAAGTCTGCTGGAAGAGCAGTTAGATATATCAATAATGTGGAAGTTGAAATTCCTCAAAGATTTACGAACGAGCCAGATAGCTCTTCTTTGTTTAGGAAACTTGTGAAGAAGGACCAGTTCGATAATGAAAACGATTTAGTTCTTGAATTTATAAAGTTCCTTGATGAGAAAAAACTAATAGACCATGATGTATACATCGACTGAGCATTTGTATTAATATCTAACGATAATATATACTCAAAAATAATAATAATAATAAGTTAATGATCATGATCCTTTAACTTTTTTGTCGCTTCAAGCATTATGCTGCACTGCTTAGCTATGTCTCCTAATTTATTTATGACAAGTTTATTCCCCTTTCCAAAGCCATAAATAGAATACAGAAGACCGACTTCTTTACAGAAATCAACGACAAAAGGTTGAACCTTTCTGAGATTATGTCTGGGCAATCTAGGGAAAAGATGATGAATTGCTTGAAACTGTAAACCACCGTGTAAGAAGTCAAGCCATTGAGGACAGTCTACATCCATAGTTGTTCTAATCTGCCTTTGCGGGAAAGATTCGCTAACCCCAAGGTCAGAAGTCGACATAGCAAAATGAGATAATGTTATCTGGACGTGGACTAGCATAGTGGCGATGTGACTAATCATAACAAAAACGAATCTGTCCCATTTCGTGTCAATTGATTTGTATACCAATACGTAGAAGTACCACCAAAAAAAGAAACTGAGTCCAACGATTTCAAAGTATCTGAACCACGCAGCTTTTCCTTTTCGAGGTCCCTGGCCCAAAATTAGATGCATCCACGAGAGACGATAAAGGTTAAATCTTCCAAAACATAAAATGGGGTAATACATATAATCCTGAATAGGAATCAATAACTTCGCAACAGCATCTAAAGGCAAGTACTTCTCGTAATACGTTGAATAGACATCAAGTAGTAATCTAGAGCTCACAGCAAAAAAAGGTAAATGCTGGATATCAGGATCATGCACTGGATCGTTGGTGACTAAATGGTGGACGTTATGATTACGTTTCCACCATCCTAGACTAAGACCACCGAACCAGTCAGCAATGATCATTCCAAATAAATTGTCCTTTTGATAGTCGTGAGTTATCGAAACATGTCCCGCATCATGGGCAATGAAAGTCATTTGATGCCAAGCCAAACCCATGAAAATAGCACTTATTTTGATATAATTCAACTTGAAGAAACTGAAAGAATAGAGAAACAAACTCGAGATCTTGATTAGCTCTCTATAATAGGCTGTATAGTCACATTCATAAAAACCATTTTTTATAACTAGTTCATGGAGTTCGTGGTACTTATCTCTAAGCTTTTGTTGCACATCATAGTCTAGAGATGGAAAGTCAGCGAGATCTTTTTGCGATAGTTTATTATCATACAGCTCAGCGATCTCTCTTGGGTCCACAATGACATCGGTTTTGATCGGAAAGAGAATGTCTTTATTTGATTCAGTTACCAACTTATTTTGGGGCACTTTTGATACAACTTCGCCCTTGGGATATCCAATTCCCTTGTTTGGTAACACACTTGACTCAAGAGAAGTTGCGCTGGAGTTTAAATCCACATCAGAATCATCGCTGGAATTCTCACTAAACTTCATTTCTGTGGGCGGCTCCCAGTACTCACCATTACTTGTGTATGTGGCACCCTGAATTGGGGGTAAAAGATTTTCCCACATGTAATCAATTTCTCCAATCTTCCATCTGCGATACGTTCTCAAAGTCTCTACACTATGGTACGCGTTCATCTCATCCGTTGCATCCCGTCCAACCATATGAAGCACTGCCTTGTCTCCACCTGGATGTTTCGGCATCCATAAAGTCAAGTTCAACACATAGTTCTGATAAATGACTATTGCATTTCCTTCTGATATCAACCTTATAATATCAGGGCGAGTGAGTATTTTCAGTTGCTTTCCCATCTTTAGAGGAAAAGAGAAATCTGATGGTTCGATATTTTTGACTTTCAAATCTTGTATTATAAGTAAACGAATACTACGAGAATAATCAGATCACAAAAAATCTATAAATACACAAAGCATATACATCAAATGATATTAGGTATAGCAACTAGCGGTGTTGTTGTCCTTCTACAAAGGTCATTGCATCGTCTTTATTGATCTCAGATACCGTACTGACCTTATTACTGAACATGACACCATAGAACTTGTCTGCGACCTGCAACATTTCAGGTCTAAAGGTTGTGCAAATAAACTGCGCATTGACAGCAAGAGAGTTGATCATGTTTGCAACGGCGTTTCTGTACTGAGTGTCCAAGTTTGCGTCTATTTCGTCGAACAAATAGAAGGGCGCAGGATCACACTTTTGGATAGCTAAGATCAAGGCGATGGCACAAAGAGACTTTTGACCACCAGAAAGCTGTTCTATACGTTGCTGTTCGTCACTCTTAGAGTTAAAGGAGACTGAAATAGATACACCAATATAGTTTTCAACACTGGGCCCCGAGTCCGCCTCATCCTCACTTTCTGCTCCAGTAATTGAAGAGGATGCACGCTTTTGCATTATTAAGTGCCCCACGCCATTAGGCACTAGCTTCTCGAAAATTTCATGGAAGCTCTTGGATACTTGCTTGAACGATAATGCGATTGCTTCGTCTTTTTGAGTTTGTAAGCTCTGAGTTAAGTTTTCGATAGAATCTTTAGACTTCTCGAGTTCCTGCTTTCTCAGAACAAGCTCATCTCTCTGTTTTGTAAAGGTATTGTACTGTTCCAAAGCCTTCTTGTTGATATGAGAAAATTTAGCTAAATCTTCATTGATCTTCTTCAATTTTTTCAAGAGCTGATCCGATTTGATTCTGTTATAATTCTCTTGATGGAATGCTTCTTCAGGTAAAACACCCAAATCCCTTATACTCTTTTGAACTTCATCCCTACGCCCTAAGTGAATAGACTTCTTACTCAATTCTTTTTCAGAAGTCTTCGAGAACTCTTCAAGATTTTTCATGATTTCAATTTGTTGTTTATTTGCCTTCTGCAATGCTTCCTCATTCATGGTTAATTCCTTGGTGATTCTTTCATACTCTCCGGATGATGCCAGTTTTTTTGTCAATGCAACATCTAATTCTGATCTCAACGATTTTAAATCAGATTCTAATTCTCGTGTTTGTGCTTGGTTGATACTCTTCTGAGGCGAGCGTTGTTCTTTCAATAACTTGGAAAGGTTAGGCAAGTAATTGTCATTCAATTCAGACTCAAAACTCAAAACAGTGGATTCGACTTCAGCTAATTTTGTTACCAATTTATCCAATTCACCTTCCTTTACTTGAATTTCCTGATTCAAATCTTGAAGTAGTTTCTGCTCTTCTTCAGAAAGAATTTGAGTGAATTTAGACTTTAGTTCTGCTTGGTGATTAGAGATCGATTTAGTCAAATTACTGACACTTTGATTCAATGAGCTAGAGCTGGATCTCAAACTAGTTAGTTCTTGTTCGATATTGTACTTCTTGTTCTCCAATAAAGATAACTTCATTTTCAAAGGCTCCTGAGAAGCCGAAAGCTTGTCTAATTCACGCAAGTTGAGCTGAAGTTCATTGTTAACAGTTGTCAATTCCTGATTAACAGCATCAATATTACTGGTACACTCATTCAATGTGGTTTGGATTTTTGCCAACTCTTTCTTTTTCTTGAGTTGCGTTTTTAAAGCATCTATGCGGAAATTTTTGTAATCTCTAAACCCACCGGACAAAGAACCCTTGGTATCAGCTTTATCACCGTCAAGTGTTATTGCAACAAGTTTGAACGATCTAGCTAACTCGGAACCCGATTGAAGATCACCGCAAACAATTGTTTTACCGAATATTTGTCGAATCGCTTTCCCAACTGCTTCGTTGTCGTACTTCAATTTCTTGATGAGAGGTATGCATTGATACTCATTACCATCAGGATACTCAGTGTGCGGAGGTTGTAATCTATTTAATGGCATGAAAGTAACTCTTCCAGCCTTTGTCCTCACCAATTCATCCATTATCAAAGATGCAGTCTTATCATCGCTGACTACGACATGGAATAACGAGTTTCCAGCGATAACCTCAACTGCCGTTTTGTACTTGTCACTGACATTAAATAACTCTGCAACTGGACCATAGACACTATCCTGAAGTTTGAGCTTCTCAGTGATGGCTCTGACAGCACTTAAACCTTGCGCTTGAAGTCTATCCATTGTCAGATTGACCACATGATTTGCATTGTTTAAGTCATTTTCAACCGAATCGTGAGTGCTCTTCAATCGTATTTCCTCTCTCCATAATACCTTTCTTTTATCAGTGAGATCGCTTATACGATTTTTTAAGTCGTCTATCTTCAGATCCAAATCTGTTTTCGATTTCGAAAGACCTTCACCTTCAAGTTGCAATTTCAATTGATCTGAATCAGAGTTCAATTCTTGAAGTACATCTTCTTTGGATTGTATTTGTGACGTAAGATTAGATAACTCTGTTTCTTTTTCACGAAGATTGGACGACAATGTACGTATCTCTTTATTCAACCAGGAATCTCTTTCCTTTTTATTTTTGAATTTCAGAAAACGGCTTTGTTTGGAGTAAATTGCCCTTTGGCTACTGAGAAGATAGGCTACTCTACTTTGAAGTATTTCCTCTTCCTTTCGCAATGATTCGATCTCAGGCTGGTGTCTAGCAGCCAGTTGCTTACTTTTTTTTATCATATCTTCGTACTGTTTGATAGATTTCTGGAGATCGTTATATCTTTGTTGCGATGTTTCATTAACTCTTTTAAGTTCATTAAGCTTTAGTTCTTTTTCTGAAATCGAGTTGAGTAAGCCGTTATAATCCATCTCACTTTGCTCTTTCTCTAGACCTGCTACCTTAAGAGATATTTTCAACTCTTTCATTGTATCTGAAAGCTGATTACAGAGCTTTTCTCTCTTATCCAACTCTTCTAAATCCTTTTTGGAATTTTCCAAAAGTTGGGCATACTTTTCGTCAATATTTTCTATAGAGCTATTGAGCTCATTCAATTCCCTGTCGAAAATATTATACTCCAATATCTTCTTCGATCTTTCCAACGACTGAAATTTCTTTAAATCTGCACTTTCGATTTGTAAATCAGCCAACCTTTCGTCTATGGAAGCCAACGTTTCATTAATTCTCTGTTCCTTGTAATTAGAGCTTTCCATTTCTTTTACAGACTCTTTCAATTTCGTTTCAAAAACTGTAGCACCACTAACTTCCTTTAAAAGCGTTAACCTCTCTGAATCTTTTGAATTTGTTAAAGCCGTGATTCGACCTTGAGGAACGATATAATAAGGATTTGATCTCGAAAAGCCCGCACTTTCCAAAAGATTCATAATATCTGAACGCGTTGCTGACTTGCCATCTAATGAATAATCATCTTTTTTCAACCCAATGGTTCTTCTGATCAGAACTTCGTTCTTGTTGGTGGCGAATCTTCCATCGCTATTGTCGAATATGATTTCTACATACGCTGACATCACTGTCCCCGAACCTTCATGTATCAATCCTTGTCTTTCTTCTCGAGTCATATGAGTGTACGCATCAGACAAAACAAACCTGATGGCAGCAAAAAAGTTTGACTTTCCTGACCCATTTCGCCCCACGACAACATTGTGATTGGGAGACAAAAGATCTATAATTGTGGTGTTTTTGTAGGTTTTGAAACCTTGTATTATTATCTTTTTAATGTACATATTTACACCGTAGACTGACCAATGTTGAGTACTCTTGGAAAAGAGTATATAATTATGTTGTAAAATCACTTACACTAAATAAAACGCGTATAAATTCGCGTGTAGAAGTACTCGTCCGAACCAAAATACCAATTACTCTACGTTGAGATACCGTATGGAAATGAAACAAGCTCCATACGAAAAGAAGTATCCGCAAGTACTATCTCAGTCTTTCCAGTCGCTTCACATATGGTATGGAAGGTGCTGGAGACAGACATTGGATTCTTCACCGTTCACCTGTATATAAGCAGTAAATTTTTCAACATCTATAGATACGATTTACTAAGATAAGAAGAGGACGAAGAAGGGAATGGCTGGTAAGAGCAGAAAAAGCAAGGTAGAAGTACCTCCAGGAGTCCGGTCAACGGCTGCAATATTCAGGGGCTCTGAAGCGAAAACAAAAGAGCAGGAGAAAGAAGTAGTTGAGGGAGATACAAAGGGAAAAGAAGATGACGTTTCAGTTTCGGCTTTCGATGAGAATGACCCAGACTCATACGGGTTTCCTTTCAACTACATATTCAAGTTGCAGGACTTCTTCAATGAGCATATGACATTCTGTATGTTCATCCAGCTCTTGGTTCATGCCTTTTTGCTTGAGGTTTACTATTTGGGAAGGGATAATTTTGATTTAAAGGATGATGAAGTGACTGTGCTATTCAACGCGGCAGCGATTCTTTGTGGAACAACGTTCACATACTTGTCTACATCGAGAAAGTTCAGAGAGAATCCAACAGTGTTCAAAAAGCCTTCTCTTCCTGAGTTTTCTTACATTCATGCGTATTTGATACCCTTGTATTTGAGCAGTTTACACAAATCATCATTTTTTGTCATTAATCTTTCATTGAACTACTTCCTTATGGAAAACTTGAATGTCGTTCTTCAATTTAGTTTGAGCTTTATCTTTTTCCAGTTCTACGCAGAGAATGCGACAACTAATACATCGTTGATTTCGTTCATGTTGTCCTCTTTTACATATGTGTTCTTGAAACATGTGATTGAACATATAAACGAGGGCAAGGAAACAGAAGAGAAAATAACTGAAACATCAAGTGATGAAGAAAGAGATGACTCGGAAACTAGTCACACACAATTCAAGACTTTGGGAAAGGCAGAAGTACATTTACTTACAGTCCTACTTGTCAATCTTTTGTTGAATATCCCGAAACTAAGCGAGTTTACCCTTCCACTATACATCTTCCAAAAATTGATTTTAAGCCTTTGTGTTGGATTGATGGTAACACACCCAATTTACTCCTTTTTTAAAGATAATTTGAATCTGGTTCTATCTCTCATAATTTTAGCATTGTTTTCTGGAGTTTTTTACGTTTTGGTTGATTACCAACTCAAACCGGTATTGAATAATCAAGCACCACTCGTCTGGATATATGAGTTTCTTACTGAATCTACTCACAGATTGAACTTATTCAAAATCTGGGGAACTATCTTGGCAATAACAATTCCAATAGCGTTCTTTACGGCAGAAAAGTTCAGCCTCGATATAAGAAGAAAAATTTGGCATTTGATGTTAATGGCCTTGATCACTCCTACACTTCAGTCTGAGACTTTGTTCACCTTAATCAGTCTTTTGGGAACCGCCTTCATTTTCATCTGTATTGAAATTTTGCGTTTCAACAAGTTTACATTTTTAGGTTCATGGTTAAATTTTTCGCTCAAAAAGTTCCAGGATTTCAAAGACTTAAAGGGACCACTCAACTTGTCTTACTTATATTTAATTGTCGGGTGCACTTTGCCCATGATAATTGACTATTGTATTGAACAAGAAGTCACCATAAAATCGTTTATGGGATTGGCTGCCCTCGGCTTAGGCGACTCGTTAGCTTCCCTAGTGGGAAAAAGGCTAGGGACAATCAAATGGAGAGGCTCATCAAAATCAATCCAGGGCACCCTTGCTTTTGTAATTTCTACATTTGCGGCTTTAGTTGTCGTAGACAAATACTTATTGAAAGTCAAAATCGTTAACTGGGAAAACGTGTTTATCGCAGTGTTTCTCAGTGGAGTCTTAGAGGGTGTGGTTGATGACTTGAATGATAACTTCGTTGTTCCTATGTTTATGGTTACAAGCTACGAGATTTTGAACACCACCTATGTACTATAAGTAGATTGAGCAACCTTAGAAGCTCGGAAATAACCAAACCATTATAATAAATAATGTGCTCGAATCTAGCTGCAAAATCAAGAAAATAAAATACAATGAGAACAAAAAAAAAATAATGAAAAATATTTAAACGGTTTTAAAAGCCTCTTTTTCTTGTCTCATTGATTTATTAATAGATCCAAAAACCAAGTAGAAAACTCTTTGGCAAATGGAAACACTCCTGATACCGAAAGGATTGTATCCATTAGCATTTGCACATGTTTAAAAGTTGGAGACAATAAACCATAGCTCGTTACTTACTACGATTCGGTAGAGCAGCAAATAGAACTTAAGACTCTCTGCATCGTGCGTGTTACACAATACCATATTTTCGACAGTTTTGCTCTAGAATATAATATGCTCGTTGGTGAACCTTTGTTGTTGCCGAATCGAGTACTATCAACCCTAAATCATCGGAATTACACAGTTGCGTCCGAAGAATTGGATATTGTGATTTAGATCTGACCTCCCATGTGTTTTTCAACTTCGTTTCAAAATCTCAGATACAGGTCCATTTGTCTTTTTTTCGTGAAACGGATTTTTTTTTTTTCATTTTTCGGTTCATCCGTTCTCTTACATAAAACTGACGCTGGGTCATCCAAATGTAATTTGGTCATCGCTGTAGCAATTTGTTTTTGAAAAACAAAATTTGGGCATCACGCAACCGGTCTACAGCGAGCTCCATTTTGTTCTTTCTTCTACTTTCTGAATGACCAGAAGTTCCGTAGCATCTCCTCGGTTTGCCACTTCAAACTTCCCCTGATTTTTCTATACCGGATCCTTTTTTATAATGGTCTGCCGATGTCATCATACACTTGCTGCGGTAGATCACCAGGTTATGCAGGTATTGCACTCTTTACTTCCTAACGGTCAGCGATAAACTAGCTCAAGTGAGAAACTGAAAAACAGGTTGCAAGAATTTTGCCAAATATTCTGCAAACTGCTCCACCAAGACTCTTGGGGGTTAATATCTCCTCGGCATTCTCTTGCAAAGCTCCAACATATTACTATTGGTCTCTACACTCCATATACTACCCACTATCAGATATTGACTTCTCCGGTTTAGTGTCACTTTGGAATCACTTGTCCTCGATATGCATTGATCTGGGGCAAAATTTAGACTGACATGGATATCGTATGTTTCCTCTAAACTGATCAACAGTTGATTCCTCTTGCAGCTATTGTGGTGATCTTTCGCTTGTCGTCTAGGCCGTTTACCATAATTTCACCGCATGAAATCTTGCGGATTTCCGTTATTTCCAGCGTCTTGATAGGTTCCTTCCTGTATACACAATAAAATATGTAGCATCATCATGATGAAAAGTTGAGCCGAAGTTAATGGACTTATTTTTTTCTCTATTACTATCGAAGGTCCTAGAAAGAGTACTCTATCGTGACAGTGTAGTCAACCAAGGACTGTCAGATGTTTAGTGGCGTTAACAGTGGCAATTGGAAAGGAGTAGAATATTAAGGAAGCCCCCAGACACTTATTTGTAGCAACCACAAGGGAAAATTGCAATCTGGAAATAAAGTCAAGAAATCTTTAGTAAGAAAGAAAGAAAAAATACCAAGAAGACAAAGAAGAAGCAGATAATATAGCAAGACTGCCATGTCAGATGTGTTACCAATATCTTGTGTGTCGTGTAGAAGGAAGAAGATAAAGTGCAATAAATTGAAGCCATGTAATCAGTGCGTTAGGAGGTCTATCAGATGTGAATTTCCGTCTACATTCCGAAACATCAGAATCACAGAAGATGATCTTGACTCATTACAGACCATATATCCGGAGCTGCTGAAGCTGCTACATGAGCAGATAGAGATGTTGAAACAGGAGAAACAGGAGTTGTTGCAAGAGAACATGAAGTTAAAAAAAGCACACTATACTTTGAAAAATTATTGGACTAGAACTCGTCAGAACCAATCATTTGCAGATGATTCAAAACCGTTGATCAAGCCGCCTCACGACGAAAGCTCAACTAAATTCAATAAAGACCCCATTCCGATTTGCGGTGAAACTAGTGAAATGGGAGAAAAGTATTACGGACCCTTGTCATCTTCTTTCATGATCGAGCAATTGAAGTCTCATGGTTCCGAGGAAATGAATCCATCATCTAAGAAATTTAAGTCGGACAAGCTTCTGGAATTTGACTCGAAAAGTAGCAACCATTCTTTCGATTCGGATATGTTGGAACAGAGTTTGCTGAAAAAAAGTTTGCCTATGCTCATTATTCAAGATGAGCTCACTAGCACGCAGTCAGAGCAAGAGCTTCATAAACGTAATCTTGATGTGATATACAAATTAGCAGAACTATTTTTTGATACAAGTTCGTATCATAAAACATTTATATCCAAACATTATACTCTTCAATTTTTGAGACAATATGATGAAATTAAAGACAAGGAATGGGAAAATGATGATGATCTACTTCTATTGTATATAATATTGATCATTTCAATTCAAAAATTGTCTCCCAAAGAGTTGATTGAATTCAATTTGATGCACCAGAACTCTTTCAAGAGCTATCAAAGATACAAAAATTACATGACTAAAAATATTCTTTACCATTCTTTTGAAAAGTTGAGGCATAACTTAATAGATGAATCAATAATTACTATTGAATCATATATTCTTTGCGTTGAATGGTACTTCATTGAACAAAGATATGAAGAATGTTGGTCAATGATGTTTCATGCATGCTCTATTGCTTACTCTATTGGACTCCATGTAATGGGGCAATTCAAAACCGAATCGCATGAAAACAAAGTCGAAGATGAAAAGGAAGACATTGTGAAATACAAAGTATGGTTTGCATTGAAAAACCTTACTGGCCAAATATGTTCTATCTTAGGTAGACCAAATCCAATATCAATTCAAGTGAATCAACTTGTTCTAAAGAGCTCACAAACCTCTACTACATTTGATTTGGAGAAAGAGAAGACTCATGTTCTATTGAAGATAGGCGTAAGTGAATGCTTACGCTTATCCAACTTGATGCTAATCGAAAATTTTATGATTGATTTCACAGTATCAGATTTGCTTAATTTGGATGCAAATTTTGAAAATGAGATACAAATTCTCGAAGCTTTAAACCATGCTCCAGATGATGATGAATTATCGGAAGAGAAATCAGATACATTGGAATACCAATCAAACATCATGCTGCTTAAAATTGATAGGTATAATGTCATCATTGACCTTATAATACTTCACATCAATAGAGCTAAATTATTTGAACCATTCATCAAAAAATTTGAGGGCTCAAAAGAGTATACAGTAATTGTTCAAAGTTTGATCTCTTCTGTGATGAGGTTCCTTGACCTTATTGATACATTTGTCAACTCATTTTTGAAGTCATTTTTTGATAAGTTCATTGACGACGACTTCTTTACTGACATTAGATTGGGAAAATTGTTCAGAATATACTTTCCCTTCCTCAACTCATTCATTTTTCAAGGTATTGTTGTAATATTCACATTTTTACATTACAAGTTCAAAAACTTTGTTCAAAATGAGGGTTTAACGAGCATTAGCTTCTTGAGGTCCTTGGAGCAAAAGGTTACCAACCTTTTAGCAATTGACAAAAAACTAACCAATTCAAAACATGCCACTAGCTTGTGGTCATCAAACATTGTTCTGCTACTTAACAGAATCAGAGATCACATTCATTTGATATATGGAAAGCAAAGAACTGAATTGGGCATTGATCCCAAGTACAGCTCGACTATGAATGAACACGAGATGCCCACCAATAATAGCAGTACAAATAGCAGTGAATTCGAATTCTACCAACTCAATATGATTGATCCCTTCTGGATGACAAACCCAGAGGGATTACCATACTATTTAAGTTCACCTAGCGAGGATGAAAATGCTGCACCTCCCAGGCTTCATAAGAACGAATCTAATAATATAATAGAAGATGTCCATCTCGAGCCGCAGCACATAGGGATAAACGATCTGGAAAATATATTTAACTTACATCCATACCAAGAATCAACATTCAACCCTATGTGGGACCGTTCGAACCCAAATCAACCACATGAGCGTCTGCAGCAACAACGGTTGCAACATCTGGAAACTCCTATCGATCACTCAAATACTAATATTATGCACAATGCATACATGTTCAATAATGAAAGCCTGGATTTACCATATCAATCCTCCCAGGATGATAAACACTCCTTTTACACCGAAGACAATCAAAATACTGGCTCTAAGCATTGACTACCGTTTTTATAATGTTGTACTGTGAGAACACCTGGAAGTTTATAGTGAGAAAACAGAACAAAAATATTTTAAATGTTGAAGAGCTGAAGGTTTCAATATTCCTCGATGTTATATAGGTTATAAGGGCATACGCTCTAAACTAATAGACACATATATAGATAAAGAATTAAGTTTCCATTTAAGTGCAAAGTAGTTTCCCCAGAAAACACAGTCACATGATATATCACGTGTATACGGGAATTATCAAACCGACGGTATCAATCTCCACCGAATTGAAGAGACCATTCTTCATACTTATAGTGTCATATAGCTGTTATAAGGAGAAATAAATATACAACACTATGTCCGGATTCAAGAAATTTACTGACTTTTTGTTCTCTAAGCAGTCGTTGAGATATGTATGTACCACACATTTCTGGGGACCAGTGTCCAATTTTGGTATCCCAGTCGCTGCTGTGTTGGACTTGAAAAAGGACCCCGATTTGATCAGTGGACCTATGACGGGATCTTTGATCTTATACTCACTTGTCTTTATGAGATATTCTATGGCCGTGACACCCCAGAACTATCTTTTGTTCGGATGTCATTTCGTCAACGAAATCGCACAGCTTGGACAAGGTTTCAGATGGGCTAAACATCACTACAGCGACAAAAAGGTCGAAGCTGCTTAGGTCTCTGAGCGTACAGCCATATCTACAGTCTCTATTATTATTACGAACCTGAGATCCGCAGAGTGACATTGGATAAGGTATTTCACTAAGCAGCTTGTCACCAATGCCTCTATCAGTCGGTCATTAGTCTCCATCGCATCATGTTACAGATCCAATTAACTAAGTATTCATATATATGTCATTTACTATCTGCTAGTTTCAAATAAATGGCGTGCAATGTTATGAGAAGGTGTCTCCTCGATTTATAATCATGAAGTGATGAAGTATGGAAATGTAATTTGGGCAAATTTCCGAAATTTGGAACCTTGGAGAATCGGTTATTACCTGGCTAAGGCTGTTTCAGTGGCCATAGAAACCTCTAGACCCAATGATTCAATTACTAGAAGTGGAACTGCATTGATAAATGCATCATACCTTTGCACGTTAATAAGCAATTTTAATGGGTCCTTCGGCGTTGGAGCCAAAGCAATTTTATCCGTGTGGATATATAAAGCAAGATTTTGTCATACGAATTTGACAGATAAATCTAAATCTTTTCTACATCTCACAGATTACTATTGATATAACGATATTGACAAAGATGACTAAAGCATTGATAGCAGTTACTTCTTACAACGGCCCATTCTACGAGGATGGTAGCAAAACTGGTCTTTTCATTGTAGAAGCTTTGCACCCATTCCAAGCCTACAAGGCGAAAGGATACGATGTGGATTTTGTCTCCGAAACGGGTACGTATGGACCTGATGAGCACTCACTCGTTGAGGATTTTTTGAATGGGGATGATTTGGCTATTTATCAAAACAAGCATTCGGAGTTCTCTGTTGCTATCTCCAAAATCAAGAAGCCCTCCGAGATCAATCCCGATGATTACGCCATATTTTATGCGTCTGCTGGTCATGGAACCCTCTTCGACTACCCAAAGGCTTCTGGTTTGCAGGAGATTGCTGGGAAGATTTACCAAAAGGGAGGTATTGTTGCAGCCGTGTGCCATGGTCCAGCCATTTTCAAGAACCTTAAGGACCCTCAAACTGGTGACCTTTTGGTCAAAGGAAAGAAGATCACTGGATTCACAGATAAGGGAGAAGATCTCATGGGTGTCACCAAGGCTATTAGAGACTACAAACTTGAGACAGTCGAGGAAGTGGCCGCAAGTGCTGGTGCAGAATATGTTGCACCCAGTGATCCATTTGGCGACTTCACTGTTGTAGATGGCAGGGTAGCAACAGGTGTAAATCCTGCTTCTGCCTTTTCTCTTGCTACCAAAACCATTGAAATTTTAGAGAAGTAAATAGTGTCAACTCTTAAGTGATAGTCGTGCGATAATACAACAAGGTTTTAAGTCCCAAAGGAGTATTTTGTAAGTTTTATTTGAAACACATTCTCATTTTTCTGTAGAAATGAGTAGCTTATTGAATAGTTTGAAGTTCTATCTCAAGTCCGTCGCATTCGGTCTGTTACTAAGTGTATTTGCTCTCTATGGTGTGATTGCGTCGATTGTTTTGCGGTTGATTGGAAAATCTGAATATTCTCAATATACTGTAGCAAGAGCATTCTATTACACCTTCTCCACATTATTGGGTGTGAAAATCACAATAAAGAATGAAAAGTACTTGTTTGACAAGCCAGGTATCTTCATCTCTAATCACCAATCTGCATTGGACATTTTTGTATTGGGGAGGATTTTCCAACCGGGTTTTACTGTAACAGCGAAGAAAGCTCTTCAATACGTGCCATTTTTGGGTTGGTTTATGTTATTATCAGGAACGTTCTTCCTTGATAGAAGCAAGGGGGAGAAGGCCAGAAAGGTGTTAGAGAAAGGATTACTTGATTTGAAGAAGAAAAAGCACGGTCTTTTCATGTTTCCAGAAGGTACTAGGTCGGGATTTAAAGAGTTGGGACTTTTGCCTTTCAAAAAAGGAGCATTTCATCTCGCCAAACAAGGGGGAATTCATGTTGTACCCATTGTAGTGAGCAACACTTCGACTATATTTCATGCAAAATCTAAGACCTTCAACACGGGCGAAATTGTGATCGAAGTTTTAGAGCCTTTATCTACTAAGGATTTGGTGACAAATGAGGATGTGACTAAGTTTACAGAGGATGTTAGAAAGAGAATGTTAGACAAACTCCAACAAATAGGGTATTCAAAAACAAAATCAACAAGTGCTAAGTCTTCTACAACAACGGAAAACGAACCTGACAACACTGAATCGGAGGGTGAAGTCGAGGTCATTTCTGAAAGTGCCTCTGAAGAAACACCTCTAGTCAGCAAATGACTCATTTATTAGGGAACTCATCTACTCTATTATTGAATGATATATGCATTTGATGTTAAATAAAAAGTTTTTTATTCAGTTTAATCTATGATAACTGCCTTAGACTTCTTTTTGGTTTTTTTTGGATGCTTAACTATTTTAACAGCATTCAGTTTACTGTTTTCTGTGTTAATATCCCCTTTGATGCCTGTTTTCTCTGAATTTTGTTCCGTTAAATCATCTCCCTTAACTTCTGACTTCGCATTTTTTAAGTCATCGTTTGTCCTCGATTCTTTTTTGCTCTTCTTCTTTTTCTTCTTTTTCTTCTCTTCCGTCTTCATGGAGGATTCCGCGAGCTTTTGACGCAACTCTTCTAAGTCCACCTTGTATTCATAGTTCTTTCCTAACTCATCGGTTGAAGTGATATCTGATATAGATGAATGCAAGTCGAAGTTATCCAAGTTCGATGAATCGATTTTCAATACGTTGTCTTTTCTCTTCGGTTTGACAGTTTGTACGTTGAACTCTACGGGAGTTGTTTCATCACCTACTGTTTCTTCTGATAGAATTAATACCTTCTCCTTTTTCAATTTCTTGGTGCTAGAACTTTTCTTTTTACTATTAGTTGAGATTGGAGATATTTCATTAGTGTCAACAGATGGTGACTTGGTACGTTCTTTTTTGCTCTCGCCTTTCGATCTCGAATACTTCGATTTTCCTTTATTTGTGTCTGATCCTGTAATATAATATGGATCATCTTTTAGCCTTTCTAATCTTTCTTGAACCTTTAATGGATTCACTTCAGTATTTGGTTTTTCATTCGAATATTCAGAATCTGAAGTTACTTCCGTATCTGAGACAAATAAATTATAGGCAGAATCGTCATCATTGTCTGAGAAATCATGAAAGGGTGATAATGTTATCAATGGTGTGTCAATATCCAAATATTCCGGTATCATGATGTTCTTCTGTGCATTAATGGATATAGGGTTTAAAGCATATGCCTTAAAGAAGGATGGTAAAATACTCGTCATTAAAGCAGGTAATTCGTGATCTTTAGTCGATATATTGTCCTCTTTTATGTTCTGGTGGTTCGAATCATAGTCATCAATTGATTCCATGATTTCCATGGAATCTTGCTTCTTCAGATGTTTCTCGTACTTTTCTGAATTTTGATCGTCCACATCATTTTCCTCAGATAACGAATTATCACTTTCGGATGAGCCGGACTCCTGGCCAGACTCTGAGTTACTTTCTGAGATCGTGTAATCACTTTGGTTGTCTGAGATATGGGATTCATTCTCCAAATCAATTAAATTTTTATGATATTCAATTTCCTCGGATTCCAAAACTAAAACTTCTTTGAGATCATTTTTCGTCATCGCTTCTAGACAAATCTTAAGAAATTCCAACCAGGACAACGCTCTTTCTTGTACTTCATATTTTGAATGGTTTTCCCAGTTCTCTAAAAACTTGATCAATTTGTATAGATAAAAACTTATGTTGATAAATTCCTTATGCTTCAACCTTCCATCTATTCCATACAACTTGACGTGTGTTAGCACAATTCCATTAAACAACTTCACCAAACATTGAATAAATACAGATAAAACAGCTTGATTTCCAAGTGTGAGTAGTTTATTTGAGATCGAACTTTCGGTATCATTGTACTTGAAATTCACAAAGGCGTTAAAAAGCTCTACCATTTTCCCCAATCCTAAAACTGTCTTTTCCGCGCTTCCAGTGTTAAATTCGTTCAAATCACCATCCACACTCTCATCTTCACTATTTTCATCAACCCCTTTTTCACCTTTATTCACAACACCAAACTCATCTACGAACTCTCCAATAGTCCAATAAACATCCTTCAATAGCACCGGTGAATTGTCCAAAAGTGTTGCGTCTTTTGCTAAAGAAATGGCAATTTCATTGATGATATGAGGACGTATAGAAGGCACCCTAGTTGCCAACGTTTTGATTTCACTCCCAAGTTGGAGAGCTACGTTATTGGCTGCTTGGCTGCTACTGATATTCAGAGACAGTGCACCCCTCAATGTCAAATTTATGATATCATTAAGAACAGCCACATACCATTTGAAATTAGGTATCAATGAATAATTATCCTTGGATGCAATTGAGAGTATTTTAGATGTTATTTCCAACTTTAAATTATCAGGCACAAACCCATTTTCATTTGCAATCAACTGAAGCAAGAGTACCTTCACTAGCTCCGTAATGTTCTTTTCAGTTACTAAATATTGACAGATTTCTAATGCTTTCCTTTTAATTATCAAATCTTCATCAGTCAAACAATCCATGACTACTCCTGAGACACCTTTGAGCTTATGCATCAACAGTGGAAATATTTTGAGTATGTTTATCAATGCTAAAAGACCCACAAATTTGAGATTAGAATCTCTGGTTTGGAAAAAATTCATTATTCTTTCTATGCAAATTTTGGCGGTCTCTTTATCCTTGCTCGAATCCAGTGATAGCATCTGACCATTAACAATGCAATTGATACACTCGTATATCAATGATGATGCCTGAGTTTTCAACATTAAGTCCATAATGGTTGGCAATATTTTCTTTTTCATCCTAGGTTCTACTTTGGAAAGGCTTTGAAAAAGCTTCAAGATTCTAATGATTAACCAATTATTCTTCGTATCCTCTAGTATAAGAAAGAACCTGGGAAGGTGATTAATAAATATTTTCGGGTTTTTCTTAGATATTTCACATATGACGTTGATAGTTGCACTTACCACTGCCACATCTGCATCATCCAACATCTCTATAATTCTATTGAAATTCATTCTCAAACTGTCTGGGTACTGTAAGAATATTTTATACATTGCCAACACAGCCTTTTTTCTGATATATGGCTTGGAGTGAGTAAGTTTCATTAAGACATCGTCGTTAATGTCTCTGGAGAGATTAGGGGTTACAATAGTTGCAATCCCACTCAATGCCAACCCAATTTCAATATGATTATGAGAGTTCAAATCCTTCTTGAACTGGTTCGTAGCCAAAATGAGTAGATCCTGTTCGCTTTTGAACGATTGAATCGCAGCAAGATACCCGACTCTCTTCTGTTGAAACTTGTTCGAAGACATTACTTCCAAGATCTGGAAATTGCACCATGACATATCAAAGCCATACATTTCGAGGTATGATAACTTCAATACCGCCATTGCCTTCGTCTCTAAATCAGTGGTATTGAGCTCATTCTTACATTCAACAATTGCAGCGTTAAGAAACGCCTGTAAACTCTCTGGTGACTCTTTAGAGTTTGATCTTATTCCCTTTATCAAGTCGCTGAGTGATTTTTCAAACAGAATTCCGAAAGGCTTTAGTCTTGCCAAAACTTCGGAGCTCTGGATCTGAAACGACGACATGATATTTCAAAGTTAGATGACTTTTAGTACAACTTTCAACAGATATAAGATTGAATTGAGAAATATCGATCAACAATATTTTAATTTTTGTACTACCTTCTTTTGCTAAATAGCTAACAACAGATAAACATGTCTAATGAAGAATTGGAAGATGTCACCAGCAATCTGGATCTAGGCAATAATGAAGCAAGTGTGACAGAAGAGCCGTCCAAATCTACAACGAAAAAAAGAGCTAACGACGAAGTTGCTTTTGAAGGGAAGATTGGTCATGGTAACAATCATGCAAAGTTTCACTCGGAGAACGAACAAGAAAGCGACACTGACGATGAATACGATCTCAGCGATGATATGGAAATGAATGATGCTGAAAATCATCCTATAACCTCGCATAATATGTCTTATCATACTATTTCAGACCATACTAAGTATTTTTCCGATACAATCGCACAAGCCATGGACTCAATAGAGCTAGATAAGACGTTGGCAGCTCAGACAAGACTCAGCGGAGAGCTTAATTATCAGAACCAGCAGTTGGTAGAGAAGAAAAAGGAGGTTTTGGAGAAATTCTCCCTGTTACAGAAACTCTATAATAACTTTTATAAAGTGAAGGGCGATAGTGCAACGTCTCAAAGCAAAGTAGATAAGATTTACAATGATATAATAACTATAGAAAAAAAGCTTGATTCTATCGAGAATGGGTCCAAAAGCATGACGGCTTTTGGATTATTTGGGCTGCTGAACAATAGTAGGACGGGGGTTCAGCAACAGTATCCTGTGGAATACAATCAAGCATACGACAAAGTTGTAGATAGACAATTTGACATTGATTAATTCGGATTTGGGACTTGACTCTCGAAGCCATTTTTAATGAAAATCTAAACATTTATTTGGATGTATAATGATAATGCCATTTATGAAACTCGATCTTTGAAATTTTTTATGAATAAATCTCCCCCTGACGCTAATACACGGACATCAAAATCATCACTGACTTCCTTAGAGCGGCTCTTCAAAGTATTCAAACATGAGTAATAATTTAACTTGATTTCTTTTGGAAGAAAACTGCCGCCGTAAGACTGGGGATACCATAAGTATTCACATCTTGCCAAATCTTTCACAACTAATTCTACCATGAAGATACCCCCTTGTGACTTAATATATGCTGTTGAAGCACTCACACTCTCAATAGTAGGTGGTTGTATCCGCGTCCTATTCATTCTTGTTGTATCGACTTTTTCAAAAGTCTCATCTACAGCATCTGTAGGTATGGAGAACGAATCATGATACAAAAACCTTATAAGATCTAGTTTATTCCAGTGACAAACCTTCATCCATTCACCATTCGAGGGTATAAGTTGCTGATTGGTCTTTGTTCTGAGACATTTCTGTTCTCTTGTCATGAAAGATCTATTCCACCATACATAGTCCCTCAACATAACACCATCAACTTGATGAGGAGAACCAAGAAGATGCCCTATTTCATGCATGAAGGCCCCCAAGGTAACGTTCAAACACTCCCAGCTAGTTCCACATTCGTTGTTATCATTCGCAACCTCTCTTTTAGTTAATTGAGTTTGGTCCATGAAACAAGGCGTGATGTGGTTGAAAGATGTCGGCCATGAATGTATTCCATGAGACCCAAATATCGCCACCTTTGCTTCTGCACATCCACCTCCTAGAGCAGCATGGCCCAAAATCATATCCGACTTAACATCGTAGTGTGCATCCAAGTACAACACAGCACACTGTATAGGAGACCCCTGCTTCGTATAGTATTTCATTAGTTCGTGGTTTCCTTTGATCAAATCAATAGCATGGGTGAATAAGCCACCGTTATTCTTAGCCTTGGGATTTTGCTGTGCTAAATCTGGATCTCTTATTTCGGTTACGGTTTTGTCAGAACGTAGAATATGTATGTTCACTTCAGAATGAGGCGTTGGAGAGACCATGTCATATCCGAATAGCCTTTGATGTGAAGTTTTCATTTCTGTGAATTGAAAGCATCTGTTGCTTAAACCTGTAGACCTCAATTCATCTTGCGTGAATGCTTGCATTAATCGACCAGCTACTTTCAATTTTTGTATAGCTGTATCGAGATTTGCAACTTCGCCACCAGATCGTTTGTATGCTGGCATGTCATACACTCCCTTGGAGTCCCTGCCCACAATCACACATAAATGCACCGGTTTGTTTTCTGGAAGAGAACTGTGAAAAATGGTTATAGAGGTATCTTCGACCACTTGAGGACCACCTTGATAGTAACCTGGGTGGCCATTCCCACCAATGTATCCATTCGATATCACTTCAAAGTGAAGCTTGTTGGCCTCTTCAGACACATGTACTAGTGCTCTAAAATGTCCATTATTCAATTCACAGAATTGAGGTGGAAATACTTGGTTACTGTTGTTGGATATCTGAACAATGCCAGCCTTGGGTCCATTTACAACGGAGCCTTTTATGAGAACAGTAGGCGAAGATACGATCTCATCGTCGACATAGTTCAAATGAATTGACATCAATGTGATTCTCGGAAATCAATGGTTGGGTTGCATTTAATCAATTGTAACCCCAATATCTTCTTTCCGTGGTAATCTTCGATCGAGATTCGAATTAAAAAAAAATTTCGAAAGATTTCATCCGTTCAATCTAGCTTTGATCCAACAATATGGAGAAGAGATCTCGCTCTGGTGCTTTCACAGCAGCTGCAAACCATTGGGCAAACAAAAAGCCCAAGAAAGAACATCCGGATGTGGTGGATGTTTCATCTGGCGTGTCCAATGGTAAAGAACAACCTCCACAGGAGATGTTCACATCTCCCTTCAGACTCATTTACAATCCCACATTCGAGGGAGATGAAGACGCATTGTTGAATAAAGACACAATTATGATATCCAGTCTAGTTGGAACAAAGGATTTGAAAGAGACGTATCAGTTTAACTTCTGTATCGATGTGGACTTCTTTCTCTCCTTTTTGCATCCTGATTTTTCAAAGTTTCGTAAGCCGATCACATTCATCACAGGAGATAAGTTACTAAAGCAACAGCCAGAGGAAGTACAACAGCGTTTGTCGAACTACAATGCATCTGAAATTGTTGCGCATGTACCCGATAGATTTGGTACTCACCACACCAAAATGATGATAAATTTTTACGAAGACGATACAGTAGAGGTTGTCATCATGACTTGTAATTTTACCAAGTTGGATTTCTTGGGACTAACTCAGATGTGTTGGACAACGGGGCGTTTGCCTACAAAATCAAGGTCGGGTAGTGTCAATTCCTGCAGTAACTTCCTTACAGACTTGCAGAAGTATTTATGTAAATACAAAAATGGTAAATTAAATGCATTAACGAAGACGTTAGACAGGTACGATTTTCAGTCAATAACCGTTGAGTTAGTGGCATCAAGTCCGGGTACATACGATATTTCAGAAGTGAGCGATACCAATGAGATATACGGATATGGAAAATTTTTACAGGTACTCCAACGGAACGGACTTTTACTAAAAAGTGACACAAGAGTAAACTCTTCGAATCTGTTCAATGTTCTTGCCCAAGTTTCATCCATTGCATACCCCTATGCAATATTGAAAGGTAAATGTGCATCCATATTCACACACATATTATGCCCTATTCTTTTCTGCAATGGAGGACAAGACTTTTCTTCTCTATATCCTGGGGAAGAGGCAAGTGATTTGCATCAAGCGTCTCATAATTACACCCCACATATAGTCTTTCCTACAGTACAAGAGGTTACCGCATCAAATGTGGGTATTTCAACTGGAACTGCAATTCATTATGAGTACAGAAAGTCTCTGGCTCATAGGGCACAACATGAACAAAATGTGAAAAGGTATTTACGAAGATGGAGCTCTAAAACTGCCAATGATGAAATTGTTACTGGCCGGGAAAAAATCCCACCTCATGTTAAACTCTACATGTGTGACAACGCGGACAATTTCAAAACCTTGCGTTGGGCTCTTCTATGTAGTCATAATCTATCTAAGCAGGCGTGGGGAGTAAGCAAAGGACCAGCTTCGAAAAAAATTATAGAGAAAAAGTACGATGTTGCAAACTTTGAGCTTGGTGTCTTTGTTCCGGCCAAAAACGTACCACTCGTACCCGTATATGGAAGTGATCTGCCAAGCTTCAACCATATACCTATAAGGCTACCGTTCACAGTTCCACCTCAAGCGTACCAAGCAAACGAAATGCCTTGGAGTTCATCGCAGATTTAGCGAGATCTAATCGTATATGCAGTACCATATATATTTTCAGGTAATTGTCGTAAGTCGATCCTTGATGAGTCGATCCTTGATGAGCCGAAACGGTCTCAACTACGATGACATAATGAATTAATCCAAAAGCGATTTTGGTTTTCCATCCATCTGAGTAGGCCCTAGCGTATGGTCCCCTTCTTCTAATTCAGAGTAGTCTGTATCATTTTCGTTAATAATTAACTTTCTCGAATCCATTGGAAGAAGCACGTTTGCATCCATTTTCTTGTCTCTGGTAGATGCGTTAAGTGCCGAAGCATTGGAAGAGAAAATTTCATTCGTAATTATGTCAAGCGATCCAGAGTCACCATAAGTTATATGATCTATTGCTTGGTCAGAAGTTGGATAATTCAGGCTGTCGTTGCTGTGATTGATTGTAGTATCACTTGAAAATGACTGCACAGACCTTGGAGGGTTGTCTGAAGGTTTTAGTTTGCCTTTCGGATATTTTGGTTGTGACGGTTCTAGATATTCTCTGAGTTTTTGTTGATATTTTTCCTTAACGCTGGGCGTGTTTTTTCTCTGTGGTTTTTTGACACTTTTTATTTCTATCTGCTGCTTTTCGTAAGATGGGATTTCAAGCTTGAGCTTCTTCTCCCTTGTTTCTCCTACTTTGGAATCGTTGGAATCTTTGTTTGAATCTTCTGAGGTAATTTGAACAAAATGTATTATGATATTGGGGTCATTCTCAATCTTGAATAAAACAGGATCTCCCAGTGACTTGAAAAGTATTTCGAACGCATTGAAAGTGGATGATCCTAGGCTCACATAGCCGTCCTCTGGGTAATTGAGGTTTCTTAAAGAATTTATCGACAGTATTAGGCTGATAAATATTTTGAAATCTTTCAAACGGAAATTTATAGACTTGTTAACAAGCTCTTTTCCAGCAGACAAATTGCAGTTAATCAATTCATCACTACTCATTGCCATGGTCACGCGCATAGGTTGTTTAAGGTACTCTTTGTCTTTAAATATAGGTGGTGTATGAGCCGTAAACAATATTTTCCCTTCTTTGACTTCAACCTTTAATTCCTCCGCAGATGAAGGAGCAACTTCAAGAAACTCCTTCAATATGGTATTCTCAATTACAATGTGACGGACAAACTCATTCCAGTCTCTCTCGTTAGTATGCTCCTGCTGATATAAACACTCTTTGTATGCTTCTGCTATCTTGAGGCTATTTCTAAAAACCGGTTGAAAATTGGCTTGGAACTTTTTCACAATTAGCTTTTCTGTCTTCACTTCTACCAATAACTTGTACTTCAAGTTTACAGGTCCATCTTCAGTGAAGTATACCTTTAGGCAAATATAATTGAGTTCATTCGCGTTCAAGTTTTTGAAAAGTGTAGATAGATGCTTCGCATTGACCAAAAATGAGTACGTAGGAAGGTCCAGGTCTGCACAATCTTCCCAATCTTCTTCTGCCACACCCTCTTCATATCCCTCGAGCATATCTCCAGTAAAATCTGTCTGATATTTTACGAAAACGTCTTTCTTGAAAACCACCTCTGCGTGAGATGTCTTGGAGTTATTGAAGACTGACATTGATAACCATTTAGGCGAAATTACGAACTTAACATGGTCAGCCAATGATGCCATCGATGTTATCGATTTGGACCATATTGTCTTGAGTTTCGCATCATCTATAGCAGCAAAGAATGACATCTGTCAATCATTCAACCAAGAATCAAAAAGAATAACTGATATCAAATGAAATTTCTATAGTTTTCAGTCTGTACCTGAATCAACGAAATCTAATCCAATTATTTCCAAGTATTGAAAAGCAAAGCCTATACCATTCATGCTGCTGATATCACTTCTCGTCATCAACCCCAACTCTTCGGAGAAGGTAAGCACCAATTTGAAAGCTACGATCCAGGAGTCTCCTGGTGTAACCTTATCGTACTATACTGCACCTCAAGAAGCACCCAAAGAGATAAGTGGAACGGAGACATCAATAGAATCAGAAAAGGTGGTGCTTCCTCACATCCTTCTGAGTGGTGTCCTTGATCAATACGATGGGTTTTTGGTGGGCTGCTACTCGGATCACCCGTTGATCTACTCTTTGTCCAAACACACCTCGAAGCCTGTCATGGGCATAATGCAGGCCACCCTACTCTACAGTTTACTGAGACCATCCACGGCCAAGCTGTTTATTCTCACCAGCTTCAACGAATGGGAACCGCTATTGGACAAGGCAATTGTTGACTTCGTGGGCTCTGAAACCTTCCCGTCTAAAAGATTTCAGCGCACCCGTGGTTTGGATGTCAGCGTCTTAAGCCTTAGCGATCCCAACGAATTCAAAAAGATCTACAAAAGGGTCAACGATATCATCAACTCCGAGTATGCTGCAGACTCCATAGACTGCGTGCTTCTTGGATGTGCTGGCATGGCTGGTCTCGATTCCAAGCTTTCCAAGAGTTTTCCTGGTATAGAATTCATAGACAGTGTCAAGATAGGGGTAGACCTCTTGACCAGTATAGTGTCCTTCAGGCACAAGAAGAAATGAGCCCAGGTTGCCATTGTAAAAGTGTGTAAAAGTGATTCTAATCTCTTTTCATGATAAAGATTCCAAAACCATGGAGTCGCTTTTAGTTAAGTTTAAAATACAGTATATACATAGTTGATCCATAATTTTCATAATTGATAACGGGTTTAATAGACGAAGTAATTCAAGTCCAGGGTTCTAATTGTGCATAGACAGCCCACATCAACACGTTTACCAGCTTGAAGGCCATTCAAAATGCCAGGATTTCGAATATTCAGTGGCAAGGGCAATCACATTAGCAATCAAGATGATCAAGATACGGAAACCGCCAAAGGTCAATTGAGCTCAAGAAAGTCAGATTCGATCTACAGGCGGTTCATGGGGAGCCAGAACACGGATAATAATAAGAAAGGATCCGAGAATAGACAGGTGCAAAGGGATCCGTCGTCAGATCTCGAGACAACACCTCCACTTTCGCCGGTCCAACTAATCGGCTACAAACAGCCAAGTAGACGGCAATTGTTAGACGAGGCTCTCGCAGAAAATATCAGAAACCTACTTCCCGCACGTCTACAGCTATTCGAGCAGTGGGAGCTTGTTTACTCGCTTGACCAGCATGGTATCTCGCTCAACACTCTATACTACAACTGCACTCCGGAGTACCAGGCTCAGCGTACCCATAAAAAGCGACTAGAGCTGGGTTATGCCGATTCCGTCGTGACGAACATTATTGCAGGTGACAACAAGCAGACACCCTCCCGTCCACAGGGTTACCTTATGGTCATAAAAGACACGAACAAAACGAAGCTTGGCTTCTTTCTGAACGAGCGTCTCCGTCCAATGGACCACAAACGTTACTACGGGAATGGCGAGTGTTTTGTCTGGAAGTGCGAGCGCTTCGACCCGTCAAGCGTCAATCATTCGACCTCTGTCAATCACGATTCTTCTCGTTTCAAGGCTTACATGTACACCGGTGTAAACGACAACATTATCTACTCAAACCACAGCTTTATCGCCGTCGGCTCGTCCAGTGGGCACAATAGCATTTGGATAGACAATTCGCTATGCGAGGGGGTCTCCTTAGCCTGCGATACGTTCGGCAATGAGCCGCTCAGTGGCTCTGGAAGTCCCTTCGGGAAGTTCAAGATAGCGGGCTTGGAAGTCTGGCGAATTGGTGGCTCCAGCTAGCTTATCCGTTGTCAGGAACCACTACATATCTAATGTGTGAAATATTTTCGTTTATAATTTTAATTACCAATAGGAGCGACCCCCCATATCTGTAACAACGCCTGGTATCATGCCTGCAAAATGTGTTTCAACTGTCTATCGGTAGACTATATGAAATACTAACCCAATAGAATTTTATCTAAAGTGTCTTGCTGGTCTGGGGAGATAATATTTTTGCCGTATGCATAACCTAATGGGCATCTGTTTGTGGGTTTTAGTTAAAACGCTGATCTTAGATCTCTTATGCCCGAGTCATAACGACTATGATTCGACGCAAGTGTGTCACATAAGACGCATTCTGAACTAGTCGCACAGGTGTAACAAAATGTATGCGGATACCTCCGACATAAAACTTTTTTACGAAACATCGTCTCGGTACCACTTCGCTTAACAAAGTGGTAATTCGTTAAAAAAATTAAGCCATGTATGAAATTTAGCGTAACCTGCAAATAATTAAACTTGTGAAGTAAAACCGCATGCAAGATGGTTAGTTTTAGCACTGCACCAAAATAACGGAGAGATTAACAATTGCGTGCATGAGGTATCATAGTAGACGTAACATGATAGTCGACATAATATCATAGTCGACGTAAGATCATAGTGGGCCGTGCTTCAATTGGAATGGATGTTCGAGATCTACTTTGCGGCAAAGGAGGAAGGGGTGCATGTAGCTGCGGTAACGAGAGACGGTGAGAAAGTGAGTGGTCAACGTTGGATCAAGGAAGGGCGGAGGTGTAAGGGCGGAAGCGAAGTTTAAGTGTAACTACGGAATGCAAGGTACTTGAACCGAGTGTCCCTCGGACAGATTTGGTGACAGATTTGTAACATCGAGTTTTGCACATACTGAATGGTGAAAATCAATGGAAGGCACTCGAACGTAAGCGTTTTCACAGGAGCTCCTTCGGGAGACAAGCAGCAGATGCATATTCAGTGGAAAGTATTTTATAATTGGATACGAGGAGCAACATTGACTGACATTATGATGGTATCAGGAGGAAGAGTTAAAAATAGTTTGGGAGTGTTGCAGCAAGGCGCAAATGAAGCGTCTCAATGGTACATGTATCAGACATTAGGATTTCTTGTAGGGTCGTAGCAAGTGAAGGCTCGGGATATAAATATATGGAGCAATTTGTCTGTGACATTTGGTTTGAGAATAGTTCTTGGATCAATACATTCTGGTTTTCGATCGCTTTTGAATTTTTCAACCATTTTCCAGATTTTGATTGAGAATGCAAATTAGATTTATTCTTGCTGCGGCTCTCTTTGCGAAGGGTACCTTAGGACACGGTGGTGGTGAAGGTGGACATGGCGGTGGCCCAGGTGGTCAAGGTGGTGGTCAAGGAGGACACGATGAATGGACCACCTGCATTGCTGAAAGTAGCACCCATTACACCGCTACTAACTGTGACCATAAAGGGTGCAACACCCAGACATACCTCACTGGTATAACCCATTACACCACTGTTCTGGAGGGTGTTACTACTGTTACCACCACATACTGTCCATTGACTACATCCCACAGGATCACTAAATACAGTTCAGCAACTCCTACCCCAGAAGGTCCCACTACTGACTGCGAGTCCTCTGAGTACACATCCGTTCCAGAGACTCCTACTACTGAATATTCTGAGACAACTCCAGAGTTCTCTTCCACCGAGTCTGAGTCCTCGGAGTACACATCTGTTCCAGAATTCCCAACCACCGAGTGTGAGAGTACCAGTGAGTACACCTCAGTACCTGAGGTTCCTACTACTGAGTGCTCCGAGACAATTCCAGAGTTTTCTACCACCGGGTATGAATCTTCTGAATACACATCTGTTCCAGAATTCCCAACTACTGACTGCGAGAGTTCCAGTGAATACACATCTGTTCCAGAATTTTCCACCAGTGAATATGAGAGTTCTAGTGAGTACACATCTGTTCCAGAATTCTCCACAACTGAGTGTGAGAGTTCCAGTGAGTACACATCTGTTGCATCTAGCTCTGTGGCAGAATCTTCCATTACGTCCAAGCCATACTCTTCAGGGGAGGTGACATCAACAGATACATTACTCACAACATCGATTGTGACAATCACATCGTGTTCGAACAATGCTTGTACCCCGACTACTTATTCTGCAACTAGAGGTTTGACCACTACTACAGTTGGAAGTGTCGTCACATCTTACACCACATGGTGTCCTCTTACCAGTACCGAGTCTTCATCAGTTGTGTCTTCTGAGGTTGCTTCCTCTTCTGAAGCTGTGTCTTCCTCTGAGGTTGCTTCTTCTTCTGAGGTTGCTTCCTCTTCTGAGGTTGTGTCCTCTTCTGAGGTTGTGTCTTCTTCAGTCGCTGAATCGTCTGTGACTCCCGTTGTTTCGTCTTCTCAGGTTGCTTCCTCTTCTGAGGCCGTGTCTTCTTCTTCTGAAGTTGTGTCCTCCTCTGGAGTTGCCTCCTCGTCTGAAGTTGTTTCTTCCTCGATCGTCGTATCTTCAGTTACACCAAGCTCTTCAGAGATTGTGACTTCTGCTTCCCCATCTCCAAGTGGTTTTACATCAACAGATACATTACTCACAACATCGATTGTGACAGTCACATCATGTTCGAACAATGCTTGTACCCCAACTACTTATTCTGCAACTAGAGGTTTGACCACTACTACAGTCGGAAGTGTCGTCACATCTTACACCACATGGTGTCCTCTTACCAGTACCGAGTCTTCATCGTTTGTGACTTCTGTTGTGTCGTCTTCTGAGGTTGCTTCTTCTTCTGAGGTTGTGTCTTCCTCTGAGGTTGCTTCTTCCTCTGAGGTTGCTTCTTCTTCTGAGGTTGTGTCTTCTTCAGTTGCTTCCTCTTCCGAAGTTGTTTCATCTTCTGAGACCGCATCCTCTTCTGAGGTTGTGTCTTCTTCAGTTGCCGAATCGTCTGTGACTTCTGTTGCTTCATCTTCTGAGATTGCTTCCACTTCAGAGGTGGTATCTTCTTCAGCACCTGAATCTTCAGTGACTCCTGTCACCTCTTCGGAGGCCGTATCTTCTTCATCCGAAGTTGTATCTTCTTCATCCGAAGTTGTATCTTCTTCAACCGGAGTTGTATCTTCTTCATCCGAAGTTGCATCTTCTTCATCCGAAATTGCATCTTCTTCAACCGGAGTTGTATCTTCCTCAGGAGTTGCATCTTCCTCCTCAGAAGTTGTGTCCTCGTCTGAAGTTGTTTCTTCATCAATCGCCGAATCTTCAGTTACACCAAGCTCTTCAAAGATTGTGACTTCTGCTGTCCCATCTTCGAGCGGCTTGACATCAACAGACACCTTGCTCACAACATCGATTGTGACAATCACATCGTGTTCGAACAATGCTTGTACTCCAACTACTGTTCCTGCAACTAGAGGTTTGACCACTACTACAGTTGGAAGTGTCGTCACATCTTACACCACATGGTGTCCTCTTACCAGTACCGAGTCTTCATCAGTTGTGTCTTCTGAGGTTGCTTCCTCTTCTGAAGCTGTGTCTTCCTCTGAGGTTGCTTCTTCTTCTGAGGTTGCTTCTTCTTCTGAGGTTGTGTCTTCTTCAGTTGCTTCCTCTTCCGAAGTTGTTTCATCTTCTGAGACCGCATCCTCTTCTGAGGTTGTGTCTTCTTCAGTTGCCGAATCGTCTGTGACTCCTGTTGTTTCATCTTCAGAGGCTGCTTCCTCTTCTGAGGCATCTTCTTCGGTTGCTGAATCATCTGTGACTCCAGCTGCTAAAACTTCTGAAGTTTCTTCTACTGGGGCCCCAGCTACCAGCAAGTTCAAATCGTCTAGCGAGGTTGCTTCAACTGAGACAAGTGTTGTGACATCCTACGTCACTTTAACCTCATGCTCAGATAGCTCTTGCACCACCAAATCTGTTCCAGCTACCCAAGGGTTGACCACAGAAACTGTTGGTACGGTCGTCACTTCATACACCACCTGGTGTCCTCTTAGCAGTGAGGAATCTTCTGTTAAGTCTGGTGTCGCTCCATCCACTGCTGAAGCTACAACAGGAACTACCTCCAAGGCTATTGCCGAAACCACAACAGGAACTACCTCAAAGGCTGCTGCTGAAACCACAGCTCCTGCTTCTACCGCTGAGAACACCGCTGAAACTAGCAAACCAGCATCAACTCCTGCAACTACCCCTGCAGCAGCAAGTACTAAGGCTGAGACATCTGAGGGATCAACCTTCGCTCCAACTACTGTTTCATCATCTTCAGTAGCAGCGCAATCCACTTCATTGTCCAGCAGCTCTGCTAGCGTGATCTCCGGTTACGAGGGAAGCGCTTCCAAGCTTAGCTCTGGAATTTCCGCATTGGTTGCTGTTCTTTTGTTCAATATCTTCTAGACATGAAGCAATTTTTCCTGCAAAGATTTCATTATTCTCTATTTCGTTAATCATTTTTTCGTCATAACAATTTTCTAATGATCATTTGATCAATCAGTACTATAGATAAAACTTTATTCAATACAAAATCTATCTAATTCATACCGTTGAGGATGCAGTACACAGGGATCTATAATATAATCGTAATTTTCGTTGTTGAATTGAAGACATGCAAATGTAATCGTAACTTTCATGAGTGAGGTACGCATTTGAAGGACTAAAAACTGAAAACGGGTTGAAAACGTTTTCAGGAAGAGCATGTTGAGTGCTCTCTATATCCTGCGTGCTGATATAAATGAAACTCGCTGAAGCACTTATCCAAGTTTTGGAACTTGTACTTCACCTAAAAGTTTAAATATGGTCTTGTTGTCGTCAATAAAGTTGTTATTAACTAAATTGCACAAGACGTATTCATTGTCGAACTTCCGCATAAGCTCGATGAAATTTTTTGACTGAGATTCGGTGATTCCAGACTCTTTGACGGACGAACTATTGAAGATTTTAATCCATTCAGAGATCAAGTAGTATATTTCATCTTTCCATGCAAGGAATGATGTTTTTTCGACTATTGTAGGCTGAAGAACTTCCTCTCCAGGGAAAACTCCCCAAGTAACGGCATTGATATCATCGTCACCAGTATTGGTCAATAGCTTACTATTTTTATCCACCACATAGTAAGTGATCACACTGGAGTTTTCATTTGCCTCTTTGTTACATTGGTCGATCTTCTCCAATAATTCATTGATCACGCTTTGATGACAGAAGAACTCTAAGTATTGTTTCTGGTAGACATATCCATTTTTGGGTCCCCATCCATAAACTTTGTCATTTGACTTCACTGCGTTCAAGGAAGGTTGTGAGTTGGTAGTGAAAAAGCCCTTCTTGTTTAACTCAATCAAGTCCTCGATAAGACCTTCTGAGTCGATACCAATTGGTCCATCGGACCAAGGTAGAGATTTCAACTCACCTTTCAAGTAGGAGACCAACAATTGGGAAAACTCGTCGATATTTTGAGGTGCTCCCCACAAATCAATCACTTTCTTGGGAGATTGTCTCAAGATTTCACCAGCACAGAAATCGATATCACCAAAAGCTGGGGATCTTGAGTCTCCCCATCTACCATTAGGAAACTCATCCCAAGTCGATGTTCTTGAAATATAGGAGTACTTTCTGTTTTGCCAAAAAATAGGACGAATTGATTCCTTGGATCTTTGCGGATGTAACGATTTTCTCCAAGGTAATTCAGACCCACCAATAGCCTCATTGGACTTGATCGATTCAATTAGATTTAATTTCTCCAATATCATAAGTGTAGCCCTTTCCAAATTCATAGTATAAAAATGAAGATGGTTGACAAAATCTGATTCAAGTAGTTTAGCGCACATTTCACTAACTAGCTCAGTTCCTTTGCCTCTTACTAGATAGTCATTGTCTTTGATTGGCTCTAATGCCTCCAAAAAGTGATCTGGAATGCGAATCTCCGACCACTTTGCTCTACGTATGAAGGAAGCATAAGTGGAGATTGGCATGATTCCTGGGATTATTGGAATGTCGATTCCAACTTTACGTACTTTTCGACACCATTCAATGAAGTTGTCCACATCATAGAACATCTGAGTGATTATAAAGTCGGCTCCACAGTCACATTTCTCCTTCAAATACTCAATAATCTTCTCTTGGGATTTTTCCTCTGGGTGACCCTCGGGGTAAGCTGCCACTCCAATATTGAAGTGGTCTCCATATTTCTTTTTGATGTACCTGATTAAATCTTTGGCATACTTAAAGTCCCCTGTAGATTCAGACCCGTCCAATGGTCTATCTCCCCTGAGAGCCAAAATGTTTTGGCACCCAGAAGCATAGGCCTTTTCCAATGCCTCGTCAATGAGTTCAACAGGCATGTTGGTACACGTTAAGTGCATACATGTCTCCAATCCCAATGTCGATTGAGCAGTGTACACCATGTCATTGGTGAGCGTCGAAGATCTTCCTCCGGCATTCCAAGTTATATCTATAAAGACAGGATTCAAATCGTACATGCGATCCATTCTGTCGTATAGATTTTGCATACCTTGCGAAGTTTTTGGGACGAAAAATTCGAACGAAAACGTCGCAGCCGGCGGGTTCTGGTGATTATGTGCTTTCTGTAGCTTTTCTGATATCCTCATGTTGTTCAAGGCTCGAAGAAAGGGTCAATTAATCTACTTAAGTTGCTTACTCTTTCCAACAAGTGAAAAATAGTTCGAAAATTTCTTGATCCGGTACCGCTCCATATTTTCACATGCGACTGTATATTGATATGACTCACTAACTATGATGAACTATTCAAACAACTATAACTCGTCATGAGTTGGTACGTCCTCATCTTCAGATACATCTGTGTTTGTATGCAAAGGTATTTTGGCAGAAAACAGTAGTTTCAGATTTTCTTTTATTTTTTGTATCTCCTCATTGTAGTCTACCCACTCAGGTATAACTCTTTTAGCAGTAGCTAACTTGTCTTCCTTAAAGAGAGGATTGTTACAAAGATCTATCGTTTTTGCCAGCTGCAAGGACTCGTCTGAACACCACGTCTCACACCACAACCAGTTCTGCGGGAGACTGAAAATGGGGACTTGGCGTTGGAAGTTGTTGGGAAGATCTTGGTCAAGATTTGAGAGCGAATTTGGATCTGAAGAAAGTTTTTGATAATGGTAGCGGAGCATGTTTCCAGCAGACATGGACTTGAACTTCTCGAGATCTACGACAAAAAGAGCACTGATGTGGTATTTAAGGTCGTCTTTGAGAAGTTTGGTCCAGTAGCCTCCCTCCCAGAAACGATATCCTTTCATTTCTTGTCTGGAATCGCACATAGGAACAAAAGCATAAGGCTTGTCCTCGAGATCCATATCCATAAGCTCGAACATATCTGCCCTCGCTATCTGATCTGCATCCATGAATATAACTCTTTTAAGATCCAATGGAAATAAAACGTCGAGGAAAAGAATCTTGTAGCCCCACACTGTCCTGAACTTTTGACGTTGGATTCTTAGCCAACTAGGCCACTTATAGCTGATGTACTCGTAATCGAATCCGTGAATTTTAGACAAGTTGTCCAACGTTGCTCGAAATTGTGGGGAAATATAGTCCTCAATAATCCAAAATTTCACTGATCTGCCCGTATGCTTGATCACAGAAAGCTGCATTATATTAAGGAGGTTTTCATAAAGGTGACCACTTGCTATTGAGAATATGTTGATGTCTGCACTTGGTTTTGCTTCTGGTTTTGTCTTAAAAGACGATATTAATTTTTTCCAACCAGAGTGTTTGGATAAAGCTTGAGCTTTTTGTTGTTCTGATCTTCTGGAGACTCTTGGATACACATATGAGCCTTTCAAACTTGACACGAAGAATTGATGTTTCTTAGGAACATCCTTTGTGAACTCGTAATAATTGTTCGAAGCTCTAGTAAGTTCATAGTTTTCTGAACTGTTACCCTCTACAAGACCAAACTCATAGAGGCCTGGAGAAACTCGAAACTGGAAGTAACCTAAGTTCGACAATACCGAACTTTGAAAGGACTCCTTCGTGCTCTTCAATTCTAATTCGAGACCGGCTGGGGTTGCAATTTTTCTTTCTTCAGATGCAAAGCCTTCCACAACAATGCTTTTCAATTCAAATAAAACCTGATACGATGAATAGTTTTCGTCTAACAATATGTTGTCTAGATCCAATTTCTCTGGAACTTCTTTGATTATCGTTTTCCAAGTTTCTGGGACATCTAAATCCACTGTAAATGCTATTTTTGGGAGAATACTGTCGATAACAGTGCTTTCAGTAATAAGGCTACCATTATCATCGAATTGGGGGATATTTATGGGAAATAAGCCTTTATAGTATCTTCCAATAGAATTCTCAGTCACGTCAGGTCTCTTAGGCTGCAAAATTACTTTCAAACTAACTCCAGGAAAATGAGAGATAAATTTAGCCACAGAAAGTAATTTTTGCAGAATTTCATTTATCGGATCTATCACTAACCATACGTCCACTTCATAATCTTTATTATGGTTTATTTCGAAAGAATTATCAGTGTTAAGTGATGTCAAATCATATCTGTGAACGGCTGAGGATTGATGTTTGTTATCTGTATAAAATGATTTCGTCAACTCACTTAAGAGTAAGTCATACCAATCCCACATATCGTATTCATCAGTTTTGAATTTTCTTAAGTCTGAGTAACCAAATTCGTCAGTATAAGTGTTGACGATACTCGAGATTAAATCTGATCTCTGAGAAAACTCAAAATCATCTAGTTGTTCCAATTCTTTTGTTGTATATAGCAGATCCAATCTTAGATATCTGCTGTTGAATAAGAGAAAATTTTGATTAGAGGGAAATGAACTTTCTCCTAGAAACTTTTGAGTATTCTCATCCTCACCGAAAAGCTCGATTTTTGTTGCATTCAACTCATTGATCAAATTATTCGCTGCGCTGGAATCTAAAATGCTGTTTTCAAGTTTCTCAAAAATTGAATTTTTTGTAGTACTGAGTACTCTAATTTGAATATTAGTTTTGCCAAGTGTCATGAATTTCAATGCAGTTATTAACTGACTCACTACTAATTCTGTTGAAAAGTCACCTACTATCCATAAAGTTGAAAAAACATCATTATCAAAAGACTCTTTTCTCAAATATAGAGATTTTGTTAACATGTTTTTTTCAACTTTTTTGTAAATAATCTGACTAGGATCACTTGGAATAACCCTAAGATTCCTTTCATACTTCGCATTCTCAAATAGTAAATCCTTTAACTTTTTTCCAGCATCTGCATCCGAAATAACATACGACTGTACAAGTTTCACATCTTGGGTTATCTGTTTGTTCAATAAATTTTGCCAGTTATTACTTGAGAGTGAGTTGATCACTCCATTGAAAATCACGGAAGGTGTTCTAAGTGAGAATGATTTTAATGTCTCAGCTGACTTGATATCGTTTCCAATTTCTTTCTCTTCTATTTTTATAGATTCGATCAACCTATTTTCCTCTTCCACCAGGGAGCTTTCGTAATATTTGTACAAGAAAGCAAAAGCTTCTTGCGAGGTAGATATTCTTGCGATGTGATAAAATCTGTCTGCCAAAACTTTTGCTTTGGGATCATCACTTTCCAAAGCAATAACACCAATTTGTTGAGGTATACTCTTATCCAACACAATCTTTGCGAAGACAAAAAGCACTTTGAGTTGTTTTTTATCGGCAAAATTTATAGCGAATATAAGGTCATGAACATTTTCCTTTAGCAGTGGAATTTGTCCTGGTCTTAATCTATTCAAATTGTTTCCAGAATAAGCTTCTTTTCTATCAACAAGGAAGAGATCATAATTCGGATCCTTCTCTAAATTGTTGAAAAAAACGACACCACCACGGTAGTTATTATTCTCAGTATACTCATGTAGATAAACATTGTACCTATTTTCATTCGTTCCCATTATTGCGTTTCCTGTTCTATAGTATTGTCCTTTGACACCACTCATTAGTGCAAATTTATTCAACAATAATCTCGCTTGTCGACCAGTGAATCCAAGCTCTTTAATACGTCTAACAATTGACACTTCTTCCTTTATTTTCTCTGCAACCTGGTATACGTCTAATCCAAAAAGTTTCAAAGGTGAGCCGTTCATGTACAATCCAAATGTTTCCTCTGTTACACCTTTTTCTTCATTTGCAGCCAACCCCCACTCTATATCGGCAGTATCCAAGCCTTCTACTTTGTCTAAGTATGAAGCAATAGAGGGGAAATTTTGCAAAACCTCTATTAATAAATCAAGTTTCGCAGTATTATCAAACATATCATCCAATACTAGGGTTGTCAATTTCATACCGAGACCTTGAGTCTCGACTTCAGGCAAAGATTTTGGAAACTGCTTTTCGAATATAATTTGCCGGAAGTTCTCTTTTCTGATGATTCCAAAGTGTGCTTCTTCATCTGTCGATTCATTTGCTTGTAAAGTGCTTAAGTGATTATACTTTTTGAAAGATAAGTCAACCCCATAACCACAGATCTCTTCCACCTCCTCAGAAGACACCGGAATATACCTCCATACATATCTGATCTTTCCCATTCTTGCCTCCTTGTACAAATATGTGAACATCTTCACAAATGAATCAGATTCAATGTCGCCGTACAAGATCAAAATTGGAGCATTCTGATTGTCACCAATAATTCTATCAAAGGGTAACACATCAACTTCAGGTGATGAAGACGATGGAACTTTGAGCGCAAACAAGTCATCTGGGGAGCAATACAATTCCTTTCCCGATACCAACCAAGAACGGTAGTAGTCGTCAGGACCCTCCAAAACTGGCCTGCCAAAAGAATCTGTAGCACACCTCTTCGACAACACCGCCTCGTATTTGTTGATGACATCTCTGGCATAGAAATCGTAGTGCGCTGCTATTCTGGGCGTCTGTGTCTTATAAACAATGTTAAAGTCCACCAATGCTTTTGACACCTCATCAAGTTTCATTGAGCTCATCACTTTCTCATATAATTGAGCATCTGAAAGCTTATCTCTCCCTTCTATAGCTTCTCCTTCATCGTCTGCTTCATCATCTTCATCTCCTGTTCCATCTGCATCGATCATAGCTTGTGAAGAGATTCCCATTGCGGTCAATGCTGCCGTTTCGTACAACGACTCATTTAATTCTGCGATACTCTCTATGATATTCAATGCAAAGGCACTTTTTTTCCAGGATGTCTGTACTTTAAACTCCAACAACTTAGAGTGTTCATCACCTTTCAAGAACTCACCACAGAGAGATACACCCACTATGTAGCATAATGTTAGGCACCAAAGCAAAATCATTATTAATGGTGATGAAAAGTGTGGGATCAGATTTAGAAAATAACATAATGCGATATATTCTCAAATCTAAATATTATTGTTTTGACAGCGATTCTTCTACAATTTAAAGTAAAACTGGAGTTTGAGGGAGGTATATCGTTCATGGTAAGGTAAAATGGAGTCTTCTAATGTGTTTGAAGACCAGCAAAACCGAAAAAACGGCGTTAATGGGACAAATGCAAGCGAAGATGAGATAAGTTTAGACCTAAGCTCTGATGAACAAATAGGTGCATTTATTGATGATTTGGACGATGACAGTGAAGAGGAACAGCCAGGGAAGATCGTATTGACTTCTTCTGGTGAAGAGCATTCTGAGGATGAATTCAAGAGCCAAGCCGAATTCAAAGAGGCACTTCGTCAAGCTAGTAACTTTAAAGCCCGGAAGGGCAAGAGGACCGCACCTTCTAAGGCATACTTGAAAAGAAAGATGATGAAGAACATAAGCCGAGAATTGGATCCTGAGGTGAGAATATATTTATCGCAGGCAAATGAGGCGTTTGTCAAAAATGACTTTCAGGTAGCCATCGATTTGTACTTGGAAGTCATCAAGAAAGATCCAAAGAACTTCAGTGCATATAAAACATTAGGAGAGATATACAAGCAGCAGGGTAAGCTCAACGAGTGCTGTAACACGTGGTTTGTTGCTGCAGAGATCAATCCGTCTGACGGTCAATTCTGGGGTAATGTGGCCGAGCTCAGCAGTTACTTAGGTCATATTGAGCAAGCAATAGTCTGTTATACTAAAGCAATCAGCTCTGATGAAGGACACAATGCAAAGTACATTTTAGAAAGGGCTTTATTGTATAAAGAGAAGCAACAATTTGGGAGGGCTTTGGAAGGTTTTCAAAGAGTTCATCAAATGTATCCTACCGATTCAAGTATAGTCAAAAATTTGGCCAGTGTATATGTGGAACAAAAGAGAATTAACGATGCCATTAACTTATATATGCACATATTGGATCAAAACATCAATCCATCTCCGCTGAATAAGACTAAGGTTCCAAAGTTTGGATGGGCAGAATTGAATATTTTATGTGAACTCTACGTACAACAACATTCTTGGCGTGTTGGAATTAAAGTAATAAAGTTGGTTTCCAGGTGGATTCAAAACAGGGTCAATGAAAAGTGGTGGGATGATAATGATGATGATTCTGAATTTGATAGCAGAAGATTCGAAGTACTTAAAACGCTACCACCAGATACGAGAAAAGATGCTATGGAAAAATTTTACGAATTGCCCATTGATATACGATATAAGATTGGTAGTTTAAGACTTGGGAACTTCCAAAAAGATGAAGCAATGAGACATTTCGAGTTTTTATTGGAAGAAAAGGGAGATATTGCTGACTTGTTTTTCGAAGCGGGAAAAGGACTCGAAGAACATGGATTCTATGAAGATGCTTTGACATTTTTGACAAGAGCTTCTTTAAGTGATGAGCAAAATGAAGTCAGCGAATTAACCCTGTTGTTGGGTAAATGTTTCTTGGAATTGGGTGATTATCAACAAGCGGCACAAGCGTACAAGTCTGTTTTATATGATGATCCAGATAACTTGGATGTCAAATTGGCCTTGGCCGAGGCAGTTTTCCACTTGGGTGATATTGAATTTTCCTCCAAATTGTTGAAAGAGGTCAATGATAGTCGGCGTTCTAATAAAGATAAACATGAAGAGGACAAGCCCGTTGAACAAGACGATATGGCATTGATCAAATCTAAGAATATAGTAAAGCCAAATAAGAAATTGACCGATGAGGAGAAGGTAGAATTGGAAGATAATGCCAGCAGAAGAGTCTCAGAGAAATATCGTAGAATGATGAGGTTGGATGCCGCGATTCATAGAAAAGATAGGGTTGCTATTACAGCATGGATGCAATTGGCATCTCAGTTGGTTGATATGTTCATGAATGTGCGTAGCTTTTTTCCGCGAGATAAAAACAGAATATTCAAAGGTATCGTTTTGTATAGACGAAAGAAACAAATGGGAATAGATGAAAAATTGGCGAGAATTTACAATCTCTATGAGGGTATCTCTAATAGCGAAAACAATTCTCGTTTGTTAGTCACCTCCACAACGGAATATAGAAGTTTAACTTATGATCAGTGGTTTGTCATATTTGTGCAATATGCTACCCTATTGTTCACTCATGAAGGAAATCACGAATATGCTGTGGAGATCATTGAAGTTGCCAAAAATGTCAGCGTTTTTGTACAAGATAAAGATAAAGAGACCATGTTAAAACTCGTTAGATTGTTTCTAGGGGTTTCACAAAACGAAGTAGCATTGACAGTGATGTCAAATGTACGTTTCTTCTTGTCTGCAAATCAATTTTCATCATTCATTTATAAGTTCTTTATCTGTTGCTTCTCATCTGGAGTTGAATCATGGGAAACTTTCACAAACTACAACCACCAAAAGTTCTTCTTGCGTCAACTAAAAGCTTATGATTCCATAATCTTGAAAAAGAGAATCACCGGTATGGCAACAATAGTGGCCGATATGAAGGATGTAAAACTTAACAAAGAGCATGCTGAACTTTTATATGTCTACGCAAATCTACTTGGTGGAAGTAGAAGTTATGTTTCCTCGATCGTCTACCTAAATCGTGCTTATAAAGCATACAACAAGGATCCAATGATATGTCTAGTTCTTGGATTAGCTCATGTTCATAGGTCAATGCAGCGTCTAAGTAACAACAGACACATACAACTACTCCAAGGTATTTCCTACATAATTGAGTACAGAAATCTTAGAGCTGTTGATGCCACCAGTTATGAATTACAAGAAATTGAGTATAATCTAGGCAGGCTTTTTCATATGATTGGACTTTATACTCCCGCTACCCATCACTATCATAATGCTTTGAAATACCAAGAAAACATTGATGACTCTAGATACGACCTCCTGTTTGAAGCCGCTTACAACTTATCCCTTATATACAATATCAGCGGTAACTCGCTCTTAGCTCGAGATATCACTGAAAAATTCTTAACTGTATAATCTCTAATATTATAAAACGATGTTCCTGTATCAATATCAAAATTGATCAAGATGAAAAATTCAGATGGTAGCTCTATGTCTGAGTGATAATGGTCAGATTAAAGCAAAGGTATATACTTTTCGAGGTACTTTACCCTCCGGGTAGTTCTATTCTGGAAGATAAACCTTTGGATTATACAAATTACTCGACATCAGAGGAAGATGCTTTATTATCGCTACATCAGTCATCACCTTCATCGATCAATCAAAAATCACTTAATAAGGCTATACGGAAGGTAATACAAGATCATTACGGTGACATGGGTTCAGGAATGGTGGGGATGCTGTTAAGTATCAAGTACTTCAGTAATAAGACGTCCACAGGTATTATAAGATGCAGTCGACTGAGTTTCCAAATCGTAGTGGCTGCTCTCGTATTGATGAATCGAATAGAAAATACGGAAGTAATTGTGTCATGTGTTCATGTAAGTGGCACCATAAAGAAGTGTCAGCAGTATTCCATAGAGAGGAGTCGTGACTTAATGAGATTGGCCATAAGGCATAATCCTTCTACTAAAAATGATACCTCAAGGTTCGAAGGCGATGGCATCGAAAAAATAGTAGACAATGACGACATGCCCTAGACATGTTTCCATAGTCTCGACGTTTGCATATGTTAATACCACTGGTATAATAATCTTCTAATTCATTGCATATTAATGTTTGATCATTTAATTACTACGGTATAGATTTTTACTTGCGTGTTTTATATTGAAATGTTCTTAATAGTTGATAGAGTTTCTACATTTCATTAATAGCAACAACACCTATGTCATACACGAAAATTTTATTAACCGTATACTGCCATGATCTTAAAGTCATCATGTCAAAAGTTAAATCAAAAACCGTTTCATGTTAAATTTTACATTAAAACAGAGGATATAACTCATATAACTGAGCTTTGGTTCAATCTGGTACATGACAGTCTCAAATACTTGTTTAGCCTCCTAAAATTCGAATCCTGGTGAATGTATCACTTAGAGTCTTTCTATGAACATAAATTTGTATGTAGGATAATGCGTTTAGAGTGCTTTCAGCTGCGAGATTTAGGACCAAGTGAAGTTAAAGTTACTTAAGTCTCTGTTCTAATGAAAATTTTAAATCAGCATATACTGTTGATATAATGAAGGTAGACTATCTGGTATATTTGGTAACTGATTCAGCATTAGTTCCTTCTTCGAGCACATTTCTAAAGCAAATAGAAGAATCTCTTAAAAATGGTGCAACCATTGTACAACTAAGAGAGAAGAATATTCTGACCTTGGACTTTATACTGAAAGCCAAAGCTGTACATGAATTGACATCAAAATACGGTGTTCCTTTGATCATTAATGATAGAGTTGATGTTGCATTGGCCATTGATGCAGAAGGTGTTCACGTTGGACAAGATGATATGCCTACTAAATTAGTAAGACAGCTTATTGGACCTGACAAAATTTTAGGAGTGAGTTGCACTTATACAACAGAAGCAAAAACTGTTGTGGAAGAAAACATTGCGGATTATATTGGAATAGGAAATATCTACCAAACCAGCACCAAAAAAGATGTCTCCTCCAAAAAGGGAATAGGTGCTACCGGAAGTAGGAAGGTACTCAAGGTTCTTCAGGATCACAATAGTAAAGCAGAGAAGAAAATCAGATGTGTGGCAATAGGTGGTATCAATGAGACTAATGTTGCGAGGTTGCTATACCAAACAGCTTTATCTTCGCAAAAACTCGATGGTGTTGCTGTTGTTTCATGTATAATGGCCAGTGAAAATGCTGGCCAGGCAACTAATGATTTGAAAAAGCAAATCCATAGTGCCGATGATTTCGCCAAATCAATACTGCTCGAGTATTCTAACTCAAAACTTGACAGCAAAATAGCTTCTGTTACTAGGATTGAACCATTGGTGCACCATATCACAAACGGTGTGGTAAAACAATTCAGTGCAAACGTCACACTTGCCATTGGTGCATCACCCATAATGTCTGAACTAAGTGCAGAGTTTGAAGAATTTGCTTCATCCGTGCCACATCTTTCATTGGTGGTAAATTTGGGAACTCCTTCCGATGAGCTCATGAATACTTTCAAGCATGCTATATCAGTCTACAACAAGTACGGCAAACATATTGTATTTGATCCTGTTGCATGTGGAAGCTCTAGTTTAAGGCTCAAATGCTCTGAAGAATTACTCAACTCCGGCCAGGTATCTGTAATTAAGGGAAATATTGGTGAGATAATGTCAATTTGGAAACTCAGCAGCTATTACGTAGTCTCTGAGAACGATGAACCGTTGATGAAAGGAGTGGACTCAGTAGTTGACTCGACTAAATATGACATTAAAAGGATTGCCAGAGAGGTATCTGCTGATTTCAAGACAGTGGTGGTTATAACAGGACCAGTAAATTATGTGTGTTATAAACATATGATTACTGAAATTCCCGGAGGTCATGAAATCATGGGAAAGATAACAGGTATGGGTTGTTCTTTAGGGAGTACCATAGCGGCATTTCTTGCTGCAAGGGCAGATGGTATAAGTGATTCGCATGTATTTAATATATTTGAAGCAGTCGTGGGTGCTGTTACTTTATATAACGAATGTGGAAAATTGGCAAGCAAGGAGACATTGGTACCTGGTACATTCATGACGAAGTTCATTGATACTTTGTACACTAGAACTCATTCTGGAAATTGAAACCTAGTCTTTATTCAAATAATCAATCTGTCACCGTGATATTTAAACAGATCTGCAACATTTGCTATGTCAATAGACACCCTTCTTTTCGGAAAGTCATCTAACGAGGCTGCGTAGTTTCCTAATGTGTAAGCAATGAGTTGCGAATTGAAAATCCATGCATCGTAGTTCAAATTCAGAAGATCGTCACATTCTTTATGATAGCACACATCATACGCAATGCCCTCTGAGCCTCCAAACATCATTTGTTTTTCTTTGGTTTTAATCCCCTCTGCACCAGTGGAGACTCCACCTCCTGGAATACCATTCTTGATGAATCCAACGTAGTCAGATCTTCCATCAAATGGAATCAAGGTATAATTTTGATTTCTCTTTCGGAAGAAATTAATGTAAGTGTCCCTTATTTTAGAAGATCCTATAGGATTGAGTGCATCATCGCTGTCATATATCTGGTACGCATAATTGGGTGATGCTAGCATATCATAATCCAAAAACAACCTGATGTCAAGATTTTCTTCCGGTGTCAAAGTCTTCGCGTAGTAGTCCGAACCTATCAAGCCTTCTTCTTCCGCTGAGAACCAAGCAAATCTCACTGCGTTCTTGACTTGAAATTTTGATAGATATTTAGCTAATGATAATAAAGTAATTGAGCCACTTCCATTATCATTTATGCCCGGTCCCGCTGGAACAGAATCGGAATGAGATCCCAACATAACCACATTTCTTTTATCGCCCCCTTTTGTCTCGGCTATGATGTTTTGAGTTGGTACCTTGTTAATGGTTCCGTTCAATGCAACTACTGCTCCACTATTGGGGTGCTGTTTCAAATAAGTGAGCAACCTTTCTCCTTCAGATTCACTTAGTCCAAAAGTTGGCGAAACATCGGACAAGACTGCCTGTTCACCCAAGGTACCATGCAAAGGTTTATCCTCAGAATTGTAAATAACGGTCGCAATGGCTCCCATAGATTTTGCCAATTTGGATTTGGCTGCGAAACTGCAAAATCCTCGTTTTACCAAGGCAATCGAACCATTTACTTCAGGAGGATAGTTAGACTGGATGCATCCAGACTGTTGAATTGGGACTACCTTTGTATACTTTCTAGTCACATTGGGACTGAAAGTAAAGGCAGAGACGTTTTGGAGAGTAAAGTTAGAAACTGAAAGATGGTAGTCATGTAACTTTGAGTAGCTTGCGTTGAACTCTTGCACAGAAATATCAAAATAATCCCTGTACTGTCCCAAACTCTCCAATATGTAAGTCATTGTTTTAAGGTGACCCTCTGAACCAATAACTCTTGTAGCAAGACTGTTCTTTGAGTCTGATGCCACTCGGTAAAGTGCTTTTGCTCCATTTTCCAAATCCTGCTTGTTAACATAATCTTCTAAGCAGCATCCCTTTACCAAAGGTTTGGGTTCTTGGATACTTAAGTTGTGTCCGATAGCAACTGAAAGCGAATAATCGAGAAGTAAAAGCCAAATAATGAAGAGTCTCATTGCTGCCCACGATATTTTACATTAAATTTTACAAATTTTCGCAAATTTCATTTATACTGTTATTTGTGGATACCATGTATAGCCAGGTGACCCCAAATTCACAATATTCACTGAGAAGTATGAAGTACATATGACATCAAGTACACAACTTTGACGAAATTATAGTATTCATTATGAATTGACGTCATTTACCATTCAATGAAATACATTCAGTGGTTTCTTTGTATGAAAGATAAAAATGGTAACGCTAACATTTATAATTTAATTCGAGAGTTATATAGCACCGTTTTTTATAGCCTCAAAATTGGACCCTCGAGATGCTGTTGAGTTGCTTGATTGTTGAATGGTAAGCTCTGCAAACGTTTTATTTCTAAGTCTTTTTTTGCAGTCGTTGGTGTTGTTGCAATCTAAACTGCAAAATTTTTTAATACAGGTTTTCAATATTTGTTTCTCTCCCTCTTTAGTTTTGATTTCAAATCGATAAAGACATCGCCATATAATGGAATGGTAGTGGAAGCTAAAGGCCGATATAGTAAGCAAAAAACCAAGGAGGTAGACAAGCCTTCTCCCGTGTCAAGGATAGGAAAAATAGGGGCACTCAAGAAATATAGCAATAGAGACAAGGCCAATGAACTCTTATATGAAGCAGCTAAGCTTGTAGCGCCGATAATTCATGAGAACAATCTTCGTATTGGAACTCTCTCCGAGATGTATCCCAAAAGTGCAAATTTGCTAGGTCTTAATGTGAATAAAGGACAAAAGATTCTTCTACGGTTGAGATATCCCTCCGACGAGAACCTGTTCTATCCAATGACGGACATAGTAGGAACCCTATTGCACGAGATCACACATAATGTACACGGACCCCATGATGCCAACTTCTACAAGTATCTTGATACTATTACACGGCGATACGAAGACTTGCTGGTGAATAGAGGCACCAGTACATATGTATGCGAGGAACAAAAATTAGGAACAGTATACAACGCCTTCGGTGGGTACGAGTCCATAAGAAATCTTCGCATAAAGGCACTTCTGAAGGCTAAATACAAGGCTGAAAGCCGCAAGTTGGGCACCCTGTCGGGCAAAATCCTCAAAAACTCGCCCTCAAACACCCGTCCTGCAAGGGAATTGATGCTTTTGGCCGCAGAACGACGACTCGAAGACAGCAAATGGTGTGCTCCTAACAACAATCCTTCTGGAACAGATGTGCAAGACAGCGACTTAGAAATCATGGAAGTCACTCCTCCAACTCGTTCCGAGCTGTCTTTGTCTTTCGCCACAAACAAATCCAAAAGCTCTACAAGAACAGATGAAACAGAAGTCATAGTTATAGAGGATGACTAGATTGCTCTTTTTTGCATTTTATGAATGTTAAGTGCAATATATCTCAATTAATCGGCTTTCGGGTGTCTATTCAATGGCTTTTGGAAGTTTCTTTTTTTTCTCCCTTACATCCACCAGAATTCACCCATTCTCTCTCAGAAGCACCAGCTGTACTACAACAAGCTTATACTATGCTCTCCAGTCATTAAGTAGGTTTCTTCTATTCTCTATAATTCAATGAAGTAACGAAGTATGCTAAACGAAGAGCATGATGATGTAAATCGCGTGACATGGTTTGACATTTTATGTTCACTGAAATCAAAAACTTATATGACAACCCACTTGACGTTGCCATTAGATAGTATATAATGACTAAAGTCAGAAAATCTGTCATTGTGAACAACAAACTGGTCAATAAAAACTCCAAGGAGAATGTTTATGGTGGAAAAGCAGATGAAATGCAGAAGACAGACTCAATTGTTAACCTTACCAAGCCAACTTTGTACAGTATTTATGATGAGAGTTCAATGTTGAACTTGAACAAGGATGATTTTGACACCGAGAATGTGTACTCAGGAAATGATAGTAGCTCTCCTGTTGGCATTGCAAAGGCAGAAGGAAAAGAAAAGAGCGCACAGAAGGGAAGAGGCAAATTGGGGATATGTGTTTATAGTGCGCTTGCTAAGGTGATTATAGTGACAGGAGCGGCATGGTTGTACAACGAGATTACGAGGCACATTCACAAGAATCACATTGATCAGGCACAGTCAACTGCATTAAAATATGAACCTTTGTATATCACTACATTATTTATCAACAACTTCATCGATAAGCTTAAGCTTTTGGCCCCATTATTAAACCATATTGCCCCGCAATTAGAAGTCAAAACTGTCGGGCACATTGATAGCATTTTCGGACTTACATTACAAGGTCTAGTGATGTCTCTGGTTCATCCACTAATGGATAAGTTGTTGCCCTCGTGGATGTCCAATAGGTTATTGTCCTCAAACCCCAACCCCAAACAATACAAGAGCTACGCTAACGCTCTTCATGATCTGCTTCGTTCCCTAATTACGTTTCTTGGTATATCTTACGCAATTCGGAACATTGAATGGAACTCTTTCTTGCAAATGTCTATTATATGGTCGCTCTTGAATCCAGGATTATGGCTTCTCCTAGATGGCACTTTGAGTGGTTTGCTTTCCAGTCTGGTGGTTGCATTTTTGGCATGTTTGGGTGTTTACGCGCAAAATCTTAAATTCGTTAACAGCTTATCCTTCCACGAAGAGTTTGTTGCCATATGGTTATGGATTGCAAGTTTTTTCTTCTGTGGACTTATAATTTTTGGAAAATTAGGCCGAGTGATTTTTGGACGTTAAAAGGATGTACAGTGTCTTAGGCGTACATTTCTATTTATTTATGTCTTGAAATAGCATATCATCAGGCGTTTCCGATACCTTATTGAAATCCTTATATGGTATTCATAACACAATAGCAACAGAGGAAGCAGATATGCGGGATATATTTACTATCTAGTGATCATCTAAATTTATTCTAATATAGTGCAAACTAAATCTTTGATCAAAGTCTTGACAGACATAAGCGAGTAATTCTTTCTTGATCTTAAATTAAATTCTTCTAGTGCCCTTTACGACAACAGGAATCATGCCCCCGGTAGAAACGACGAACTGTCTATGCCCAATAATTGCAAAGAAACATTTCATAGTACCACCATGGGAAGTTATAGCAACAAACTGGTCTTCCATACTGTGAACATTTGATTTCTCTTTATCGTAGTTTTCGTCGAACATTCTCTGCATGAAAGAGTTGATACGCAAACAATGGTCATCGAAGCGTTCTTCTTCATCATTCTTGTGATAAATATCCTCCTCTACAAAGCCACTTTCAATTTTAAATCCATGTTTGCCAAATCTCTCATCAATGATACTTCTCGTGGATCTCTTATTGCATAAGTGGAATCCGATGACTTCTCTCACACTTTCGACAATTAATGGCTTTCTATCCTTGGGACGCAAACCGTCCCATGTAATATGAAGAGTGTTACATGAGCGCTGTAATGGCGAAACGTAAAACTTGGAAGGAATAGGTGCTCCTTTCAGCAATTGCACCTTCCACGCCTCATGATTTTCTCGGGCTTGATTCTTGCCCAATTCAGTCAATTCCGGATCTGGGGCATAGACAATGTCACCATCACGCTCAAGAGCATGCCATTTCTTCGCCCACTGCTCCTGTCCGTATTTGCTTACAATAACGTTATGGTACCCTTGACCATGTCTGGCGAGAAAGAGAAGCTTGTAGCATTCATTTTCTGCTGCATTTTCGTTCAACTTGTTGATTTCTTCTACCAATTGAGGCCATGGCTTTGTTATTCCAAAATCTTGCTGTGTGTATCTAAACTCCAAATCATTGGTCTCTGTACTGGATTGTTTGAAGAAGTTTGGTACTACTTCGAAGTCCCACGGAAATTTCACTTCTCCAGATGTTGCATCCTTTTTATTTTTCAACTTCGACAACTTATCTTTGTAAGATGGTAAGAGTTGATAGCCATCAACAGCATCATGTTGATCAGAAGCGTTAGGTATGAGTAAAGACATAGTTATTTGATGATAAATAAGAGATCTAAATTCTCAAAGAATTGTTCCGAGAATTTGATACTTAAATACTAATGATATCGGGAAATCTTTTTTTTTGGCTTACTATAAACCTGTATGAAAAGATATAAGATCTTCCGAGAGACATAATACATATGCTATGACGACCTCAAGTGGTGATTAGAGGTGCAATGTTCAATTAATTCGGAACACAGACAGCTGTGCATCAGGTGGTTGCAAAAAAAACTCCCCCGTCGGATTAAGCAAAGAGCTTGATGTTATTTTCCGAGTTTGTCAATTCGACAGCATCTTCATACTCCGACTCACTTGAATCACGTTCTTGACCATTCTCCTCGGCACGTTCGTCAGCGTTCTCGCTCATGTTAATTTTCTGGCCAAAAAGAGATGCAAAAAACTCATCTATTTGACTGTTGTCCCATTTCCATTCTTCTCGAGGTGTCTCGAAGTTGGCTATTTTTTCTTGAACAGTGAATTTGAGCTTTCTACCTTTAGAGGCCTTTGTGTCTATGTTCTTCTTCACCTTCAGGGCTTTCTGTGCGCTTCTAATGCTGATAGACATGCCTGATGTGGGATTGTTCATCTGAAGCTTTTTGTCGACCAAATCATTCAACAATACTCTGTAGAAATCGTCATCATCGAAGATTACATCCGTTTCCTGGTCGTTTCTAGAATTGCCGCTCGACTGCTGGGGAACCTCTAAGTCCAGGTCATGATCCAGGTCCTGGTCGTTATCGTCTTGCTTCTGGGGAAGTGTGCTTAAGTATGTCTCGTAGCCCAATGGTTTCACATTACGCCTGTTGATTTTCGTACGCTTAACCAACCTGTCCATATCAGAGAGATTGTTGATGACTTGCTGCTCAGCAGACTGATTGATGACTTTGAACTTACCAGCGTTTATCGCACCAGCTCCGGACGAATTTTGAATTTTAGTTGACCATTTTGTGAGCACGGAGGAACGGTATGAGTCTAGCAATGCATCTTGTTTGGCGGTGTGATTAGTGTAATCCGCTAAAGTTCTCTTCTTTGGGTTCCGTGGGAGGTCTTTCACGACTATACCGTCTTCTTTGAAAAGGTTACGTCTCAATGCAAATAATTTGTCCAAAAGATCGAAACACTTCTCTTGAGCTTCAGAAGCATTCTTTCGGGTCGACTTGGATCCCAATTTGTCTTTTTTCAAGATTTCGTACGAAGCAGGTAATAAATTCGACTGCTGTAAAGGTTTCTGAAGCTTCAAACGGGATTCAATGAGAGAATCAAACAACTTGTGGTGCTGCAAAACTGCATATCCTTTAAGTGCATCATCCATTGCGGACTGTGATAATCTGCTCACGATCTGCTTTCTCTCGTTTGCCAAAATGTCTTTCAATTTGGCTCTCTTGTCCTGCAACTCTCCCTCAGACACATCCTCGCTCTCTTCTGATTCAGATGCACTGAGATCAACGCCTTCGCCGTCTTCAAATCCGCCAAAATCCTCCTCACCAGATCTCGAATCCTCTACCTGCTCATGAGAGCCAATATCCAGTTCCTCTTCGCCCTCACTGTCGTTATCTTCCTGACTCTCCGATTCATCGTCGCGAACATCAATTTCATCTTCGTCTTCGCTACCTCCAAACATTTCAGCCCTGCTTGTCACGTCACCCGTGTATTTACCCCCTAATGCCGCGCTGTCGTTCATCTTCCTCAAAGAGGACTTGGGAACCTTGACATAATGCTCCTTTTTCATTTGCTCCTGGTCCAGAGAGAAGGCTTCCTGCTCTTCATCGTCGTCAAGTGCGCCGTCTTTGAACTCATTGTCCTCTATGTCAAAGTCTTTCTTTGGCTTAGAAAGCTCAGCTATCTGTTCTGCCAATGATTTCCTGGCCATTTTCAACCTATAAGCAGATTCTTGGATACGATACAAGGATTTGAACTTTATGCTCATCGAGATGAGCATATTTTTTCAGGATCTCAAATCAGACCAATATCAAATGCTTACGTAATAACAACACAAAGCTGACTAAGAATTTGACAAAAGTATAGTTGTGCTGCACTTGGCTCTGGAACCTATGCGTGCTGCTCCAGCACTTTGCTATGACTGGGGCACACAGGGCTGGCTGGTCGAGATATCTACACTCGCCTGAATAATCTTAACTATACTTGAGGGTTTACACACCAGACAGACCGCTGCGGTCTGTCTGGTAGTGTCTGCCATTTGCATGGTTGTTTTCTTCGCTCGGGTCCAGGAACCATGGTCCTACGGGACCATGGTGCCAGAAAATATGCATCTGGCTTCATACTTCATACCTGTCCAAGGTCCATCTTCCACACAACCGTAGTGCTGGTCTACTGCCATCCTCTTTGTGTTGCCGGTTCTTCTGGATCCTCTGCGTGCTGCTGTACTTCCCTGTCGCAAAATGTCTCCATATTGCCAGGGTAATAGTTAGAAGACCCAAAACTGCTCAATGCTATCTTGACTAGAAAGCGTAGCAAGCTTAGCAATTATCGTGCTTGAAACAATCCTATAGTGTGTCTGAAGACACTGTATGCTCTCTGCCGTTGTTTCCCACTCTCTTGGGACTCTGAGCGCCCGTTGTTCCAGCTTCCTTGTCGCTCTCGGCGTGCCCTCCCTGTAAGCCCCCAGCTGCCCCTCAAATAGCGCCATCAAATCTCCCCAGATTTTCTTAGATTAGGTAATTTTAGCGCCATCTAGCGGCAGGAACACCGGTGGCTGTGACGCCGCCTTGAATCACGTGACTCTTAGCGCGACCATTAAGTGCTACTGTAGTAATTTCAGATTCTATACAAGGTCTTTTTCTCTTACCATCATCTTATACTCTACTAGAATCTTAGAATAGAAGGCTTCCATCGTCAAAAAATCAAGGATCATATTCAGTGAACTATCTAGATTCACTCAGTAAAATAAAAGAATTTTTGGCCGAGTTTTCAAAACGCATTCGTGAAGTTTTATTCCCACTGTATTCTGTTTATACTTGCGCAGTGGACATTCAGAAATTCCGGTAAACTAATTGGAAACACTGGAAACTGGAAAGAGCAGCTTCATATTATCAATTGGCGCTCATTTGTATTCATAGGTATATATTAGCTGTTTGTTGGTTATTCCCTAGTGAAACATTGGTTACTGGTTATTGGTTATTGGTTATTTGTTATTAGTTGAGTTGATTTTCTACAGGCTGTGCGATACTGATTCAAGTTACTTAAGGTTACCAACATTGAAAACTGAAAATTAAGACATTGCATCAAAAGGCTTGCAATATGAGATTACTTCAATACATCATATCCGCATTTTTCCTAGTGCATGTTGCGGTAGGTCTCGCTAACGTCGGAGTCACTACATCCACAGGTTCCAGGACTACAGTCTACGTGACGAAGACCAAAGGAGGAAAGGTGATAACTACAAATTCTGTGTTCTCGCAGACGTTCATCAAAACATACACACAGACCAAATCTGGCGATGTGTCGTCAGGGAAGGTGGGGCTCGGTTCGCATAGTACGACGTTAGGACATGTGCGAACATACGCGAAGACCACCATTCTGAACAACAACGCACAAGGTTCGTATGGTGCCGCCCTGATCTACACTTCTGCGGTGGGACTACTTTTTATTTTGACTGGTCTTGTTCTTTAAGGGACGAGAGCCACAATGGCAGATTTACTCAATGAGTTCTGGGTGCTTGCCCTCAGCACTGCTGTGACCGTCTCCACACCGCTACACTGCACACCCTAACTTCCTCAGAAACACGGCGTGTTCATTTCCATCTCGCTCTGGTAGCCGATCCACTGACATCCCACCACCTATATTCGCTTCAACCTCCTCTAGCTCCCCATCGTTGGTAGCTAACAGTTTATAGTGATACAATTTACGCGCGTCCCTGTTTTATGTATACAAATTCCGGACTGAAAATTACCCGCTGTTTTTTACTTAAATTTTTTCATTTAAAGCATCGTCAAGTTTGTGGAAGAAAGAAGGAGACAGTAGCTTTAACGCCTAAGAAAACAAATTTCTGAGTATACTGCAAAATAAAGGGTATGTAGATCTAATATTTTTAAGAGATAGATTGGTGGTTTCAATGGGGGAATATTTGGAATCGAATCTGGTCAAGGGTGAAATTGAGTGCCAGCTAATCATAGTAATGATCGATTTGACATGCACCACAATTTTATAAATACAAGATACTAACAGGCGATTTTGTAGGAACTATGTCAGAGGAATTGAATAAGCAAACAGAGGAGTTGAGCTTGGAGAACAAGGAGACTGTTTTGTCCGAAAAGGAGGAGTTCACCGCCAAGCACCCATTGAACAACAAGTGGACATTATGGTATACGAAGCCACAAGTCAATAAGGGCGAGAACTGGCACGATTTGTTGAAGCCCGTTATCACATTCTCGTCTGTGGAAGAGTTCTGGGGAATTTACAACTCCATCCCACCAGCAAACCAATTACCCTTGAAATCAGACTACCATTTGTTCAAGGAAGGAATCAAACCTGAATGGGAGGACGAACGCAACTCCAAGGGAGGTAGATGGCAATATTCTTTCACAAACAAGCGTGAGATCGGAGCTGCAATCAACGATTTGTGGTTGCGCGGATTGTTATCTGTTATTGGTGAGACTATCGAGGACGATGAGGATGAAGTTAACGGTATTGTTTTGAATATTAGAAAACAAGCAATCAGAATCGGAATTTGGACGAAGGATTGCGATGAGGCAAAGTTACGAACTGTGGGTGAAAGATTGAAGAAGGTCTTGAAGTTGGCCGATGAACAAAAGGTGGATTTCATGTCCCATGATGAGTCCAACAAGAAGGGTTCAGAACCTCAAATCTTGTTGTAATTTGGTACTCCGTAAGTAAAGGGAATTATCTAATACACTCAACACTATAGATTGAAGCTCTTGATGATGATCATTTTTTTGCTATTTGGTGGTAGCGACAATGAATTACTTGGTTATTCTTATATTATCTGTATACATACAAATTAACGCCAAAAATGCTTATGCATTGTTTCTAGTAGCCAACAGGGTTCACTTTATTCTTAATGAACTCCTGGATGATCTGCCAGTAAGTGGGTTGTACGACAGTGTCGTTGTGGTATGAGTTTTCAAATTTATGGAACTCTTTGTCGTCGCTCTTGCTCAAGGCATTTATTGCATCCATATGTCCAGGAGGTACAATTTCATCCTTGCGAGCGCTAAGCAACAACACAGGTATCTTGGACAGGATTAATGGCACAAGCTTTTCCAGTTCCCATTTTTGGTGAACGAACATGGTGAAGTATTTTAAAAAGGGGAAAATATGGGGCACTGTCTTTCTCATCGATAAAAATGTGTTTTCAAGTATCAATGCATGCACAGAAGAAGACATGTTCGCCGCGATGTATATAGCCACAGCACCTCCAAGTGATCTTCCGTAGAGAATTAACGAAGAATTGGCATATTGCTCGTCCTCCGCAGTCAAGTATTTCATCACTCGTTGCGCGTCCAATTTTAGGCCCTTCTCAGAGGGTGTTCCACTGGACTTCCCGTATCCACGATAAGAATAGATGAACACATTATAGCCAAAGTTGTTGTAAAACATCGACACTATAGGTAACGCGTGGCCAATGTTGCCTGCATTGGGGCACAAAATAAGTATCGTCTTGTTAGTGTAAGTGGGTGACAGTTTATCATGTTTCAACAGATAACAGTGTAGAGACTCGCCATCTTCTGTCACTAAATGTATATCCTCGTAGTCGGGCATTGAAAACTCATCCGGGGTGGCACAATACCCCCGTCCATCATTTAGTGAAGCAGCATATATTAAGTTGGACTGATAAGCGAATAATCCTAAAAGCACCAAAAGAGTGAAGGACACCCCAACTTGGGTCGAAACTTTGAGGATCTTGAAGATCTTGAAGGCAAAGAATGTCAGAGTAGCGAACATGTTATCAATCCAGGATCTCTTCGACGTTACTTGATGCGTTTACTCAACAGCCAAGAGTTGATATCAAAATCTGAAAAAAATCTCAATAGAGTAATCGAGAAATAGATATCTAATATATAAACTTATATCGTACCATTTTATCTTTGAAGCTGGACATGTCTTCATCTAGCAATCCAGCTTTGGGCCATCAGAACTTGGCAAAATTTGCATTTAATATATATGGAACCTTAAACAGCGTATCTTCTACTGACGGATCATCACCTAATTCCTCAGGAAGTTCGTCAAGATCCAAGCTCTATGAGAAACCACTGCATCAAAAATTCAAATTAACATACAATTGCGAGAAAGAGGTGACATGTCTCTCCGAGTTGAACCATCCACTTGGAAGTAATACATATGAAGGAGAAGCTGCACACCATATTGTGATTGGGGGAAAAAATTACTTGAAGTTGCTAGTACTCAATTCCACACAATCGCTCATAGTGAATGAGGTGAACATATTGGAGCAGAGCGAATCAATGTATTCAAACACGAGACTTCCTTCTGCTAAGAAACTCAACAGTTACAACACTATCAAAACGAGCCACGATACCATTGCATGTGGACTTTCAAATGGTGCCATTTCCATCTACAAGATAAGCAATAACGGAAAATCCAGCATAATCCAGAAATACAACGACCACAAAAGATGCATTAACTCGTTGGATTTTGTGACGAATCAAGCAAACCCTCATCAGCTTCTTTCAGGATCGCAAGACGGATCCATAAAACTTTGGGATTTGAGAACAGCATCTCCAAAGCCGGTAACGACTTTACTATCTAATCCTCATTCGGATCCCATAAGGTCTTGTCAATACTCTCCGCATACAAGCTCAAGAAATAAGCTAGTGGTATTATCGGTACATGATTCTGGTGCTTTATGTAAGCACGATCTTCGACAAGGAGGGAACTCTCACATCAGTAACTATACACCAGAGAGGAAGTGGAATTTTCACACCGGCCCTGCGCTTTCATTGCATATACACCCAAAGAAGAAATATGTTATAACAGGAGGAAGAGACCAAAAAATGTGCGTATGGAACTATGATGATGCTAATAATCAGTACAAAAATGCACCAGAACATGTAATAAATACATATGGACCAGTAATGAAAGTGCGATGGTGTCCTTATGCATCGAATTCTGGAACATCGGGAGAATCATTATCCAATGTACCATATGACATTAATAAATTTGACGATAAACTAAGCTATGATGAAAGGGAAGTATTTTATGATTCACCGAACAACAATCTGTTATACGAGCATGATTTTGCTTGTCTGTATCTTAATGAAGATCCTACAATATCGGTTTACAGTTTGAAAAGGAAGTATATCGCTAAAGAAGTTTTGATGGCATCGACCAAAAAGTCATTCCAGAATTTCATATGGAGCAGAAACCCAACACAGTCAAGAAATATATGGACAATATCAAAATCCAACATTTTCAATAGTTACCAATTGGATTCCGAATCGCCAAATAATGTCATGAAGCCATTGGAGAATTTGAACAATGTTTCCATAACGTGGAATAATAATTTAGGAGATTTTTCGTTTGTCAATCAGGAGAAAAGTGATTTTGAGATCACTCCAAGTTATGATCTGGGGAACATAGAAAGTGCATCGTATAATGACTCTTCAGCCATTCTGGATGTGCAATCTACCGCCCTGAATCTTGATAATCAAGACAACAGATTATTGGAAATGGCATCGAGTGGTATAGACAGCAGATCAGGAAGCTTTTCGCTTTCAAGAAATCAAGGGGCTTCTTTGCCTTCAGAGATTATAAATAGAGCGAATAACTCGTTCAAGAAATCAACCTCGCCAAATCCTCACACAAAAGGTTTTACTATAAATGAAACTGCAAGCGGGTTTCTACCAGCTTCTTTGCACAGAAATTCTTCTCAATCTTCTCAAGGCTCGGGTCTTTTGGCACCCGCGTTACAGGTCAATTCTAATAAAAAGCACATAAACAATCAATACTATTCATTCGTTACATCAATATCCTTGCCGATACCACTTAATGATAGTTTTGTTTTCGAAGCTTTGGCTAATAATTACCTTATAACAGTTCCTGAAAATAGGAACTTAACAGATGTCTGTTACTTCAACGCTGAAATTGCTGCTAGCTTGAATAAGTTGAGAGATAGCCAAACATGGAGGGTTTTGGCAACGAGCTTGGATCTTTCTGGCGAATCAATCGAACCAGAGAGTGTAGGTGAAAAGGAAATGCATGATTCAAATGATAATTTCAATGATGTCAAATCAATTCTGTCTGACTTGGGAAACTTTGTCGGCTCTTACAATTCTAATTCCACACTGACAACTAATTACGGTGTTGAAAGGAACTCAGAGAGCACTGATTCGGTAGATAAAGTTCCGATAGGAAAACAAAATTCAAACTTCCACTCATATGAAGACAAAAAAAACGTTTCTGGATCGAATGTTTCCGAAAATATCAATCAAACCAGAAGTATTTACGGTATATCTATCAGTCCTTCGGCAACTGGTGGTATTTATAGAAGCCAGAATGGTAGGTCTGGTGATGATAAAGATACAGTTCTTTTAGATTCAGATCTTGAAAATGAAAAAACAAAACTGATGGAATCATTAGCCAGAAGACCGTCTTATAGAAGAACTAATTCCCATCCTGGAACACGTAGGTCAGGTACGGGTCCTTCTTCTCCTGTAAATATCAAAAGTACCGAGGTCATATTAGAGAGGAAAAGAGATGAATCTCTTAAGAACTTATCTCCAAGCTTCTCTAGGTTCCCCCATAATACGAGAAGAATGTCTAAGACGTCTATCAATAATGAAGATATAGATGATGAAAATGTTAGTGCACAAGGAGGTACAGCGCAGGGATCATTTTCTACTGTTTCTTCAACCTATAGTCCCAACTACTTCAACCAAAACTTTGCTCCAAATGCTACCAACCCAAACTACTTATTTGGAAACACGCCTCAAGGCTCTATACCCTCTCGTAGAAGCTCGATCATGCACCAGGATTTCAATAAGAGTTTTGGAAGATATTCACCGAGAAGTCAAGCATTACACAAGGATATCACACAGGGGGTTAGAGGATTGCTTGACAGAGATGAAAGGGATGAGAGACAAGCCACACAAAGGACCGTTGAGTCAGAACTCACAAAGGCAATGAATGATACGAACTCAGAAAAGGCAACAAGAAAGCCTTGGAGTATTGAGTACTTATTAGAGAAGGCGATCGATTACTCAATGTTACAGGGTGACGTGGTGATGGCATCGACGTTGTCTTTGTTATTCTATGATCAGTTAAAGCTACCAAGGGATAGAACCTTGGAGCTACTATGGACATATATCGATATCCTCAAAAGGAAAATGCTATTTGAGACGAGTGCAAAAATAATCAAACTGTTGCCTATGGATTTGAGCCAAGAACTAGCCTCCACGAAAGAGATTAATCTCCGTTTCTTCTGTTCCATTTGCGGCAAGTTACTTCTCAATGAACGATCAGAGAAGAAAGCATTTTGGTATTGTGATGAATGTTCTTCCAGGCAACATAATTGTATATACTGCAGTGAGCCATGTAAAGGACTAAACCTTGTGACCAGTCTTGGATGTGGCCATCGCGGCCATTTTGGTTGTTTGAGAGAATGGTTTATAGGAGAGGAAAACACAGAATGTCCGGGTGGATGCGATTTTGTTGTCACGTAGATACAATGCTGATCATATCAATATCACATCGCCTATGCTTATATATTCTTTCACCAATCTATACCTCACGACGTAAATTCCGTCTTTTTCCAATCTCAAGTCTTCGTCATCACTCCCGATGTATATATGCTGTTTCGACACCGATTTTATGAACACTGGCTCGTCCAAGTCCGGTTCTGTTATCATGCTTTGTCCTCCACTGGTATCATCTAGAAACGTCAAAAAATGAGGAAGTTTCTTGAGAAAACAGTTATTGTAGAGTTCAGTCAATATCTTGAAATGGCTGTACATGTACTCCTTCTCCTCCTTCGACAACAAATCGTCTTCCTTCTCCTCCTTCCTATTAATATAAAACAAACTAAACTTATCAATCTTGGATAACCTGGTCCGGAGGTATAGTCTTATTATGTAGTTATATCTTTCAATGTCTGTTTCCACTATCATTAGCTGAAGTTTGAAGTCACTAGTAATTAATCCGGTTTCACTGTTACGGTCTCCATATTCATACGAGTCCACAAGGTACTGATGCTGGTTAGTGAGACTCTCCAACACTGTTTGCATCAAATCATGTTCAAATGGTAATATTTCTGGTGCCATACGCTCGTTCAACATTGCTTGTACTAATCGTCCATAAAGATCGTCTTTTGAATTAGTCTTTCTGACCTTTGTACTATCCTTTGAACCATGTTCGAAATCGTTCAAGATATCCTCTATATCCATATCTCTGCCATCCATGTTGCTCTTAAAGTCTCTTATATAGTAAGAATAGGTGGAAGAAAAATCTATATAGACATATAAGCGCGTTACAAAATCATTTGATACTATAAGAAGAGACCATTTTACCAATTCATTGAGAATTGAAGGATGGACAGACAATCTCTCTTGGTACAGAAGAGACAGAGGCTCGAGGAGCTAAGAAAGAAGAGATTAGAAGCAGCTTCCAGGGATGACAGGTCCAATGTTTCTCAAGAGGAGATCGAGGAGAGGGTAAGGCTGGTGAAACAGGTGAGTGTTGCGATCCAGGTTGACAGTATTAGCGAGGTGCAGCCTAGTTGTCAGGTGAAAACGAAAGAGGAGAAGAGGGAGGTGACTCGGTTCGACAAGGCAATTCAAACGATGGACATAGATCTTGAAAGTGCTGAAATAGTTGATTTGGCTGGAGAAAACGGTGTACAACTGACAGAAGAGGAGGAAACCGGGCAACAGAAGCAAGAGGAATCTGTGTTCACCGATTCCTTTGACGAGGCCGAGCTCAACAGAGTGGTCAAAGATAGCATAAAGCAAGTCAACAAAGTATTTGTGGGTGAATATTTGCATTTAAGTGAGCTCGAGGATGGACTTGGACCCGATCGAACAGTGGTGGAAGACACAGAAAATGATGCACTGCCATTGAAACAGGAGATTGAGGTTGACAGCTTACCGAACAGACAAGTTTGCTCCATGGATGTTTCAACACACATTCCAGATTGGATAGTTGTCAGCTACTCAGAATCCAGTAAGAGAGGTGTAACTCCTGGATTGGCAATTGTTTACAATATCAGCAAGAAAAAGCCATTTAAGGAGCATTATCTCAAGGCCAATTCTGCCATCTGCTGCATAAAGTTCGATAAATATAGTCCCAAGAGATTAATTGGAGGTACAGTTGATGGGTCAATTGTGATTTGGGATATCGAGCACGTTTCATCTACTCAGGTTGAAATACTACCTATATTGAGCACTCCCTCTTTAAAGCTTCATCATGTATACGCTGTTACGTCTATCATACAAACCAGGATTGAAAAGAATAATTGCATTGTCAGCACTTCTAATGATGGTCTAATTAACTTGTGGTCTGCTAACTTTCTTGAAACACCCAAGACAGACACTGTAGAGCTCTATATGCCCAAGCAATCGAACGAATTTAATACATTGAAAGACAAGATAACGGTTCTGTCAGTGGTATTGTTGGGGGACAACAAATATAAGGTGGAAAACTTGACAAACCCGGATCGATCATTTTTGAATCAAATGGTGGTTGCAACTAATGACGGTAAAGTAATTAAACTCTCAAACTCGGAAAAAGTAGTTGATTCAATTCATCAAGAGGAGTCAAGCGAGCGCCACGCGGGAAGGATTACTTGTCTTCAAGAATTATCTAATGATTTGTTAATCTCTTCCAGCTTAGACTGGAACTTGAAGCTATGGTCACTTGATCGCGCAAATCCTCTCATCACAGTAATGACATCCTGTTCGGTAATAGACCTTGCGGTGAGACCTAATCATCAGTATCAAGTGATTGTCGTTGGATTTGCCGACAAAGCCGTAGCCCAGTTCTGGGACTTCACAGTGAAAATGTTAAACCCAATAATTGAATATGATTTAGACGCAGAGTTTTGCCTGGGTGTCAAATTCAACAAAGATGGAGATAAAGTATACATTAGCAAAAGTGATGGTTCAATAATTTCTTGGCTGATTGACCAGTTTGCATTAGAAAAAACTTTAGAATCATCATATAATCCTGACATCGATTCTAACATTCAACATCACATTCATAGGGCAAATTAAAACTCTCACATTATGTCCATTAGTTATATGTATTATACACTTAATATACACGAGATTCAAAGAAACTTATTAAATATTGAGTCCTTCGAATGAATTTCTAAATCTCCACTTGCAGTAGTTGTGGTAGATTCTTGGTTTATTGATATGCAATCGTTGGTGGCTAAAACTAGGAGCTCAAAGAAACACTTGGTAGCCTCCCGTCTTTTATTGATTTTGTTATCCTTACTGATCATTCCAAGAGGCACCTTGTCGCTTGAGGAATCAGAAATATTCAAATCCTTCTCGATAAGTTGAGACAACTTTACCACCAGAACGTCATTGTTGAATGCATCTCTTAAATGATCTGCAATTTGAATTGTAGAACTCACGGCATTTTCTAATGGCTCCTCTGGTTCTTCAGAAAAGGAAACAGAGTCTCTTGTTTCATCAAATGTAGGCTCTTCACTCTGAAGTTCTGGTACAGATAAATCAAAATCAAGTTGGTTGTCGTAGTCTTCGAAATCGTTTTCAAATTGAAGATTATGTTGCATTTCAAGTTCCCTTTCTCTCTCGGACAAGAGCCTACATCTCTCTTGGAGTTGAGCATCTATGTCCCATATTTTTCTCTTTTTGAACCCAGTAGGATTAGCTAGTTCTTGTATCAATTGTAATTTTTCACTTTCTGAAAGTCTCATAGTGATAACACCGTTTTCACCACTCATTATAGATCGTTGATTGTCTCTCAATATGTCCACAGCTATACCATCAAGGTCATCCACTGAGTCAATTTGAAGCTTTCTTTTGTTGGTTATCACCTCACCATCCTCCGTGATTCCCGTTCTTCTTCTTCTTGCAGCTCTTTCGGCTGCAGGAGGAGTGGTAGGTTCCTCTGGACCATCGGAGTCCTGGGCATTTGATGCAGACGTAGGTTCATCTACAGTTTCCAACGGTGTATCAAAATCAAATCCGAAGGCATCAGTTTCATCAGCATTGCCCTTCAATTCATCGAGAATTGATTGGTTTCCGGTCCCAAGAGGAGCAGAAGCATCTCTTCCTATTTCAACAGACCTGTCAAAGTCATCTATGCTAGTACCGAAATCAAGTTCCAAGTCCATATCGTTGGTCATAGAAGGCTCTGCAAAACGTGCAGCCTCGATTGACCTGTCAAACGTAAAACTATCCTCTTCTGGTTGTTGATCCATGTTTGCGTCATCATCGTCGAGATTTAAATCCTCCTGGTAAAGCAAATCAAATTCAGTGACTTGGTCTTGTAAAGTAATGTTCTTGATGTTGGACACAACCGTCTGCTGCGGCTCCACATTGATCAAGTTCACGGTTTGGTCCGATCCAAGCTTGATCCCTCCACTGGCGTATCTGAACGAATTTTTCAACTTGAGCAAAATATCATTCACGTCATCAAGCAAATACTTAGTTTTCCTCGAGTATATACGTACTATACCCAACAATAATTGACCTGAAACCCTCAAGGTGATGCTCTCGGCCCCTTGTCCGTTCTGAGACAGCGAATAGCTGATTGGGTGGGTTCCAATGATCTCAGACGACTGAATGATGCTTGTGTTTAGCAATTGTTGTTTCGTGAGCTTCTTGTCATAGTTTGCGGCAAGCCACACATATCCCAACGGTCCCTTCTTCGATATCAATTGCTCAGAGTACATATCGGCTCTCTTTATGTTGAAATATTCACTGTTCTTCTAACGTCTGTTGCTTTCGAAAAAATTTCTCTTGCCTGAGTTCCTCAAAAAATACCAAATTTCTCAGAGATGATATCAGCTATTACTCTGTTATATATCCACGTCCAAACTCCTCGTTTATTGACTTCACTGAACACTGGTGAAAAGAAAGCTCTTATCCAGCTTACCCACGTTAAAATATATTTCTAACCTAAACAGGACGCGATACAATTCGCGTTTTTGTGTTATCCAACTAATAGCACGTGCTAGTACACGTGATCAAATATGGTTTCTTAATTATAGAGATGGAGAACTGGCTACTAGATAGACTGGACAGCAAGGGCATCAAGCACGATGAACTTGGAAACAAAGCTCAATAATGCCATCAATGACATTCTCCGTAGTGCAGGATACATACTAGAGACAGTTAATAACAACAAGAAGCTGAGCAATCTCATTACTGGAAGCAATAATCAGCTTATTTCACCGGCGATCATAGCGCAGTTGAGCATGAACATCAGCAATGTTGACGAAATTTTGGACGATACGGTTTCAAAACTCAACGAAGGACGATGGTGCGTGGAACAGATACTAGAAAACAAGCAGAAACAGGAAGAAAAGCTCCGAGAGGAGGAGAGGACGAGGAAAATCAAGGAGGAGGAAGAAGAGCAAAAACGTAAAGAACAGGCCGAGAAAAAGAGAAAGGAAGACGAGGCTCGTGAGCAGGCTCTCAAGGAGTCTCAGAGCAAGAAGGAGCGTGAGGCAAAGGAGAAGGAGTCCAAAGCCCGCGAAGAGCAGAAAAAGCAAGAGGAGCCCAAACAGAAGGACTCGGTCAGCATGCTCGGAGAAGAGCCTTCGTTTGACATGTTCATGTCGCCCGGATTTGACTTTAACGATCTCCAGACCGATAACGCTAAGAACATGCAAGATATACCTAACCCGGCAGACATTCTATCTTCCATCAGCTATAAGGACGCAGACGGTAAAAACAACGACGACACCAACTTGGACCTCGACATGAACAAGCTTCTAGGAAACGACGAACTGTTGTTGGATGGCTTGAATGTCAGTCTTCTCGACCAGGGAAACCTCGATTCGGCTAATAACAACGGCCCTGTCGACGACGAGTTCGACGTAGATAACTTCCTCAACCAGTTTGGCGGAACTGACTGAACCAGTAGACCATACAACGTTTTAAGGGCCTCCCTCCATGGAGTTCTTGTAGTAGGTCCAACCTCTAGCATTTTCACTTCTTTCCTAATTAGGCAATCTAACGATCCAATCAATTTTTTTTCTTCTCACTCTCAACTTTTCAATCGGAATTGAAGTAATTCATAGTAGAAGTTTTATCGATTTTGCTATAAACAAGGTAAATTAGACTTAATTAACGACCAGGATGATCAGACAAGCATTCCGTCAAGTTGCTAGACAAACTGGATCAATCGCCAGAAGAAACTACGCCACCGAGGCTGCAAGCGAGGCATTGAGATTATCCTTAGCTTTACCATATGAAACATTGTACTCGGATTCAGAGGTTCAACAAGTGAACTTGCCATCGGTTAACGGTGATTTGGGTATTTTGTCTAACCACATTCCTATTGTAGAGCAATTGAGACCAGGATTGTTGGAGATTATTTCCAAGGGCGGTGAGACCGAACTGTACTTCGTCAGTGGAGGAATCGCTACCGTTCAGCCAGGTAACAGATTGACCATCAGTGCCATCGAAGCCTTCAAGCCAGAGCAGTTCGATGCCCAGGCTGTCAAGAACTTGATTACTGAAGCTCAGAAGAAGGCTGCTTCTTCTGACGAGGCTGCAGTCGCCGAAGCCAACATTGAATTAGAGGTATTGGAAGCTTTGCAAAACGTGGCCAAGTAATCAAGCTTCAGCTTTGATCTAAGCATTCGGGAAATGATAAGTCATGACTATCGAAATCTATATTTCAATCATATAAAATGTATAAACTAAATACAAGTTTGCAAGTCTAGAGGAACTCAAATCTGCAAAAGCCGACTTTTTATCAACCGTAGAGCTTTCTGACAAAAGTGGACATTATCTTATTGCCGCAACATTCTAAAGCACAGCATTCTACAGCACAGCGTTCTAATGCTCAACGTTCTAAAGCTACAACATGTATTACAGTACTTCTCTTGATCTTGTTATGATGGTTCACAGCAGTCACCAGTAAGGAAATATTTATCGCGATATTCCGGAAAGATTCTTGGGCTAACCCATCATACCACCGCCATATAAATTCACTCCACATGTTTTAAATACTTTTTCATCTTATACTTCAGTACAATAGTATTAATCATACAGTAAGTTGCTACAAGTCTCTGTAATCATGGTTGCCAATCCATCTTTAGTGTTGAACAGCATCGACAATATTACTTTCGAGCAGTTAGAGGCTCCAGAGGATGTGGGGTCGAACGAAGTGTTGGTCGAGGTGAAAAAGACAGGGATCTGCGGATCTGATATCCATTATTATGCACATGGAAAGATAGGAGACTTTGTCTTGAAGAAGCCTATGGTTCTTGGACACGAGTCTTCTGGTGTGGTGAGTAAGATTGGGTCTGGGGTCAAGAGTCTCAAGGTGGGGGACAGGGTCGCCATTGAACCTGGAGTGCCCTCCAGGTTCAGTGACGAGTACAAGTCTGGAAAGTACAACTTGTGTCCACACATGAGCTTTGCTGCTACACCCAGTGCCGATGGAAACAATCCTCCAGGAACGTTGTGCAAGTATTTCAAGAGTCCAGAGGATTTCTTGGTTAAGTTGCCAGATAGTGTTTCTCTCGAATTGGGAGCTATGGTGGAGCCGTTGACAGTCGGTGTGCATGCGTCCAAGCTTGCATCAGTGAAATTCGGCGATGTGGCCGTTGTCTTCGGAGCTGGACCAGTTGGTCTTTTGGCGGCTGCTGTTGCGAAAAAGTTCGGTGCAAGCAAAGTAGCTATTGTCGACATTTTTGACAGTAAATTGGAATTGGCCAAGTCTGTTGGTGCAGTGACACATGTGTTCAACTCAAAAACAGAAGGTGACTATACTGCTCTCGTCGAAAAGCTTGGAGAGGCTCCTTCGGTTGTGCTCGAATGCACTGGTGCTGAACCATGCATAAAGATGGGTGTCAAGGCTCTCAAAACCGGTGGCCGGATGGTCCAGGTTGGAAACTCTGGCGCTGATGTTAAGTTCCCTATGACAGAATTTGTTTCCAAGGAACTCACCCTTTATGGTTCTTTTAGATATGGCTACAACGATTACAAGACGTCTGTTGCAATCCTCGAGCAAAATTACAAAAATGGCAAAGAAAAAGCCGAAATTGATTTCGAAGCTTTGATAACACACCGTTACAAGTTTGAGGATGCCATCAAGGCCTATGACTTAGTCAGATCTGGCTCAGGATGTGTCAAATGTATTATCGATGGCCCTGAGTAGGTCCTGATATTTATATAGGTACGGCATATAGGTAATAAATAATTTTTCACTTCTTGACCATAGGATTTTCCCATCTTGATACACTATAAAGCTAACTTTGACGTAAGATTAGTCGGTAAAAATGTCATTATCTGCTAAGCAAGCCTTTGAGAGGCTTCCTCAAAAGCTTCACAACTTCTTCATAAGGTACCCACCAAGGCCTTTTGCAGAATACACTTCAAAACCATCATCAATAAATGATCCAAGCATGAACCCATTTTTGCCCAACAAGAACCCGGAAACAGGAAGGTGGCATGGACCCAAATACTCGTTGAGAAGATCCGCAGATCTCTTCAAGATGGCGTACAAATTCGGCATAATCGACTTATTACCACCTTTGCCCAAGAAGTTCTACGAAGACAAGTACGACAATAAGAACTGGATGAGAGGTGTTCTTCACCACAAGAAGCATAAATGGGAGAGAGAGTTACCAGAGAAACTCGAGTCTCGTAGACAGGCTATCGAGAATATGGACGAATTGATCGTGGCCAAGAGGCCTTCGTTCAAGAAGCAACTCGAGAAGAAAGAATCTAATAAAAAGACCTGGTGGTAATATATTAGTATTTAATTACGTATTGTACATAGTCAAATGAACCTCGTCATTTCTAAAAGGCTTTATTGCGTCCTCTGGGGTCTCTTCCACCCTTGACGGGCCTAGGATTCCTGCCAGGGACTGTATTTTTGGTCGACGGAACAGATCCTTGGCCCTTTATCCTTACCACGCTCTTGGACAATATGCTTTCTATGTTAATATCATCGGGGAGTATCACTTGTCTTATCTGGTTGCCTCTAATGCTTACGAACTGCATTAACTGGGGGTCTTGGTGTGGTTGTATGAGTTTAACGTTTTTCATTGATAGATTCATCAGAGGTGAACATGATAATATCTGGCCATATATGGAGTTACCGTTCTTGAGCTCTACCGTGACCGGCTGGCTGGTAGAGTTGGGCATGTTCATCAAGAACCTTACCAACTTCATGTCTTCTGTTTGCTGATATCGATAGAAACTTATAAAAAACGACCTTCAAATATAAAAAATCACAGTATTATCAATGCGAACTCGAAGTTTCACAAATCTTATATAGTGTTAAAAACCCTTTAGAGCAAGTTAGAAAAGTAGAAGATCTAGAGTAAATTTTGCATCAATCCAACAAGCAGAGGTCGGACTGAATAGAGAACTTAATCTTGACACCATAAAAAGCAAAGCTGAAATTGCTTTTAGACTTTTTTTCAGCGAAGGATAAAGCTCATTTGAAGTGGCCAGCTAGAACTATAGAAGGAACAAAACGGCAAAAATGGCTGGAACTCAACCGTCGCTTGCGGAAAGCATCAAGGACATTCCTCCCGTGACTAGGTTTTTTACCATAACTACGGTGATAGTGTGTTTTGCCAACTCGTTGAACTTGGTGACACCAAACCTGTTGATGTGCAACTTGCCCCTTATAAAAGACATGACGAAATACACGATCTTCACGATACAGCATAGTAGTAGGATGAAAGCATTGGGATCTATTTTGTGGCTTTTTGGGCAGAGCTACCGTTTCTTCACGGCTTTCTTATTGCCCATTGGGCTTTTGGTGAACCAACGATTTCTGGCAATCATGGATATCTATTTCTTTTACACATTCGCAAATCACCTTGAGTCGTATGATGGCAAGTTCCATCGCAACTTCCCCGACTGCCTCTGGTTCACGCTTGTTGCTGGAACAATTATAATGTTGTGCTCTTTGGCTTTCAGCGTCGTCGACAATACCTACGTCCCTGTGCATCACCAAATGATGCTTTCTTGCGTCACCTACGTCTGGTCAAGGACTCTGAAGAATGCGTTGATCAATTTTGTTGGAATTGTACCCATCAAAGCTTACTACTTGCCGCTTTTTAACATATTTTTCAAGCTAATCGTAAACGGCTACTCTTCATTTGTTGACACCATCGTGGGAATCTTAGGCGGATACTTGTACCAATGCATCCAATCAGACACACTACCAATATACAATCTCCTCCCTGGGGCTTACGCTGCTCACTTTTCGGGTTCCGTTGGCGGAAGAAGGGTGGGGGACCAATTTTCCAACGTTAGATCCCTCCACAACACGGTAGTGGTCGACTCGATATTCGACAAAGGCTACCTCAAGGCTCCCATATGGCTCTACAAGCTCCTCAACTACCCCATCAACAATTCCGTAAGATCCACAGCGTTTTCGCAAGGCCCTACGTCGCAGTCATTTCGTTCTACGCCAATTAGCCCTGCCTCGGTCCCTCACATGGCAAATGGCACAACGCACTCTACAGCTACAAGCTCCTCTATATCATGGTTTGGATCTTCTGACAATCCTTTTAAAGGAAAGGGTCGTAGATTAGGCGACTAGAGGGCCAGGCATGTTAAGCGAAGATTCCTCGATATAAAATTAATAAGGATTCTCCATCAAATATTATGTTTTTATTATATAGGGCATTTGTAATAAATCAATTAAAAGCTCATCATGTCAAGCTCTGAGGATTTAGGGCAGGCAAATAGCTATATAAGTGGCAAAGCCTCCCCCCGTTTGAAATCAATTGTTCTGAATGAAACGGTTGATACTGCCCGAAGTCCAGGAGGCAACATGCTGACGAGGTCAAAGTCCCAGACGAAGCTCAAGAAATACAAGTCACGGCCGCATTTGAAGCGTATAGTCTCTGGAGGAAATAGATTGGTATTCTCCGTGGATGATGACATCAATGAATACTCGGAGGAAGAAGAATTGGATTTAGACGAGCGAAAGGGGAAGCTGAATTACATGGAAGGGTACAATGACGGGGTACGTTCGGTGTACCAAAATCGGGCCAAGGGGGTTAGTAGTGCTGTAAGCAGCGGTATTTTACACGAAAACAACGAAGCATCGAAGACTGATGTAATAGTGGAAGCAAACGAGGGGATTGTTGAGACTCCGAATGCTGTAGCGGAGCCTTCAACTTGGGAGGATGGAAATCGCAGTAGCGGTGTGCCGGGGAACGAGGTGACCAACGGCGATGAGCAAGACAGAGATGACAGCCAGTCTGTTCACTCTTCATCTTCGACAGATACCATTGAATCTCTCAATTTGCGAGAAAGACAGAACGCAATTAATTCCACCCATCCTTTCGGTATCAAAATTTGGAAGCCATCTTTGTACAAGAAGGAAAGATCTGTTGCTACTCGTGCAGATGAAGATATTCATGATTTTGACCCTAAGAATGCACCCAAGAGTTTATTTTGGGGTACCTATTTGAGCAATTTCATATGGTCTCTCACTTTCGGTCTCTTCCTTTACATTTTATGTATGGCGTGTGCATTCATTCTATTTGTTTCGTCAGGTTTCGTAGTGAGCAGAAGTCTGAGACCATACTTTCAATTATTGTTGAAACTTGGAAGATACTGGCTATATCCATTTGGAAAATTTGTGATGCTTAACAAAGACGACAATTACTTGGAAGAAGACGAACTCGATGGTAGGTCAATATCTGAATTTCACCGCTGGAGAGAGCAAGAGGAAGGGAGGTTATTCTTCGCACCACCCAGGCGTTATACTAATAGCAATGAAAGTAGAGCGTTATTGAAAGACCATAAAGGACGGCCATTACGGGATGCATATTCTTCTTTGGATGATAATAACACAATTGACGAGACAGACACCAGTGATGTCAAAGTCAGATTCTTTGGTAGAGGTAGGTGGACTTTGGGTCGTCTTATCTTTTACTTCTTGTTCTATGTTTTGCTTCAGCCAATATTTTACACAATTTGTATTTTGTGTTGGTTATTTGTTTTCACAATTCCCATGGCCAACTTGACAAAAATATTGTGTGATCATTTGAGAAGACATCCTTTGGCATTACATTTTGAATTTGAAAATCACTTCTACAAGACTCGGAGCGCGAAAAAAAGTCGCCAACTGATCATCTTGTGTACTTACAGAAGCTGTGGTTTTCATTATTACAAATACACTATAGATGGAACCAACGTCTTTTTCATTAACTTATTAACGGCGGTAATATTTGTCATATCAGACTTCTACATTCTTAAAGAGAAATGGGAATGGAAGACATGGTTCACAGATTCGTCATTTATATTTTGCGCATGTTTGTTTTCAATCATACCGTTAGCATATTTTATTGGTCAGGCAGTAGCATCTATCTCTGCTCAGTCTTCAATGGGGGTTGGTGCTGTAATAAATGCGTTCTTCTCCACCATTGTGGAGATTTTCCTATATTGCGTTGCATTAAACCAATCCAAAGGTAAGTTGGTTGAAGGTTCAATGATTGGATCTATTCTTGGTGGTGTTTTGTTGCTACCTGGATTATCAATGTGTGGTGGTGCGTTTAAAAGAAAGACACAAAGATATAACCCCAGATCAGCAGGTGTGCTGTCTACCATGTTATTATTTGCAATGGTGGTTATGTTTGCGCCTTCTTTATTTTATGAGATATATGGCTCTTATGAAATCAAGTGCAAACAATGCAGCTTTTCGTCAGGAAGCGAAGATGACTGTGTTAAATGTAGAGTCATACAACATACATTCACCTTGGACAGGCTCTATTACAATGTGTTGAGACCATTCTCATTAATTGTTGCCGCATCATTGTTCTTGGCTTATGTGTGTGGTTTATTCTTTACTTTGAGGACCCACGCATCTTTGATATGGGCTACTGCTTCACACGAACCTTTGAAAAAGGATGATAACTTGAGATCTCCTAGTGTTTCAAGCTTGAATGCGCATTCGGCGATGCCAAAAGCGACATTACCACCCTTGGCCACAAATTTACCAGAGACTAGAGGCTCTTCCTCCAGACAATTATCACCATTCCCGTCTACAGATGTCATGAAGGCGAAGTCCCCGAGAGACATGTTAAGCATATCTCGTAGACCCAGTGGCATAGAAGATACACAAGACGTAGAGAATGGTGGCCACGATGCTCCGAATTGGTCTCGTGGAAAATCGACTGTTATATTATTGGGTGCAACGCTCTTGTATGCTATAATTGCAGAGATTCTAGTGGATACTGTTGATTCTGTAATTTCAGACCATACTATTGACACCAAATTCTTGGGATTAACTATTTTTGCACTTGTTCCTAACACTACCGAGTTTCTCAATGCTATTTCTTTTGCAATCGGAGGCAATGTGGCGTTGTCCATGGAAATTGGTAGTGCTTATGCTCTTCAAGTCGTATTAATTCAAATCCCCAGTTTGGTAGTGTACTCAATTTACAAAGGGTTTGTTGATGTAGATCAAATTTTTTCATTGATTTTCCCTCGATGGGATATCATTGCAACTTTGATCTCCATATACTTATTCACTTACATCTATGCGGAAGGCAAATCTAATTATTTCAAAGGCGTCATTTTAATATTGATATACTTTGTGGTCATGATAGGTTTTTGGTTCAACGACAAAATCGAGGCGATTGACGACGGGTATAATTGGGCTCCAGGACCAGGTCGATCTCCATTCTCTGCTGCATAATGCTTGAGTTGGCGCATATCTTTATTTCAACTATTTCATATTTACTTTATCCAAGTCTTTCATTTTTAAAAATTATTATCGTTGTGGCATTCAAATCATTCAACAAAAAGAACTCAACTCAAGCATGAAAATCGGGCCTCATTTCATACCCTCATTAAAACAAACTATATATGTGCTACATTCTTTATAGTCTAATTCGTATATGGGCCTTTGCTAAGTTTTACCGGAATTTGTAAATATTGTGAAATGAATGGTTTCAACATCGAGAAGTGTTTTAAAATGATTTGAAATGCAATATCTAGAAGAAGCCGAAGAGGGATAAATAACTTGAAATGAAGGAAAGGACGGTACTAAATAGTAAAACTTCGTGTTCGAAATCCTGAATACATGGTCTTCGTATCTTTGATTAACATAAGTTTTGAATACCATAAAAACTGAAACCAGAAGCTCCAAGATTCTCTTTAAATTTTTAAGAATACTTACGCTAAAGAATAATTTGAATTATAAATACCAGCAGGTCTGTTCCTACTTGATGGCTGAAGAGTCAGCTCAAAACTTTGCTTAGTGGTCTTCGAATTATTGATGCATTTGAATTTCGCAACTAAAGATGATCTTAAACCGTTACGTTTTAGGACTTTGATTAGAACAATTCTCTCGACTTCACAACTTCGATAGTCTGTTAGAATACCAATATCCTCTTTGTAGTCCTGTCACCTTGAGGTTCATCTCTTGCTCTACTACAAATTTGACTTGAACAACTTCATTAGAGTGGATTACTAGATATCCTCGTAACACAAAATCTTCATGACTCAATATAATTTTCACCTCTAGAGAAGAGTATAACATTAATAGAACACTTGTAACATGTCTCAAAAGCTGTATATTATAGTCGTGAAGTTGGGAACTTCATCACTTGTTGATGAAGAGACAAGAGAGCCAAGAATCGCAAATATGTCACATATAGTAGAGACTATAGTTAAACTTAGAAGACAGGGCCATAAGATAGTGATAGTATCTTCGGGAGCCATTGCATTCGGTATGAAAAGAGTTGGGTTAAATGTGAAGCCAGGAAAACTTTCTGCAGTTCAAGCACTTGCATCTATAGGACAGGGAAGACTTATAGGGCTATTTGACGACTTGTTCAGACAGTTGAATCAACCAATAGGACAACTATTGATCACTCGAAATGACATTCTGGATTTCACACAGTATAAAAACGCAAAGAACACACTTAATGAGCTTCTAGATATGGGAATAATCCCAATTGTGAATGAAAATGATACTCTTTCTGTTGCAGAAATTAAGTTCGGGGACAACGATACTCTATCGGCAATAACCGCTGGGATGATTCACGCTGATTATTTGTTTTTGATGACAGACGTAGAATGTCTTTACACCGATAACCCGCGTACAAATCCTCAAGCCGAACCTGTCTTGATTGTTGACAAAATGGATGATTTGCGAATCAAAACGGATACCGAGAGTGGAGCAGGATCTAAAGTGGGAACAGGCGGAATGACTACCAAGCTCATAGCTGCAGAGTTGGCAACGAGTGTCGGAGTAACGACAATTGTGACTCTATCTAGCAAACCACAGTTCATTCTTAGCATCGTGTCACACATACAAAAACACGACGGTGCATCACTTTCAATTGAAGAAAAAACGAAATTGATGATCGAAGATGTAAAGAAGGGTATAATTCCACTTCACACCACCTTCCTAGGCCTCTCGAAAGATGCCCAAATTAAATCGGACAAAAAATTTTGGTTATTACATGGTTTGGGTACTAGAGGTTCTCTTATCATCGATGAAGGTTGTTATAATGCATTGACTAGAAAAAATAGAGCTGGTTTGCTTCCAGCAGGAGTGGTAGCAGTAGAAGGTGTGTTTCATGAGAGTGAATGTGTATCTATTAAGGTCATCCCACAGAAAGACTCGCCTATCTCAAGTGCTATAGAAGTTGGTCATTGTAGGGTCAACTATAGTTCGACTGAAATTTCTTTGATAAAGGGCAAAAACAGCAGCGAAATCGAGCAAATACTAGGTTTCGCCGACAGTGAGTACATAGCTCACAGAGATAACCTTGCATTCCCACCCATAAGTGCTCAACAAACAGGATCGACGTTGTAGTTAAGTCTTCATTCAAATCACCTGTACATAGTTAATAGATACAGAAAATATTGTTTTCGATTCCTCTCAGATAACAACTTAGTAGAGGCTTTAAATGACTTCATGTGCTGAATTTTGACTATTTCAAACATGGATCTGATTAAGACAAAGGTGAATGATGGAAAAGGTCATTTCAAGATTTTCAAAAGCTCCCCTCTAATAAGCGATTTGGGAGAAGTCCTAGATGGACTGAAAAATGAGATAGTGACGTTCGTGACATCTTATCAGGCCAACATATACATTGGGACCTCACTAGGAAGGATATTGCACTATCACAGGTTCTCAGATATCCCTAATTACATGCTCATATCTCAAATTGAAGTTTCCCACAGTCAAGAATCAATTATGAAGATTGAATTGGTTGAAGAGATCGAGAGAGTGGTGATTTTAGCAGGATCAATTGCGAGCACATATACGTTGCCGGAGCTCTCTACATGTCACATGGGGAAATTGAAGGATGTCAGAGATATCCTGGTAGCTCCAAACATAGCAGATGATAAAAAGAACGACAAATTCAAAGGTCAGAACATCGTAGTGCTCGGTAAAGACAATATAAGCCTTATTTCAATGACAAAAGACCTGATACATATGGTCAAGAGGATAGGATACGAGAATGGGATTAAAGTATTAGTGATAAAACCAAAGAATAATGAGAATGCGCTTTTAGCCCTAATTGCAAATGATACCACGTATGATATAATAGATTTAAAGATGACTCGAAAGATACCTTTATTCGAGTACAATCCTGCCAAGATACTTCAAAATCAGATAGCACCACAAATAGTATCTTTTCAAGCAGGCGACAAGGAGGGTGAAAACGAATATATGTTGACGATTCAATCAGATACCATAACTTGTTTATCTATGTTCATCAATGATACCGGTGATGTAACTCGTGGAACAATAGTCTGGGGAGAAGAAGGAGTTCCAGTAAATGAATGCATTATAAATTGGCCATTTGCGATAGGAATATTTTGGGCTGAAGATGGTAATTACAGTGTCAAATTCAGCTCTTTGGAATCTTTGGAAACAGTTTATACTTCTAAGTTGTGTGATATTTTAGGGAAAAGTTCGAATGAGAATTGTGACGAAGAACGAGAAGTCAACGAAGAGAATGATAGCAAACTGGACAATGGTCGACCAATCCAGATACCTGAAAGTGTTAGTTATAGATTATGGAAAGCGTCGAACATCTCGTTGCCAGAAAAAGAAATCTCATCACTTTTTAGTATTGTTCAAATTGGAGATAATAAGAAAACTGAGGCCGAGGATGAAGTTGAGACTAATATCTTATCAGCTTCTTTAATATACGAAGATTCGCAAATATGGATTTTACACGAGCAAGAAGAATTATTGGATATCCAGCAGTTATGTGAAGAATGGCTAAAAACAGACCAGCTATCTGAGTCTTTTACGGAGAAAGTTAATTCACTCAGCAATAAATATGACGGAAAGTATTTGCAGTATTTATCCCAGATGCGTTTCATTATGACGACTCTTTCAGATAAGAAGGACATTTGCATTGACTCGCTCTATAATATGCATACAGACGATTTCAGTATTGACCCAAGGTTGATTTTCTATCTATTGGATGAAAATGTGAACGGTAATGATGTAACGAATGACTTAGAAATATTCTCAGGATTGTTGCCTCTAATTGAGAAGGTGAAGTCTTTGAATTTCGATAAAGACAACCTATTGTGGTCTATCATTACCAAGTATTATAAATTACTTACGAGAGACGATGCACTAGCTCTGGTAACTCGTAAAACGATTTATTCAAAATTACTGACTGATGATTCAGCGCTAGAATTTTTAAGTAAAAATGACTCTGATTATTTTTCTTCTAAGCTGGAAGAAGAAGAAGAAATCTCAAGAAGTTTCAAGGACAGAAACTTTCTAAAAACACTTTTATTTGTATTGGATAGACAGAATTTTGGCAAGAATTCAAACGAGGATTCTGCTGTAAAAGTATGCAAGTTATCCCTCAAGATATTGAATGATAGTGAAAACGAAGTGGAGGAGGATTATAAGACATCACTTATAGAAAAGATTTTTGAAAACTTATCATCAAAGATATCTGACAGTAAAACTTACGAGTATATTTTGTTGGAGGTGTTAAAGGTAGATGTGAATAAGGGGATCGATTATTTAAAGCAGCACATCAAGTCAAAGTTTAGTGCAATACATAAAGAAATATTGGAGAAGCTCACTAGTACTTCATCCGAAATCTCAACATTAAGCCACTTGAAATTTGAATATTTAGAGTCAAGCTTTCTAGAGGAAGGCAGTATTAGTGCCTTAGATGAGTTGATTTTACATCTAACTACGGAGCTAGAAAAGCAGCATCAAAACTACATTGTCTCTAACAACTTCACTTCCCTTATTCTGGATTTTAAGGTTGAGAATTCATTGACGAATACGCATTGGCTAAAAATTGGATGGATAGAGTTTCTCCAGGTTCACAAACAAAATAGCGAGTGTAAAGAATTCGTCGACTTGTATTTGAAATTATTCGAGCTTTTGCAAATAAGGATTTACAACTACAGCCAACCCAGAAGCCATTTGGATGAACTATTGAAAGATGATTTATTTTCCTATATGAGGATTTTAATCGATAAAGCTAATCAAATAAATCATCTAATTAACTATAGTGATTATTCTACTGCGGAGTTCGTGGCTTTGAACGGGATGATGCCCATACCAAGGGTCCTATTTTACAACATTACCATCAAGCAATATGATAGGTTACCTGAATTTTCCGTCAAAAAGAATTTAGAATTTATTTTTCTGTTTTACATGAATAATGACTTAGACCATCACGGGAAGTGTATTGCAGCCAAGCACTTTATTGAGTCTTTTGGGGAAAAATTCTTCTCGCCGCTAGAGGTGATCAATATGGTGCCTGATAATACGCCTCTAGTCTATCTACTGGAATACCTTGTGGATGTTTTATTGAAATTTAGATCTAGAAAAACTGAGGTTTCGTTGAAAAAGACACTTCTCAAAAGAGAATCTGCATTCGTTTTGAATTTATATCATGATATCATTTCCCAAAGTCCATAGCATAATACACATCGACATAGCATTTATAATAAATGCAACACTTGTAGAATATAGTCAACGAACATACCTGCCCACATTATCAAACCAGTGTTAATGTTACCAGTAAATGCTTTCCAACAACTCTTGGGATCATCTAAATTGACATTTTTGATCAGTGTGAATAATCTAGCGAAGCCCCAGATACCAGACAAAAGAAACCCTGGCCCCATTCCACAAGCATACCCAGCATACGAATAGAGCGCTGCTTGGGAAATCAGTAAAGTTGTTAAGATAGGTTTCGTTTTATTTCCCCAAGCTAAAGCTGTGGATTTGATCCCAGCGTGTCTATCGAAGTCTTTGTCTTGATGAGCATATATGGTATCGTAAGTCATACACCAAGTGAAATTCGAAAGGAACAAAGGAACAGCAATAGCTGGAACAAGAGGTGCACCTACTGCTGGAAATCCGAGCATGCATCCCCAACTGAATGCAATCGAAAGCATCACTTGAGGGTAAAAAGTGAATCTCTTAAACAATGGGTAAGTCGCCACGAAAGGGAGAGACAATGCACCTAAATAAAAGCATTCAAATGGTAATGACAACAAGACAAACAAACCAGCAAAACACTGTGCCGTCAAAAAGACGAAAGCCTGAGGGACACTCACTCGCCCACTAGTTATGGGCCTTTCCATTGTCCGTGCAACTTTATTATCCAAATTTCTATCCAAAATATCGTTGATAGTACAACCAGCACCTCTCATGATCAAGGCCCCTAGCGAAAACAATGCAATTGCTGATATTGTAGTTGCGAAAGGAGCAGCGACTGAAAAGGCACCCATAGTGATACCCCATAGCGAAGGAATTAGCAAAAGTAAAGTACCCACTGGCTTTTCAAGTCTCATTAATTCAGCATAAGGAATCCACTTTTCCGGTAGTTTTGACACATACTTCCCAAGGGATGCAAGTCGTGCTAATCTTGCCGCCTCCCGTTCTTCTTCTGTAAATACAGATTTACCTTCTACCGAAGAGCTTGGTTTAGTTATTTCATGATTAGTAACTAAATGATTTTTGAGTCTAAAGGACGAGACGATCCCTCTTTTTGATATGGGATGCCTGGATGACAACAACGAGAGCCTCAGAAGAGGCCCTCGAGGCATTACAGCTCTTATCGGTGACATATAAAACATTGATCGTGTTACAAGGCAGAAGTTCAAGATGAAAAATTCCTAGAAATATTTTATGTTCTTAATAGCCAAGAGAAATCATTTCAGTCATTAAGTGGTTTCTATATGTTATAACATTAAATAAGCTCGCAAACTAGTGTTTAGGCATTAATCACAGAGTACAACGCAAAAAGTCGTCTTGCACCAGGCTAGCGTTGCAGTTCCCTCTGTAGGTCTGAAAACTGTAGAATGAAACTCCGGAAGCGCCTCTTTCAAATTGCTTTATGAGGTACAAGACCCTCAATGATAAAATACCCAGCCCTTTGAAAGAAGACTGGATATTCCATCTATATCCCATGGAAATTCGGGCGAGTAAACACATCCACATCATCAACACAATCAGATACCAAATCTTGTTTACATGCAATCTTTCATAATACAGCCACATATTCACTCTGTGAGCTGGAGATCCGCCTCGTCTCCAAATGCCTCAAAGTCTTGATCATTGGTGGTCAGCATGCGCTCTCGCATTATCTTGTGTCCCTCTATTATCGTTTGTAAGTTAGACAAATCCACCGTATTCATCGCAAATTCAGGCTGTTTATACGTGAATATCTGCCTACACATGGGACACAAGCCTTTAGAAGTATCCTGCTCAAGCCACTTCAATATACAATGCAAGTGAAAGTTATGAGTACATCCAGCTCCCAAGATCAAAGGACAATCGTCTCCAGGGTATGTACAGTTGGGACATGTTCCGTCGAATGCTACTCGACAAATACCACAAAGCTCGTCGACATATCCACCATCAGTATTATCTGAAGTTAACTGCCAATGCCATGTACTTACACCATGCCATTCTACTATATTTACCTTCATGTTTAGTACATCAATAAAAAAGAAGTCCTTTGTGGATAAAGATAACTAAATTTTTATATACATGAGACTATGGAACATCTTCACTTTTTATAAATCAAACCTTTGAAGACATCGAAAGAGTTTCCATCTGGCTGGAGTTCCACAACCAGATGGTCCTTGATATCCTCTACTATGAGTATACCAGTTTGTTCATTGATACCTTTGATTATACACCGCCTATTCTGATGTGTGGAGTCCAATGTCACTATTTGACCGTTATGGAACCATCTTTTGTAATATAAAGACAAGAAGGGGGTCAAGCCGGATTTCCTGAAAACCTCGTAGAATCTGTCAAATGTAAACAACATTCTGGCAAGAAGCTTCTCTTCCTCGAATGGAGGAAGAGGAGCCAATCCAGCTTCTTTGCGGACTTGGTTGAATTTTTCTAGAACCATATTTAAAGAGGTGGAGGGAGCCTCGTTGGAAACGTTGACTCCTTGCCCACAAACGAAAAAGAATTCTCCATTCAAAAATTGGGTATTGACCAAGGCACCGGCGATTTTTGCATATTTCTGATCGTCGCCTTCAACGGTCTCGCTTGAAGTTTCGCCCTCGTTCAACAGATTGAGGTACTCGGGTTTCATCACATATAAGTCATTAGGCCACTTTATCTTCACGGGGATACCCTCATATCCACAACCATTATTATGGGAAGCGTTTCCGTAGTTTGAGATCGCTGTGATAGTGGCCAAACTACACAAATATTGGATCATAACGATAGAAGCAGAGTTTATATCTGTGTGGGGCACTCTTAATAGAAAGGACAGTGCCAAAACACCTTTGGGATTCACCCAAACGTTTCCCCCTCTACCCCTACCTTCGACTTGAGTGGTAGCGGTCAATGTGAATCCGTTCGGAAGATATTTGAGCCAGCCAGAATTTCGTTCAATTAATGTGGAGGTGGAGGTAACAACCTCACCATACCCTATGAAAGACCCGATTTCACATTCCTTACCTTCTGCTAACGAATTGAAATGACTGTAGTAAGTCAGCATGTTGAAATAAGGAGTTTGTTTTGGAGGAGGCAATTTATCGGAGAAAAGAAAAGAAAGATTTGTAACCGGATGTTCTGAACTGGTAACATAGGAAGCATCTATCTTCAAGTCCTCATGAATACGGAACGTATCGTTTGAATCTTCGAAGGTATTGCCATCAACAAAATCCATGTTGTCTTTCAAATTCTGAGCCAAAATTCTGACTTTTGATGGGTTGGATTTGCATGCCAAATATATAGGTGTTGTTTTGGGTACCGATGCGTTAATATCCTCATTCACTCGCATACCCATTTTCAAAAGACAAAGCTGATTGAACCGTCTCCTTGCCTCGTCATGTTTCAGGAGGGTTTGAACGATATCTACGACATTCCCATCTTCGTCTGACTTTAATAATCCTGGCGAATATTCTGGATGTGTTCCAGCCAAGAGAACTTCACCTTTGCCATACTTACAGTACACTATCGCAGCCTTTTCGTCGTCTTCAATATCTGTTGGTTCTGTATACCTAGCCAACACTTCAACATTGTCATACTTTGATGCATTTACAAATAATCCACCTCCATTGTAGTAGTTGTAAACTAAATTGGGTGCATTTGGGAAGGCTGCAGAATTGACCTGTAGTGGTGTTACTCTTGCACCATCGCTAGTGTTATATTTGAACCCATTATAGACACATCCCTTAGCCGTTCCAGGAAAGAAAGCTAGTTCTCGGGATCCAGAAATCTCCATTTCAGGATCTCCAACCATAAACTCACATCTGCTTGAACCATAGTATCCGCCAGCACAAAATCCAATAAACTTGCCTCCTTTCTTCACAAAATCCTGGATTTTCTTGTTACCGGCACCATTGAATGTTTGACAGAATGGCAAGTCTGCACCTCCTGGAAATACCAACAAAGATGTTTTATTCATCCATGGCTCATTTAACAAGATATCTTCAGACACAGACATCACTGCGTAGTACGGTGAAAGGTGTAGTTTTAACGTTTCCATACAGTGCTTTACACTTTGTGTGATAACACCTGGCCCCGAGTAGACCAATACATTCATTCTTTTTGATACTCCTGAGACAAAAATGATGAAAAGTGGTCTTGACTAGAAGTAATCTCAAAGAGAAGAGAGCGACTCCAAAATATATTTCACCGTTGACTCAAATGACTACAAATGAATATACAGGACGTTGACTCAATCATCTACGACTACTTCGATGACTTCGAAGCACTGCGATGAGATGAAGATGCAGAACACACGAAGGGAAGACAATACGCTGCGAACACCACCTGAGAACTCAACTTATTCATTTGCGTCTTAATAGCCAAACTCTTTGTATATGCTAGTAGTCTGAATCGAGACTTTTCAAAAAGAATGATGGTCAAAACGAGTTGTAATTCATTTCCATTCTGTTTCTGAGTCAATCGGACTTCGACACGATCAGTGTGATAGTGACAAGTGGAACTGGAGTAGTTTGGTGTTTTGAATTGAAAAAAGAGAGATGGTGATTTTTCTATACTAGGAGAAAATCAAAAATTATATTTCAGAACTTAAGGACTCAAGAAATGGCTTATATAGACCAAGATGGTGGCTCCATACAGCTCAATCCAACACCAGGATTTGTAGTAAAGTCGAGAGTACTAGAGGCGACGGATTTGATGAAACACGGCATATCGACGAAGGTTTTTATCAATGTTTGTCATGATGCTCAAGTTCCCAAGCCAGAAAAAGACTTCAATCCGGAGGTCGTTTTCCCCTTGATTATAGAAAACAAGTGGGAGATTCCGTTGATTGTGTCGAACGAGAAGACAGACAAAGACAAGAAGGGTGTGCCTTCTTTGGTGTATGATTGTTGCATTAACACAAGGTGTTTCCAGTGGTGCCTGATATACGAGGATCTTAGAAAAATCTTGATCGAATGGTGTATCGAATCCATAGAGCTTCTTTACGAGGTTGTACTTGAAAGGGAGTATTCTATTCCCAAAATGCTTTCCAAGGGGGACCTTTCAGCGACTGTCATCCAGCGGGATGAGTTGGATGAATCGGGCTTTCAGAAAAGGTTGCATAAGCTCAAGCAAAGTGAAGCTATAGGACTTATAGAAGAGATGAATGACAGCATGGACTCAATTGATGAGGGACCGCTCCCAGACTTACGAGACATTCAGGGCAAGAAAAAACCATTGATTGAGGAAATCACCGATATGAGCATTAGAGAAACGGGCAAAAAGCAACCACCCCATTCTCAGTCATCTGAAAGGAAAACCAAAATTGGTGGTAGCGCACAGAGCGAGAGGGATAAATATGATTGCAATATATCATACCAAAGCCTAAATGCAGAACATCTGCTTCTAGTGAAGGTGGAATCTTCTAACCTTCTGTCAAAAAACTTAACTTTGTACTACAATGCCTCGAACAAGTCGTTGGTGTTACATAATAACAATCTGTCATTTTACTTTACCAAGCTGGGACCCGATGAACTAGAGATTCCCTTACCAAACATCGCCATAAGAGAGCCAGTAAACATCAAGGCCTTTGATGTCAAAGTTGAGACCAAAATATACATTTTTATATGACTTCCTAATTCGGATACACGCTAGTAAATCCGAATTAGGAAACGAAATCCATATTTAAAAAGTATTCCAAGATCCTCTTGTTCTTCTGTAGTTCTTCGTTGATTATCTTGGAGCTTATTCTTGAAAATGAACGCCGAAGAACCTTTGCTAAGTGGCATTAACGATGGTGAAGGGTATGTTTTGGAAAGGGTTGAAAATGTGCACTCTAAGAATGAAACCAAATTCATTGCAAAATCGTCTGCACCATTGATAGTAACGTTCTTTCTACAATATCTACTTTCTGTGACGACTATATATGCAACAGGAAAGCTAGGACCCAAAGAATTAGCAGCTGCATCTTTGGGAGTATGCACCTTCAACATTTCGGGGCTTGCAGTCTATCAGGGGATGTCAACATCTTTGGACTCATTTTGTTCGCAAGCATTTGGATCGGGCAACTTGGTTAATGTGGGACTTTACTTTCAAAGATGCACTCTCATGGGTTTAATTGTGACTGTATTTCCGTTGAGTTTTATATGGTTTTTCTCAGGATCGATCTTGAAGTACATGATTCCAGATGATGATTTGGTATCGATGACTCAACAATTTTTGAGAATCAGCATGATAGGTGCGCCAGGGTTACTTTTCTTCGAGACAGGGAAGAGATTTTTACAAGCCCAGCACTTATTCAATGCTGGAACATATGTCTTGTTGATTGTGGTGCCGTTCAATTTCATTTTAAATTGGTTATTGGTGTGGCATCCAGTATATGGATTGGGTTTCATTGGAGCACCAATTGCCGTTTCGATAGTTTACTGGCTCTCATCTATATTGATGTTGATGTATGTGGTATTCATTGACGGCAAAAAATGTTGGGGAGGGCTCGACTCCAAAGCATTGATCAACTGGAACCAAATGTTGAAACTAGCAATACCTGGAGTTGTCATGGTCGAGGCAGAGTACTTGGCTTTCGAAGTTCTCACAATTTTGGCAGCTTCTTTTGGCACTGACGCGCTTGCCGCTCAATCAATTGCCTCGAATATCGGTTCGCTTTGCTTCCAAGTGCCTTTTGCAGTAGCTGTTGCATGCAGCACTAGAATAGGCCATTATGTTGGAGAGAAAAACATAAACTCTGCCAGACTAGTCGTTAAAATCACTACTATTTCTGCGTGTGTGATAGCTGTATTTGGGTGCTCCGCGGTGTTTTTTAACAGACACTTGTTAGCCTCATTATTCACATCTTCTACGGATGTACTTAAGATCAGCGATAAAATCCTCACCCTTGTTGCCGTGAACCAAATATTTGATTCCTTCAACGTTCTAGGTGCGGGTATATTGAGAGGACAAGGAAGACAGCAAATTGGATCCATCTTGAACATGATATCATATTATATCATTGCATTACCACTAGGTTACATATTGGCATTTATCTTAAAATTTGAATTGTCTGGTTTGTGGCTAGGCTTGATGGTGGGAGTATTATTCTTGGCCATAACAGAATTCATCTGTATTTACTTCAGTGACTGGAGACGAATCATTATAGAAAACTTAGATAGACATGATGTTTGATAGACATATTTTTGTACCATTTTTTAATTCTCGTAAATTTCGTAGTCTTCTCATCGCATTGTAAAATCGCATTGATCTTTTGAGAGAAGAGAGAAATTGTGAGTAATATGCCACCTAGAAGAAGATTCGACAAGAAGTCGGCCAAAACTTATAGTGTCGTTCATAGAGCACATGACGATTTGTACTTTTATGACGAGGATGCACCTGAAAATGTTCTCGTCGAGGCTCCAACGAGACATAGCCAAAAGAAAGCTAACGATGGGCCCAAGAAAGTGTACACAACAAAGGAACTCGAGCAGAAATTGACCCCGGAAGAGATGAAAAGCATAAGAGATAATGAAGGGTTGGCGGCACAATACGGGATTTATTTCGATGACAGTAAATATGACTACATGAAGCATTTGAAGCCAATAGGCAACTCAGATGGTGTTTTCATAGCTGCTAAGGACAACGAGGAAAAGCCTCAGAAAAGTAACATAGAAGACTTGATAAAGGAGCTGTTCCCTTCGGAGCAGAAAAGAAAGATAGCGCATGATGAGTCTGAGAATATCCCAGAGGAGTTGCGTAGATTCAACCCCCAGATGGATAGCAGATTGCGAGAAGTACTCGAGGCCTTAGAAGACGAAGAGTACATCACAGATAACGAACAGGAAGAGGGTGACATATTTGTTGACTTGTTAAAGTCAGGTGAGGCCGATGAAGAAGAAGAATTATATTCTGATGACTACGACGATTGGGATCTTGACAACTACGACTACGATGAACAATATGCATCCGATAATTACAACGAGTTGGAAAACCCATACAACGAAGGCGAGGAACCGGAAGAGACAGTGGGTGCTACAGAGACCGTCATGAACGCAAATTGGGAGAAGGATTTCCAGAAATTCAAAGTCAAGAATAAAAACACCCAAAACGACTGGGACTCTGACGACGACTTCGAAGACGAACAGGATGAGCTTCCCGAACTTCCCGCGATAGACGGTAAAAAGAAGCAGTCCAATGCAAAGCTTAGAAAGAAGAAAGGTGCAATGACAGACACCACCTCTTTCTCCATGACTTCGTCTGCCTTATTTCGCACGGAGGGCCTCAACTTATTAGACGACCGCTACGACCAACTTGCTAAAAAGTTCGCCGAAGATGGTGACGATGTTGGACAGGAATACAAACCCTTCGATCTCAATCAGGAGCGAGGTGATTTGGAGGGCATGCTCGACGACTTTTTGGATAATTACGAGCTCGATAATGGAGGTAGAAAACTCGTAAAGAAGTCCGCCGAACGGGAAAAAATTCAACGTGCTGCCGACTCCGTTTCTAAGAGCAAGCTCGCAGCTAGGAGGAAGAAAGATAAGGCCTCCGTGTCGAAGTTGGGCAACAGTTTTGGTGACTTGAACATCTGAGCTGGGGCAAAACACGTGACTCAGATAGATAGAAAATTTTTCCCTATCGTTCCAGTATCCCTATAAATGTTATTAATGGTCTATTAGAAGGCCAAAGTATCCATAGAGACAAGATTAAGTTCCTAAGACATATATTAAGCATAATCCTTTTATTTTGGTTCTATAAATTTATTTGCTCGAGATCTATGAACACGCCGATGCCAACAACATCTATTTCGAAAGTGTATGCAGATGTATTAGCATCTAAATCACAAGAGTACTGGGACTATGAGAACTTAAACATCAAATGGAACTCACAGGATAACTATGAGATTGTGAAGAAGCTTGGGCGGGGAAAGTACTCAGAAGTTTTTTTGGGAGTGGATCTTGCTAAGGGCGAGAAATGTGTAATCAAGGTATTGAAACCAGTCAAGAGGAAGAAGATCAAGCGTGAGATATCGATATTGAAGAACTTAGTGGAAGGGCCCAATATTATATCATTGTACGACGTTGTCAGAGAGCCGCAACTGAAAACGCCGGCATTAATATTCGAACATGTCAACAATATAGATTTTCGGACATTGTACCCGACGTTTGGTGACTACGATATCAGATTCTATATGTACGAGCTTTTGAAGGCATTGGACTATTCACACTCGATGGGGATAATACACCGAGATGTCAAGCCTCACAATGTCATGATCGATCACGAAGCCAAAAAGTTACGACTCATTGACTGGGGCCTTGCCGAGTACTACCACCCAGGAACAGAGTATAATGTGCGTGTGGCTTCCAGATATTTCAAGGGTCCGGAATTGTTGGTAGATTTCAGGCTCTACGACTATTCATTGGATCTATGGTCATACGGTTGCATGCTAGCCTCTATGGTGTTCAAAAAAGAACCATTCTTCCACGGAAAATCCAACACCGACCAGCTTGTCCAGATAGTGCGTGTCTTGGGTTCTAAAGACCTTCATAGGTATTTACAAAAGTATAATTTAGTGTTGAGCGAGGAGTATGAAGATTTGGGCTACTACAACAGAAGACCGTGGAAACGCTTCATCAACGAAAACAACCAGCATCTCGTCACTGAGGAATACTTGGACTTCATAGACAAGCTTTTGAGATATGACCATCAGGAAAGATTGACTGCAAAGGAAGCCATGGCGCACCCTTATTTTGATCCAGTCAGAAACCACAAATAATTAATCTTTCAATTTAAATTTGCTACAGCATGATCAATATTTCTATATAGCTAGTAATGTCTTTACGTGGTACAATGTATATTTAACGGCGTCGTTTTCAGAGAGTTCATCATGGTAGAGTTGGATGTTTCGAGATGTTACGTACAGGAAACATTCTACAGTTTTCTAGAATTTGGCCTTGAAACCATCTCGAGCATCTATTAAAGAAGCCATCTGTTCTATTCTTTGTACGTCCAAGTCAGCACTTTAACATGTCAGAAACCAAGAACTCTAAGGTATTTTTCGATTTAACAGCTGGCGGCGTCCCAAAGGGACGTGTTGCATTTGAGCTCTTCAACGATGTTGTGCCCAAGACGGCTGAAAATTTCAGGGCCTTATGTACTGGAGAGAAGGGAAATTCAGAGAAGTCGGGCAAACCTTTGCACTACAAGGGCTCAATTTTCCACCGTGTGATCAAGGATTTTATGTGCCAAGGAGGAGATTTCACCCACGGAAGCGGAATTGGAGGTGAATCTATATATGGAGAGAAATTCGAAGATGAGAACTTCAAATTGATCCATGATAAGCCTTTCTTATTGTCGATGGCCAATGCAGGTCCTAACACCAATGGGTCTCAATTCTTTATTACAACTGTCCCTACACCCCATTTGGACGGTAAGCATGTTGTTTTTGGAAAGGTTATCGAAGGTAAGGCTGTGGTGCGCCAATTGGAAAGATGCCCCAAAGGCTCCGACGATAAGCCCAACGAAGAATGGGTCATTGCAGACTGTGGAGAACTCCCTGCAGACTACACACCCACTCCAGTAGATGACGGAACTGGAGATATTTATGAAGAGACCTTGGCTGATGATGAGAATATTGACATCAACAACTTTGAGTCAGTACACAAGGCAGTATCCACCTTGAAGGATATTGGAACAAAACTCTTGAAAGAACAAAATTACTCCAAATCTTATGAGAAGTACACCAAAGCAGTCAACTTCCTTGAAGAGTACTTCCCAGACGATTTACCTGATGGTGACATCAAAAAATTGCATTCATTGAAGCTCTCCTGCAACTTGAATGCCTCTTTGGTGGCATTGAAGTTGCAGGACGGAAAGAAAACTATTTCCTCCGCGAACAAGGCCTTAGAAGTTGATTCCATAGACTCCAAGTCCAGGGCCAAGGCTCTCTACAGAAAAGGTATGGGCTATTTACTTGCCAAGGACGAAGAGTCCGCCAAACAAGCTCTTGAAAAAGCTCTTGAGCTAGAACCAGAAGATCCAGCTATAAAGAAAGGCTTGAACGACGTCAAGACGAGCTTGAAAACACGTCTTGCAAAGCAAAAGAAGTCTATGGCCAAGTTCTTCCAGTAGTATAGTTGATGAATATATAACTGTACCTTAATTTACGCTGTAATATTTTGGAATATATTTTGTTCACAGTAAATTTCAGAACCGTGAATTTTTGTTCGCCACTTTTAATTTTCAAAAATTAACAAAACATAGACGGTTAAACTCCAGCTTCTTTATCACCCATTAGCCTGATCTTCCTAATCCTAGGCATATAAATAGGACAGAACAAATTCAAAGCATTGGATTAAATAATATAGCAAGTTGATTCATAGATTTCTGATAAATAGCACTCATTTAGTTGGTTGCTTATTGCTGGAAAAGGGTTTGAGGAAAAGTGAAAAAATAGGATACTAGATTGTAAATTATTGTTTTTTTTTGTTGGATTAGTTGAATTATAAGATTAGAAAGGGTTTGGTAGATTGAGTTAGAAATGAGTCGCCAATTTCCATATTCGAGTGCTCCACTTCGATCTGTTAAGGAAGTTCAGTTTGGGTTATTATCGCCTGAGGAAGTTCGTGCTATTTCGGTAGCCAAGATAGAATACCCTGAGACCATAGACCAGGCAACTAAACGGCCAAGAGAGGGAGGTCTTAATGATCCCAGATTGGGTTCTATCGATAGGAACTTCAAGTGTCAGACATGTTCTGAAGACATGGTCGAATGTCCTGGACATTTCGGTCATATTGAGTTGGCAAAGCCAGTATTTCATATAGGGTTCATTGCGAAGATAAAGAAAGTTTGTGAGTGTGTATGTATGCATTGTGGTAAGTTATTATTGGATGAATCTAATCCTTTGATGGCGCAGGCCATCAAAATCAGAGATCCTAAAAAGAGATTTAATGCAGTATGGAATCTTTGCAAGGCCAAGATGATTTGTGAAGCTGATATTGAAGACCAAGAAGAACCCGGAAGAGGAGGATGTGGACACACACAACCTACAGTTCGTCGTGATGGTCTCAAGTTGTGGGGTACCTGGAAACAGAACAAAATCTTCGATGAAGGTGAGCAGCCAGAGCGTAGACTTTTGACACCAGCTGAAATTTTGAGCGTGCTCAGACATATCAGTGCAGAAGACTGTCGTAGGTTAGGTTTCAACGAGGACTATGCTAGACCAGAATGGATGATCATAACTGTTTTACCTGTTCCACCACCACCAGTCCGTCCATCCATTGCCTTTAATGATACCGCTAGAGGTGAAGATGACTTGACATTTAAATTGGCCGATGTTATCAAAGCAAATATAAATGTCCAGCGTCTTGAAATGGATGGTTCTCCCCAACACGTCATCAACGAATTCGAGGCATTATTGCAGTTCCATGTTGCAACCTACATGGATAATGATATTGCCGGTCAACCACAAGCACTCCAAAAGACTGGTCGTCCAATTAAATCTATCAGAGCAAGACTTAAGGGTAAAGAAGGTAGAATTAGAGGTAACTTGATGGGTAAGAGAGTTGATTTTTCTGCTCGTACTGTTATCTCCGGTGACCCAAATCTTGATCTTGATCAAGTTGGTGTCCCAATTTCTATCGCCAGAACATTATCTTATCCTGAGATAGTTACTCCATACAACATTCACAGATTGACTAAGTATGTGAGAAACGGTCCAAATGAACATCCCGGTGCCAAATATGTCATTAGAGATACAGGTGATCGTATCGACTTAAGATACAACAAGAGAGCTGGTGATATTGCATTACAGTATGGTTGGAAAGTTGAAAGACATCTTATGGATGATGATCCCGTTTTATTCAACCGTCAACCATCTTTACACAAAATGTCTATGATGGCACATCGTGTCAAAGTTATGCCTTACTCAACTTTCAGATTGAACTTGTCGGTTACGTCACCTTATAATGCTGATTTCGACGGTGACGAGATGAACTTACACGTCCCTCAATCTCCCGAGACAAGGGCAGAATTGCAGGAGATTTGTGCTGTACCATTACAAATTGTTTCCCCACAATCCAATAAGCCTGTCATGGGAATTGTTCAAGATACACTTTGTGGAGTTCGTAAAATGACTTTGAGAGATATATTTATTGAGTATGACCAAGTCATGAACATGTTATACTGGATCCCCAATTGGGATGGTGTTATTCCACCGCCAGCAGTTGTAAAACCTAAGCCATTGTGGACAGGAAAGCAGATTCTTTCCATGGCAATCCCTAAGGGTATTCATATTCAAAGATTTGATGATGGCAAGAACTTGCTCAGTCCCAAGGATACTGGTATGTTGATAGTGGATGGTGAGATCATGTTCGGTGTTGTAGATAAGAAGACAGTAGGTGCCACGGGTGGTGGTTTAATCCACACTGTAATGAGAGAAAAAGGACCTCAAGTTTGTGCTCAATTATTCAGTGCTATTCAAAAAGTCGTCAATTTCTGGCTTTTGCATAACGGGTTTTCGATTGGTATAGGTGATACTATTGCTGATGGCAGTACCATGAATGATGTCACAAGCACAATTCAAGAAGCTAAAAATAAAGTGTCAGAGATCATTTTGGATGCTCAGCAAAATAAACTTGATCCTGAACCAGGTATGACTTTGAGAGAATCTTTTGAGCATAATGTTTCTCGTGTATTGAATCAAGCCCGTGACACTGCTGGTCGTTCAGCGGAAATGAATTTGAAAGATCTTAATAATGTGAAACAAATGGTGGTTTCGGGTTCGAAAGGATCGTTTATCAATATTTCTCAAATGTCTGCATGTGTAGGTCAACAAATTGTTGAAGGTAAAAGAATTCCATTCGGTTTCCAGGATCGGTCTTTACCTCATTTCACCAAAGATGATTACTCACCAGAGTCTAAGGGATTCGTCGAAAACTCTTATTTAAGAGGTTTGACACCTCAAGAATTTTTCTTCCATGCTATGGCCGGTAGAGAGGGTCTTATTGACACTGCAGTGAAGACCGCAGAGACTGGTTATATTCAACGTCGTATCATTAAGGCATTAGAGGATATAATGGTGCACTATGATGGTACAACTAGAAACTCATTGGGTGATATCGTTCAATTCCTTTATGGTGAAGACGGTATCGACGGAACTCAAGTTGAGAAGCAGTCGATCGATACAATTCCAGGATCAGATGAGGGTTTCGAGAATCGCTATAGAATTGATCTTTTAGATCCTAAAAGGTCTATCTCTGAATCCTTGATAGAGTCCGGTAAAGAGATCAAAGGTGATGTGAAATTACAGAAGCTTCTCGACGAAGAATATGAACAACTATTAAAAGATAGAAAATACTTGAGAGAGGTTTGTTTCACCAATGGTGACTTCAATTGGCCATTACCAGTTAACTTGCGTCGTATAATTCAAAACGCTCAACAAATTTTTCACAGTGGACGCCACAAAGCATCTGATTTGAAGCTTGACGAGGTTGTTAATGGTGTTCGCGATCTCTGTGAAAAACTTTTAATCGTACGTGGAGAGACTTCTTTGGCTAAAGAAGCACAAAGTAATGCTACTTTATTATTTCAAAGTTTGTTGAGATCCAGATTAGCTGCACGTAGAGTAATAGAGGAATTCAAGTTGAACAGAATTTCATTTGAATGGGTATTGGGTGAAATTGAATCTCAATTTCAAAAGTCAGCTGTCCACCCTGGTGAAATGGTGGGTATTATTGCTGCGCAATCAATTGGTGAGCCCGCAACACAAATGACATTGAATACTTTCCATTACGCTGGTGTCTCTTCGAAGAATGTCACTTTAGGTGTTCCTCGTTTGAAAGAAATTCTTAATGTTGCTAAGAATATCAAAACTCCAGCTTTAACTGTACACTTAGAACCTGAAATTGCTGCCGACATCGAAAAAGCAAAGGTTGTTCAATCTGCTATAGAACATACTACTTTGAAGAATGTGACTTCCTCAACTGAGATCTACTACGACCCTGATCCTAAAAGTACAGTTATCGAAGAAGATTACGATACAGTTGAGGCATATTTTGCAATTCCTGATGAGAAGGTTGAAGAATCTATTGAAAAGCAATCACCATGGTTACTTCGTTTAGAGTTGGATCGTGCTAAAATGTTGGATAAGCAATTAACTATGTCCCAGGTTGCCGAGAGAATTTCTCAAAATTTTGGAGAAGATCTTTTCGTTATCTGGTCCGATGATACAGCTGATAAGTTGATTATTCGTTGTCGTGTTGTTCGTGACCCTAAGTCTTTGGATGAAGATGCGGATGCGGAAGAGGATCAAATCTTGAAGAGAATCGAAGCACATATGTTAGAATCCATCTCTTTGCGTGGTATTCCTGGTATTACAAGAGTCTTCATGATGCAGCATAAAGTCAATGCTCCAGATGAGACTGGTGATTTCAAACAAGGACAAGAATGGGTATTGGAAACAGATGGTGTTAACTTGGCAGAAGTTATGGCTGTTCCAGGTGTTGATGCTTCAAGAACTTATTCCAACAACTTTATCGAAATTCTTTCTGTATTGGGTATTGAGGCAACTAGATCTGCTTTGTATAAAGAGATTATGAATGTTATTGCGTTTGATGGTTCATATGTGAACTACCGTCATTTAGCTTTGTTGGTTGATGCTATGACTTCTCGTGGTCATTTGATGGCTATCACTCGTCATGGTATCAACAGAGCAGATACTGGTGCATTAATGCGTTGTTCTTTCGAAGAGACCGTCGAAATTTTGTTGGAAGCTGGTGCGGCTGCTGAGTTGGACGATTGTCATGGTATATCGGAGAATGTTATTTTGGGTCAAATGGCACCTTTGGGTACAGGTGCTTTCGATGTTATGGTTGACGATAAGATGTTGAAGAACGCTCCATCAAATATTGCTGTCTCAGATGACTTTGCAGAAGGTGGAGCTACCCCATACAGAGATTACGATATGGAGGATGACAAGATACAGTTCGACGAGAGCGCTGGTTTCTCGCCTATTCATACTGCTTCCGTCACAGATGGTTCTGGTGCTTTGACCTCTTATGGTGGAGCACCCACTTCTCCATCTCCTACCTCCCCATTCTCGTACGGTGGTGCTTCTCCAGGATATGGTGGTGCTTCTCCAGGCTACGGAGGTGTCACGTCGCCAACTTATGGTGGAACTTCTCCAACATACTCGCCAACATCTCCATCTTATTCACCAACCTCCCCAAGCTACTCGCCTACATCGCCAAGCTACTCACCTACATCTCCAAGCTATTCGCCAACCTCACCAAGCTATTCACCAACCTCACCGAGTTACTCACCAACGTCTCCATCTTATTCACCTACATCACCATCATACTCCCCAACTTCGCCAAGTTATTCACCTACCTCACCAAGCTATTCGCCAACGTCACCGAGTTACTCACCTACCTCACCGTCATACTCGCCTACTTCACCCAGCTATTCACCTACTTCACCCAGCTATTCACCAACTTCGCCAAGTTACTCCCCAACATCACCGAGTTATTCACCAACATCACCAAGCTATTCACCAACATCACCGAGTTACTCACCAACCTCCCCATCATACTCACCTACCTCACCAAGTTACTCACCTACTTCACCGCAGTACTCACCAACCTCGCCACAGTACTCGCCTACTTCACCACAATACTCACCAACATCTCCTCAGTATTCACCTCGTTCTCCTTCTTATTCTCCTTCAAATGGTGAGAAGAAGGAAGACAAATGAATCTGTTAAAAAACTTTATGTATTAAATTAGTATCAATATAATCACCTAAAATAGGATTCGAATATAAAAATCGTCAGAATTTTTCAAGTAGATGCTCAAATTCTCTTCTTTGAGATATGCCCAAAGCTCAGAAATTGAACGACAAGAAGAACAAGATCGTAAGCAATGTATCTTTGAAAGACAACGAACGGAAAAGAAAGCAGGTCTTCAAACCGATTCTTGATAACCCATATACCCAGTCTAATTTATGGCCGTATGTGGAGCCAGAAACAGGACAAAATATTTTGGAGCTACTAGCAAACTTATTGGCACCCATAGGCCGATTCAATAAAGCAAGTCGAAGCATACAGCAACCAGAATCAAGGAAACACCTAAAATCGCAAGCACCTGAGGTATCGCAGCATGTCACCGTTGGTTTCAACTCAACTGTGAAAGCATTGGAAATTCAAGCCTCTCATCATCGAGCCCAGTGGAAACGCAAACCGTCGAAAGAGAAGAAGAAAACAGAAGAGATCAAATATATCAAGTATGTGTTCGTTACTAAGTATGACATAACGTCTGCTTTGTTGACAAACCCTTTTCCTGTGCTTTCCGTGACCTCATCGAGAACAAGAGATGATAGAGTGAAACTTATACAACTCCCAAGAGGAAGCATGGCAAGGATATCGGAGTCGCTCAATGTGGAAAACACTGGTTTTATAGGCTTGTCCAACGACTTCGAGGAAGCCAAACCTCTTTATAGTCTCATCGATGAGAATATAAAAGATACTCAAGTGCCTTGGCTTGAGCCACTCTTTGACGGAAGCTCAAAATTTGAGAGACCAGCGTTGAAGTTCTTGATAACAAGCGCTCCAGTGATAAATAAGAAGCAACAGAAGAAAGCTACAAATGCCACGAAGTAGATAATATATTTATAGAGGAACCCATATATAGTGTAATGAAATTTTGATGTACGCGTATGAAAAATTCCTAACTTTATGCTATCACCAACAAAGATCTTCATTAATTATGTCCAAAGATCTCTCACTTTCCCTTGAATTGCCTTGGGTAGAGAAATATAGACCCAATAAGTTGGATGATATAGTTGGAAATGAAGAAACTGTCGAAAGATTGAAGCTTATAGCGCAAGATGGTAACATGCCCCATATGATCATATCTGGATTACCTGGTATAGGAAAGACGACGTCCGTACATTGTTTAGCTCTTGAGCTCTTAGGACCGACATTATATCGACAAGCTACATTGGAACTTAATGCGTCGGATGATAGGGGTATTGACGTAGTCAGGAACAAGATCAAGCAATTTGCCCAGACCAAGATCCAGCTTCCTCCAGGAAGGCATAAGATTGTGATATTGGACGAAGCAGACTCAATGACCCCCGGAGCACAACAGGCACTCAGAAGAACAATGGAAATATACTCTAATACGACGAGATTTGCGTTTGCATGTAATCAGTCTCTGAAGATCATAGAACCATTACAATCACGTTGTGCCATATTGAGATATAACAAACTCGCAGATGATCAAGTTCTTGCTAGGTTGTTGGAAATAGTAAAAGAAGAGGATGTGAAGTATAATACAGAGGGACTTCAAGCCTTGATTTTCACCGCAGAAGGTGACATGAGACAAGCGATAAATAATCTTCAGAGTACAGTGGCAGGGTTTGGTTTCGTGAATGACATTAATGTATTCAAGATAGTTGACCAGCCACATCCATTGGTGATCCAAAAGATCTTGTTGAGCTGCACCAAAGATAAAAACGTTGATAATGCCATAGATTTGTTGGATGATCTCTGGGAAAAAGGTTACTCTGCGATTGACATAGTAACACTGACATTCAAGGTAGCCAAGACAATACCATCAGTAAGTGAGCTGAAGCGATTGGAGATGATAAAAGAAATAGGATTTGTACATATGAGAGTTTTGGAGGGTGTCTCTACTTATTTACAGTTATGTGGTCTTTTTGCTAAGATCTGTGACTCGTGAAAATTTTATTACTTTTTATATGCGTCGCATAAGATCTCAAAATGTTTGATCTTTTCTTGAATATACTCATTGGTAGTTTCTCCATTTTCATTCTTCAAGATGTTCACCACCAAGAAATAGTTATTGTATAAAAATATTTCCTTTTCTGTAGTTTTGCCTCGTTTGCTGCCAAATATACTATTAGCCAATTTCGTAAGAGTGCTTTCGAAATCGTTACTTAGCCTGTCAATCGATATGAACAATGGTTCTCCTTTGATATCTTTTTTGTCTTTAAATCCGATTGTGGCCAATTTCAAAAGACCCAGAATATATTGGGCAAAATGCTGAGTGACACTGGCAGGCGCCAATTTACTCTCCAGTGTTGGGTGAATGGTGTACTTTTTTAACGACTCAGAATTGAGATCAACGATTTTGGTAAAGTGGGGCCATAATATCTGGAGAACAGAGTTCAAATAATCATCTAATATTGGAACGTGAAATTCATTGTGAAGTGTTGAGAGATTATCCTGAATCATTCTTATTATCAATAGAATTGCAAATGAATCACAAGATCCAGTTAACATGTGTGGGTTGAGAGATCGTTTTGTAAGACCTGATGATATTCTATTGGCATTAGTGGGAAGAGACGTGACCAAATGAACAACAAATTCCTTTCCCATAGTGAATACGTCTGCAAACACGATTTCTGGCCATTCTTTTTCTGCTTCAGAATCTTGAGCATTGTTTGCCAGTCCTCGAATTTTTTCGTCTCCTTGAAAAAAGAAGTCAACCATGAAAAGGTATTCAACAACTACGTTGTCAACGAGTGCTAACAACCAATGTTTGAATATGAACTCTAACCAATATGAAAATGGCGTTGTCTCGGCTATTTGAGACGGGATAGCCAGAGGAGACTGATAATCTCTTGCATCAAGAATCTGTATTCTACGATCCACGGAAAGTAAATAGTCGGACACAGATAGCACCTGCTGTGACGGACCAGTCCCATTATTTGTGACTGATGGATGCACAGAATGTCCTTTTGTACCTAACCAGGTTTTGGTGCTGAAAAGACCTTGCTTCTCCTCCGTGGGATCTGATCCGATCACAATCGAATTGTCCACATGTCGCACATTGATCTTTTGTAAAGTGAATATGTACTTGGCAAAACGTGTGTGGTAATACCATCTCATGGTGTACGTATAAGCCATCTGCAATTGGTGCGCTAACTCTTCATGATGTGTCAACAAGAAAACATAAACCTCTTTGACCTCAAGCAACGTCTTCTGAATATTCTGCGACGACATCGAAGTAGACTGCAGTCTGAGAAGCTTGATATTAGATATTAAAAAGTCCCTTATTCGCTCCACGGCCTTATCTTTCAAAAGATCGATACCCTCTTCCAACTGGCCGAAGGACTTGAAGTTCTTATAGGCGTTAGTCAACTCGTCATTCACGGCTCCACTCCGCATGTTATCGATCAACTGTAGCTTCTCGTTTATAAATCGAATGTTCTCTAGCCACAGCGGTGTTATTGGATCGTGCATTACAGATTTCACAGTGTCCGGGGGAATCATCAAATCGATCACTATCGGGTTCAATTTCTTCGTTATCTCTTTCTGCACATCAACGTCCAGCGATACCTGTAACGACTTGTTCTTCAACAGCACCAAGTTCTCTGATAGCTGTTGGAGCTCGTTGTTGAAATTTTCTAATATGGTCTTCACAGGAACAAGCTTCTCACGATGGTGTCTGATGTTGCTCTTGTAGCTTTCAAATCGTGATAATATCTTGTCAAATTCATCTTCAGACAACCCATTTACCTGTGAGTGTGACTGAAAGTACTTCGAAATCGCATCTACTCGAATCGTCTCTAGCTGTTGAGATAATGGTACACTTTGGGCTCTCAGTGAATCAACATATTTATTAAGAATTGCCAATTTACTGACATCATCTGAACCATCTTTCTCTGACTCTGAGGGTAATATACTCTTGAGAGTCTCTAGAGCGCTCATTAGAACGGTCTAAATGATGTTCAAGATTTTTAGTGGTAAAATACAAGGTAAAGTCGAGCTTAACCTTTATCCAAATATCAAGATCACAAAATTTACTCTATATAAAATAGCAATAGAAAAGAACCATATTAGGACACTCAAACAGCCCAAATCTAACTAGAATATGGATATATAGTATCCAGCAAGACCAAATATAGCTTGAATTTGTGCTAGAAGAAAGTAAATTTATGTCAAGTTTACAAGAGGGCCTTTGGCCTAGACAGCTAGACCTAACAGGGTCCCAGAAACGCGCTGTTAGACATCCATTTGATGCAAATAGCATGCTAGTGATAAATGCGGGACCAGGAACAGGAAAAACATTGACGTTGGTGAAGCGTATAGCACATGCGATTGAGCAGGGCACTTTGAAACCGCATGAGATATTGGTGCTCTCGATGGCTAATCGGTCTGTGAACTCTCTCAGGGGGCAGTTGCAGGAACAATTGAACGCAGAAACTGCAGCTGGTGTTGAAATAAGGACATTTCACTCGTTCAGTAGGTCGCTTGTAGATACATATGGGGAAAAATACTATGCTGACTTTCGGCCCAGGAAATTGATGGATGATTTGAGCTGGCGCAACTTTTCTACAATATTTCTGGGGAAAATGATAAGTCTCAATGGAGCCAAGATCAGTGGAGATGTTTCTGCGAAGACCTTGGAGCGAATTATATTTGGCATCAAGAACAACGAATTTCAGTTATCTGAAGCATGCACTAAGTTCGGCGTAAGTGAGAGCTATATAAGAGGTTTGATCGAGTTTTTAGACCGGCAAGGAATGGTGAGGTATAGTGATTTCATCACTGATGCATTAAACTTGGCAGAACTTTCTTCTCAAAACGCGGCAGACAAGAGCAGGTTGATTCCCCAGCTTGCACAATTCAAAGCTGTTTTTGTTGACGAGTTTCAGGATATGTACGCCCAATTGTTGAATGTGATCAGGTGCGTGGTTCACTATCCATCTTATGATAACAGTCCTGGTAGTACAAGACATTTGACGATCTCTGGTGACCCGAATCAAAGTATCTATCAGTTTTTGGGGTCTCATCCAAGTTTGATAGATAATTTTAAATCGGAAATGAGAAACACCAGCATTACAGAAATACATCTAGAAGATGCGTTTCGATCACCTCCAGAAATTTTGAGGGCTGCGGTTCAGGTAGGACTCAAAGAGGAAAAGAAATTTCATGCAATAAGACCTTCAGGATATCCACCTATTGCTCAATACAATTCGAGTTTCTCGTCAGAATATAAATTTATCGCGAGTGAAATAACTAGGTTGATTCTCGAACTGGGAGGGTTATTGAAGCCCTCTGACTTTATTGTATTAACGAGGACCAACAGTGAAATAGAAGAAATATCTTACCGATTCTGGAACGAGTACGGTTTAAAATGCAATAAATTTACTCTGTCAGCTCCATGGATCAAAACAAATATTCACATATTCTTGAACGTATTGAACATTGTCAACAATGATCTGAATACTGACTTCAGTTTACTTCAGACTATGCTCATATTAGACAAGAATGTTGGACGAAGATCGAGAGCTTCTAAGTTATTTAATTCCTACTCTAAAGCTCATGAAATCGATAAAAGTCAAACGTTGGAGAGATTCTTGAAGTTCTTCATTCGTGGAGAGTCGGAACGAAATTTTCAACCACAAGTTAAAGAAGTGGCAAAAATTTATAACAAAGAGAAACATGGACACACAATAGAATTATTTCACTCGTTCATTAGTCTGATTGAAAATGCCAGACAAAATTTGAAATCCAACCAAACACCAAACTTGATACTCGAAGAATTATATGCTGTTCTGGCAAGACTGGGGTTATTAGACTATTTGAATTATGGCGATATTTCCAAGTTTCCGTCTCCAAATAAGAATATCGAGGACAAGCAACGAATGTTTGAAAACAACTTAAACTCGTTCTCAGAATCTCTCCATAATTCATACGAATCTTACTTGAAGCAATTTGATACAACTGAGACGTTTTTGAGCTACTTTTTGAAAAATTATAATGAAGAAATGTCAACTATAGATAACTACATGGTAAACATTTCTACGGTTCATTCTGCGAAAGGCTTGGAGTCGCCAATTGTGTTTCTTGTAAATAATGCACAGCACTACTCCACTGCATCAAATTGGAATTCTCTATTGGAGAAATCAGAGCATAGTGATCGGGAGAAAGACAGATTGTTTTATGTTGCTTGTACGAGAGCTACATGTTTACTATATTTGTCTACTTCCTTGACACCGAACAAAATGTCTTCAGCAGCAATATCGAATTTTACTACCAAGTTGCCAGTTTTGGGGGCACCTTTAAGGACAAACACAACTCTTCTTGAGGATCTATCATCAACTTTATGTCGAACTATTCCAATTAATTCCAAGATCAAACAAGGCGGTGAACTATTTAGAGACTTGAAATCGTCAGGATTTCCATGCATACCCTTTACACCAAGTGTAAGCCTGAGATCTTACAGTACTCGACATTCCGGTAAATTGTTGATCAAATTTTTTAGAACATTGATTTAATTTCAATTCACTAGAAGTAATCTTTCGCTGAGCAAAAATTATAACTGGAAGCATGAAATATGACATATATAGTTTTCATTAATGATAAATGAAGAGAAACCATGCGAGATCCTCCGAGTAGAGATTCTATATAATACAAGATACTATTGTCAATTTAGTTTCACGCCAATTTAGATAACAAACTCAAAACATCATTGTTAACTTCATGCTTGTTTGCACTCCCAGAGTCAGAATCACTAAACCCTGAAGTAGGATCGTAGCCATCATCACCTTCTTCACTACTGGAATATTCTTTCTTCAAAGAAAGGTCATCTTTATGATGTTGCTTATAATTATTACCCAATTCATTAACATCTTCGCTTTCACCATCTGAGTCGCCGTCTTGATAATCATCATCACTTTTGACGATTTTTATCGTTTCAGTTTCATTGTCCCGATCGTATTCTTTGATTTGTATATTTTCGGAGAATGCAACAGATTTTTTAACAGGCGTGGGTGTTGAATTAGCTGAGCTGGAATTTGATTTCTGTCTCTTGGATGGTGGATCCTCATTATCACTATCTTCCGTTTCATAGGTGGGAACCATGTCATCGTTGTCGTCTTCATCAAACTCTGGAGATGGTTCTTCTGCCTCCTTTGGTGACTCTGTCGATAGTTCATTATCTCCTGTCATGTTTTCTAATTCTTGTTTGATGGAATTCGCTTTAGCCAATTTTCCATCTATGATTTTGATTTTACTGTCATCAATTTCCAAGCCTTCTGTCATCAAAGTCTTCAAGTTATCTAATTGAGCTATTATTTCGGTTCTGTCTTTCTTAGTTTCCTCGATGTTGGACTTAGCAATATTGCATAGTTTCTCAAGAACATTTAACTTAGAAATGTAAATTGGAGGTGAAGGTAAGTTTTCAGAACCGGATGGATCATGTGGCAAGTAAGTCTTAGACTGGAGACCAATCTGGTTCAAGTAAGAATGTCCTGTTTCAACCAAGCTATTCAAATGGTTGAAGACGTTGTTTACATGTTTCAAGTCGATACAAACCACTTCTTTGGGCACAGACGAAGTCGCAGAACCGGCTGACGAGTCCAAGGTCTGGCTATTTTTCGATAACTCGATTGCTTTTCTCATTTGTCTGATCTCTGTGGAGTTAAACACAGACCGCTGTTCCCACACATTCACCAAGCGGTCCACCTTGGGCTTTATCGGACCATCTAGGGAATCATATATCTTGTTCAATACATCAGGCAAAACCTTTCCAAACTCTGAAATAAACTCACTTCTCCGCTTGTGACGAGCCTGCTGCACCACATCATTGCAAAGATATAACAAGGAAAGCTTCTTCGATGAATTATGGCCGGGGGCCAAAGTGAATGCTGACCACAACCTAGCGCTCTCTTTACAATGTCTATGGTGAAATAACACCCATTGCGAAATAGTCACAATAGAGTCTTGAGTTTCTTGGAGTCCAGATAATTTCTTATTGAATATCTCGGCAGAGAACGACATCTGTGATTATTAAATAGCTCTTACCTCTTAACTTATAGAGAATATGATTGAGTCTTGTAAGTTTTTCAAGGTGGTTTTTCATTTTTGACATCATTGCACTACGAGTTTTCAGCGAAGGAATAAAAGAATCGTACGTACTCTCTTCAGAGCACGTTTACGAGATTGTGTAGATCTGCGTAGATATTGCAGGATCTCAGGATCCCGTGTGCTCTTTTTCCAGGGATTTGTAACGATTCTTGGGCGGTATTTATGCTCTTGAAACATTGAGAAATGGCCTGGTACGGGGAAAAATAACACCACGATTCCACAAGAGCGCTCTAGTCTTCTGTGAACGGTGCACTATGAAATTTCGACCATATAAGGAGCATATTGAGCGATTCCTGTGTCAATCGAATGACACATTTACCTCTGCAAAGCGAAATCGGGGTATAGAGAGCTTGAAAAATAGCTGTAGCAACGTCAAAAATGCCCCAATTTTGAACAAACTTGACAGAATAAGTGTTGCCACCGACATGTACTCTACCTCTGACTCTGGACACGATAGTGTCCAACATGCTGTCTGTGGAACATATTTATCGCTGAGCTCATCTCTTGAAACTGTGTACAAATTTGACGCGATAGAACAAAATAACAAACAAAACACTTCTTCTAAAAGTAATCTCCAACATCGAGGCAGTATGGTAAAAACAAGAGGGACTACTGCCCGTAAAACGTCAGGTTCAAAGGTCACTAAAAAGGAGCCTGAAGCTAAGGAAACCAGGATATCCCATCGAGGTTCCTCTACGCCGAATGCCAAAACACCAACAAAGGTCACTACACCCAAAAAAAAGGCGACTCTTCCCACACAGACAAGTATGATAACAGAAGAAGACATAATAGCATGTACGAATAGCAATGAGCTAGTGAGGCTAGTGAATACATTAACGCACAATCGACAGGATGAGATATTTGACGATTACAAGCAGAAAACGAGTCTCCAGTTGAAGAAAGATTCGCAGTTGATTCAGAGCCTCAGTCAAGAATTGGACGAAAAACAGGCAACGATAGACCTTCTCACGAAGCAGTTGGCCGAAAGCAGAACGACTTACAGTCTGTCTTCGTTCGTGCTGGAGAACCAGAACACGTTCCATTCACCTATCAGAAAGAAGATGCTGAGAAACAATGCCGACTTAATTGGCCAGGAACAGCTTTCCAAAGAATTGGAGAATATCGGAATCACCCTAGACATGTTGGAATTGCTCACCGGGCTAAGGATCGCAAATTACATGGAAGACAACTCGAAGTTTCACTTTGATATTCAACAAAATTCCACAAACAACACCAACATATACATCGAGTATCGACTAGTGATTTCGAAAACCTTCGAGTCGACAGCCGAGATAAACTACATACCAACATTTTTAGACATTGATGACACAGGTGATGACGAAGAGATGCAAGAAAGGTTGGACAACCGGGCGTTGTTGAAGAAATTTCTTCCCGAGTACTTGTGTGATAACTTGTCTTTCCCTTACAACACGTTATCACAGTTCTACAACAAAATGAACAGAGCCTTGAACAAGGTGAAACTGCAATGAACAAATGAATCTACATGTCTCTGTGAAGTCAACTGATTACGTACTATAGTGTAATTATATACATAGAACTTTAAAGACACAACTCCAAAGACCCGTTTTCTAACCTCTTGATATTTATGTTTTTCAAAATGTCCTTGCTGGACTTTGAGCTCTTCTTGGCCACCTTTTTGACAACTTTGTACAAGTTGGACTCTCCTCCAACCTTGATTTCTGATTCCAAATCGATCTTCTTTGCTTTGTCTTTGTTCTTCTTGGTTTGCAGCTTACTCTTTTTGTCTTGTTTGTGCTCATCGGCATCGCTCTTCTTATCAACGGTTTCCGACTTTTTCGCTTTGGTAGGTTCAGGTTTGCTGTTTGAAGCAGATTTGGTCTTCTGTGTTGCAGCATTAGCTGGCGCATTCTGCTTCTTGCCCTTAAACAAGCCTTTTTCGTACTTTTCAGCCTCAGTTATACAAGATGTATGCTGCTTGTAACCCAGGCCCTGGAAAGTGACCGAACAATCGATGCACGTAAAGTACGCACCATAGCATCTTTGCACATGCTGATCCAATTTCTTCTTAACCACTGTGTCGTTACACACCTCGCACGAAAATGATACCATGCTAACTACTGCGGGTCTCTTGCTGTTGTTGAAAAATAGCTGTTAAAAATTTCTTCCTACTCCAGAATTTTCACGATGAGCGCATCTCATTTATTTACATTATATACACTAGGCCTACACCCTACCAAACCGGCTCGTCTTCCTTCTTCCGTTTCACCCTCACCATCTCATAGTCGTCGTTCGGAGCAACCTCCTTCTCCAAGTGGTCTGAAAGCAACCCCTGGAGCCGGTAGTAGTCGTTCTTCTTGTCCACCGTCCTTCTGTTCGCAATCATGCTGAGCATCTCGTCCTCGTCAACCTGTCTGTATTTTTCGTCATACCGCTCCCACTTCACGCTCGTGAACTTCTGTAGATACAACGACCCTGCAAAGATCGAAATCAAGAACGGGAGCCCGAAGAACAAAAAGTGGTTCTTCTTGATCAACTTCTGATATCTGCCTGCAAACGTCCGATCATACGCCTCCTGCTCCTTCTTACCGCGGAATATGTGATTGTCAAGGTGCACCATTGCTATACTTCAACCAATCTCACTATATGTCTCTGTATGCGATGTTGGTGTCACTGCAACCGTTGCTTCTATGTCTGGGAGTTCGGAAATTCTGTCATCGCACTATCTGAGTATCTGCTCACAAAAGCTCTGGATAGAAGGCACCTGAGCAGCCATTCCGTCTCGCCGCTCCGCTCCTCCTCCTGCCAGCTACAAATACACTACACATACACATACACATATACACTACTCCACCGCTCCCCATTGCCCATACTAATACTCGCTGTACACCCACAAGGCACCCATGATCGTTTGAGATGTCTTTCTGTTAGCTGGGCTCTAAAGTCGCACTCTATTACGATCCCGCTCCAGTGCAACCGCAGTCGTGCGACTAACCAAAACCAAAAATGCGACATAGCAACATTGCGACATTGAAATGTCGCAATGTCACATCATCCCGATGACTCATCGCTTAGTCAGCGCCACCCACGACCCTCGCGCGACAATGTCGCAACCGGCTTGTTTTTCAAATGAGTTCCTCATGTCGTGTTCTTCTGCCTAGTCGCGCAACCATTCAATCAATCGCCACCACAACCTCTCCCACTCCTCCCGTCCTGGCCCGTTCCGTCCACCTCCGCTACACACAGCACGTCGCGCTGCGGCGTGCTGATACCTCGACTTCTGCTCTCTCCTCCGCCTCCTCGTCCTCTTCCGCAACCGCCCCCATCGGCCCCCCATCCTCGCTTTCGGCTCCTCTTGCCTCTTGCTCGCCCTGCATATACATCCACTCATTCCTGCCTCTGCCCGCCACCAAACTCGCACCCCATGTCGGATTTTCGCACCCCCTGTTCTTCCATGTTAAATTTTCACATTGAATTCTTGATGTACTATTAGAATCTGCCCTATTGAACAAAAACGTCGAGTGATTATTTAACTAAGAAGTTTTTTAAAGTTTTTTTTTTTTTATCAACTATCATCCTTATATATCAAGTTGATAAGTTGTAAGTAAGCTTTATAGCAATTAGTAGTTTATTAGTAGTCGATATATTTTTGGTATATTGACTCGCTGGAACTATTAGGATAAAAATTTGTTAGATTCATTGTCGCACAATCTTCGAAGTAAGGGCGCATTGAGCGACGAATATAGCAATCAAGAATAGCGGACTGCAGAAGCACTTAGCGGCGGATTAGCAGTGGACGAGTGAGCACAGCTGTGGAAGAGAGCGAGAAGAAACGCAGTGACCAGCAGGCTTCGAGAATCGGGCTACACAGGACAGTGAGCAGATTAAGGACAGCGAGTAGCCGAAATACGAGGGATTCTCAAACAGCATGTCAGTGTACACATCCAATTCTGCTGCTGCTGCTCAGCAGCAGCAGAGACAGCAGCATCAGCAGCGGTTGAGCGAGCTTTTGGAGGCTGTCAAGCAGGAGTTCGACTTCGCGTTGAACGAGGCTTCTAATTTCAAGCAGGTGAAGGAAGACTACGATTTAAAATACAATCAGCAGACAGCTGAAATGCAGCAGATCAGACAGACGGTGTACGAGCTAGAGATGGCACATAGAAAAATTAAGGAAGCGTATGAGGAGGAGATTTTGAGGTTGAAGACTGAACTAGAGAACAGAGACAGGCATGTGCACGCACAGCAGAAGCCGAATGGGGTTGAGCTCAAGCAAATCCCATTTGGAGGGTATGCCAACTCGCATGCGCAGCAGCCATCTTCTGTTCAACAACCACTGATTTTGCCACCTCCGGTTAAGCAATCTCCTCCGAAGAAGGAGGTCAAGCCGGTGGTAGCCACACCTAAACCAGAGACAAAACCAGAGAACTCATTGCAATCGTCGACCGACTTGACAGTGATTGACAAGTCTCAATACATCGTAAACACAGCTCAGAAGGCATTGCATGTAAAAGAGATTCCACCATTTTTGTCTGACCTTGACGTGACTAGAGCCAACCCCGAATTCAAGAAACAAAAGCCAGAATATTACGTTTTGTACAACCCAGCCTTCAAACGCGATTTGGACGTTAATTTGATCCATTCGTTGGACCACTCCTCTGTTGTTTGTTGCGTGAGGTTCTCCAAGAATGGTGAATTCATTGCAACTGGTTGCAACAAGACCACCCAGGTCTTCAATGTGGAGACCGGTGAACTTGTTGCCAAACTTATTGATGACAACTCCACTAACAACGCCAGTGGGAAGCCAGAGGGCGGAGACAGTGAGGTGCAATCTGCAAACTCTAACGGTGACTTGTATATCAGATCGGTTTGCTTCTCCCCAGACGGCAAATTATTGGCTACTGGTGCAGAAGACAAGTTGATCAGAATCTGGGACTTGAGTACAAAAAGAATCATCAAAATTTTGAGAGGACATGAGCAAGATATATACTCTTTGGACTTTTTCCCCGATGGAAACAGATTGGTTTCTGGTTCTGGTGATAGAACCGTTAGAATCTGGGACTTGAGATCCTCCCAATGCTCCTTAACACTTTCCATAGAAGACGGCGTGACAACAGTGGCTGTCTCTCCTGACGGCCAGTTGATCGCTGCTGGTTCATTGGACCGTACTGTAAGGGTCTGGGACTCTACCACCGGTTTCTTGGTCGAGAGGTTGGACTCGGGTAACGAAAACGGAAATGGACACGAAGATTCTGTCTACTCTGTTGCATTCTCTACCAACGGAAAGCAAATAGCTTCGGGTTCCTTGGACAGGACTGTCAAATTGTGGAGTCTCGAGGGAAAACAAGACACTCTGGCCCAAGCCAACTCACACAAAAAATCGTCTTGTGAGGTCACCTACATCGGACACAAAGACTTCGTCTTGTCTGTATGTTCCACACCAAAGAATGAGTATATCTTGTCAGGTTCTAAGGATAGAGGTGTTATCTTCTGGGACCAATTGTCAGGTAACCCCTTGTTGATGTTGCAAGGTCACCGCAACTCTGTTATATCTGTCGCCGTCTCCCTCAACTCACAAGGTACCGAGGGAATCTTCGCAACTGGAAGTGGTGACTGTAAGGCAAGATTGTGGAAATGGACCAGAAAGTAATCTTGGTGACTCAGGAAACCAGATTCGAACTGCATTCTCCTAGTCCTTTTTTTGGTCATATCGTGCGAACCGAGTATTGTTCAAGAGTGTTCTTATTTTTTTTCAATGGTGTCTCTCATCTCACAATACTGTAAGGTTACTGCAAAGATGGTTCTGGCTCTACGCCTACATGAATCGTTATATACTTTTGTTTTATATACTCTGTAATACTATGGATCAAAGACTTGTATTGGAATTCAAAGTTACACAAAATGACATCAACGACGATTTAACGAAGCTTGATCTTTTTACGACCAATATTTGGCAGTCAAAATACTTCTGGACGAAAGCTAACAAGTTACTAATTATGACCATCTACAGAGCATCTACAACAGCTCCCGTCAACATCGCAGTAAGTAGGAGTGATATTGTGGGCTGAAAAGTCGAGTAAATGGCAGTCTCGACCAAGAATCAGAGAAGAATATACATACTAACTCAGCGCAGACGTTGAAGTATTGGGGTAAAAGGGACAAGTCCTTGAACCTTCCAACAAATTCCTCGATCTCTGTAACCTTGTCACAGAAGGACTTGCGTACCTTGACAAGTGTTGCTGTGAGCGAAGATTTCAAGGAGGATAAGTTGTGGTTGAATGGAAAAGAAGAAAGTTTGGAGTCGGCCAGGACAAAGGCATGTTTGGCCGATTTGAAGACTTTGAGGAAGGAAGTCGAAGAGAAAGATGCTTCTTTGCCTAAGATTTCGGAATATGGGTTGCATATCGTTTCTGAAAACAATTTTCCCACGGCAGCTGGGTTGGCTTCCTCCGCAGCTGGTTTCGCTGCGTTAGTGGTGGCTATTGCCAAGGTTTACCAATTGCCACAGGATATGTCTGAAATATCAAAAATTGCAAGAAAGGGATCAGGTTCTGCTTGCAGGTCTTTGTTCGGTGGATATGTTGCATGGAATATGGGTGAGAAGACAGACGGCAGCGACTCCAAAGCTATTGAAATCGCGCCTCGCTCGCACTGGCCTGGCATCAAGGCAGCTATTTTGGTGGTCAGCGATGACAAGAAAGACACACCTTCTACATCCGGTATGCAAATCACTGTCAATTCGTCTGACCTCTTCAGTCACAGGGTTACTGATGTTGTCCCAAAGAGATATACCGAAATGGAAAAAGCGATCCAAGATAAAGACTTCGCTCGTTTTGGTGAGTTAACAATGAGAGATTCCAACTCATTCCATGCCGTGTGTTTGGATTCCTATCCACCGATCTTCTATCTCAATGACACCTCTAAGAAAATCATCAAGTTAATTCATAGACTCAACGAAGTAGAAGGTGAGATCATTGCAGCCTACACATTCGATGCTGGTCCTAATGCGGTCATCTACTACGAGGAGAAGAACGAGTCGAAAGTTTTAGGTCTTCTATACAAGCACTTCAGTAAGGTCCAGGGTTGGGAGAAGGTCGATTCCAATAAATTGCAAACTGAATTATATGACATATACGCAGATCCTGAAATCTACAAGGGTGTTTCACGTGTTATTTTGACAGAGGTAGGCGATGGTCCTCAAGATACTAAGGAGGACTTAATTGGTGATGACGGTACCCCTAGAAAGTAATCATAATATTAATATTTAATACACACTGTACTCACTGTCTTCGAAAACTGTAAACTGTTGACATAAACTGCAATATCAATTTTCTACTTTGCTCTTCAAGAATTTCATTCAATGCTTGAAGTACTGGCAAAAAACAGATGCTATTGAAAGTATTGAACCCTCAAGCGGTCTTACGTCGCGGGGTGAGGTTTTCACCGTCGCATTGTGTTTTGAATCATACTTGCATACCTTCTGTTCATAAATTCACTACACTATCTTTATTGTGCCAAAATAAGCCAACATCTAATGTACATAAGAATGAAAGCATATTTGATATACAGCATGGGCAGCGATTTAAAGATTCTGCTGCAAAACTGAAGATTCAAGACAATGAGTCTGCCAAGTCAGTCGAGGAAACTACTAAAAAAAGTGAAAAGGTGTTGAATGTGCCTAACATCTTGACATTCAGCAGATTGGTTGCAGCTCCCTTTGTTGGATACTTTATAGTGAAAGGCGAGTCCACGATTGCAATGTCCTTATTTACATATTCCTGCATTACAGACTTTGTGGACGGCTTCATTGCCAGAAAGTTCAACCAAATGTCAGTCATAGGGTCAATAATAGATCCTATGGCAGACAAATTGCTTATGACTGTCTGCACGGTTTCTCTTGCTGCGAGCAACACGATGCCGTTATATGTTGCAGGAATAATAGTTGGGAGGGATGTCATGTTAAGTTTCATGGGATTCTACTATAGATACATTTCCTTGCCTCCTCCCAAGACATTCAAAAAGTTTATTGATATTTCCATCCCAACAGTCAGTGTACACCCTAATTTGCTTTCAAAGATAAATACTGCCTTACAAATGGTGTATATTGGAAGTTTGGTTTTGCAACCAGGAGCAGAGTTACTTCTCGGCGATGTACAATATGTTGAATATTTCCAAGATTATTTGAAGTACTTTGGCATACTAGTTTCCACTACGACGCTTTTAAGTGGAGGAAGCTATGTATTTAGTAATAAGGCATTTAAGATGTTGAACAAGTCCTAAGTCCATTTGAAAGTTTGATAACATCTGATCATGTCAAGACTATCGTTCAACAACAAAATGACCAATACTGTTTGTTTCAACTGCATCAACTCCAATCCATCACGGTGGCACAACGGTATTACCACTCGCATAATATTCAAATACTTCCTAAGAACATGGTTGATCATATGTTTGTGTTTTATGTATCCTAACAACGTTTCTAATCGATCAACGTTCAAACCGGGGGAATCAGTGTTTATTTTCTGTTTTGTAAAAAATAATAATTCATCTCTGACAGTCTGGTTCAATCCCGATGACATTATCTTATCAATAATACTGCTTTGCAGAAAGTCTTGTAGGTTGAATTTCTTGTACACCACGATCTTGAACATTTGCAACAACAAATGTTCGAGAAGTAAATGTGAGACATGGGAAGGTATCTCCAGCCTGCCAAATACTGAGCAGTACATGGTCACAGAAACGTCAAGCTTGAAAACCATCCGTTTGCTCAATTTTGTTTCAAATGCTGCAGATAGAAGAAGACATTGATCGAGTGTCGTGATAAGACTGAACCAAGACTTATAGCCCTTGGACATTGTTAGTTGGCGATAGACGTCGATATTGGCCACGGCAAGAGACTCTTTTAGCATTTTCATCAAATGGATTATATTGCCAGTAACAGGACATCTGAAGACGTTCCGTAGAAGTGAAATAGCTTTGGTTAAGTCTTCCACCTTGCCGATGTACATACATCCCACAGGATTCGCACGAACAAACGTGTCACACAGAGAGCCCCATTCTCTGATCTTGAAATACGCCAATTGCGAGCCCAACTTTCTTCTGTTGAACTTTCGGACCATATTCTCATTTACTTTGTTGCCGTTATTGATCGCAACTGGCCGGTCCTTAGTGCTTTTGGTAGGCACTTTCAGAGTCCGTTTAGTCTTACTCATCCTAGGAATGACAACATTCTTGATAAAGTCTACTAGTTAGTGATATCCTTCACGCTTACAATGTTCTATACTTACCCTTGTAATTGCCTTTATACCCCTGGCGGTATTTCTGCTTCACTATCGATATGGCCAAGGGCAAATCAATTTCGTTCTCTCCGCCCATACCTAACTACTATTGGATTCAATCCAAGCTCTGTGATGATGTATTAATGCTGTTCTAATGCTATGAGGTTCCCTGAACCCAAAGTACCATATATATGAGACTTATGTTGTTAGTCCAAAGAAAAAAGAGTAGTATATAAATATATATAGTTGCAACATTTGCTGCTAAATGCGACTTCGAGCCATCTCGATGATGAGCTCTTCAAAATGTAATTAAGCGACCTCCAGTCTATATTTTGGACTTCTATGCCAGTGTGATTGCCCTCTCAAGCACCTTCTTGTCCCTACTGTTTTTCCGCCGTCTCAATCGAGTCCATACCCGTCTTCTGACAAAGTTGCCAAAATGGTATTTACCTTTCCACCGCCGTTTGTTGAAAAACACCTTCGAGTAAACCCATCCCTGGTCGTCCACATCGTCAAACATCAACACATACCAGCTGTCCCACACCCACTCCCAGTCCAAGTCTGGCAATGCGTAGTTCATTATGTTGTTGTACTCCAAGCTGACATCTGCTCCTCGCGCGTTCTGGAAGTTGGCAGGATCGATCAACGGTATAAGCGAGTTGTATGAGAAGAGCGGTATCCCAAAAAATTTGATACCTCGCTGATTCTCTAGCAACACCTCGAGCTTCAAATCGCCTCCTTCGTCTACGTACTGAGCCAATTTGTCCGTCAATGTCGCAAACGTCACTGGTGATTTGTTCAAGAGAGAGGTGAGAGACTTGAGCTGCTCCTCGTATTCGAGTTCTGGCTCTTCGAACTTCGCGCCATCGAGGTAAACATCCATTGTGGATCACTTATGTACGTTGCTACTGCTTCTACTGCCAATGGTGCTACTGCTACTAACTGAAATAATGTCACCGCAATCAAACTATCATGAATCTTCTTGTGAAAGCTTCGTTAGTAATACGTAAATGAAGAGCAGCACAAATCACGTGCACGTCGGCCTTCAAGTATGACTGGAGGAACTGTAGCTCACAAGAGAAGCAAGCAAGGGCTCGGTATGAACTACTTGACGGACGGAAATGAGTTCGAGACTATAAGGAGTACTGATATCAAGATAGAACCAGGAACTGAAAGTTATTCGAGACAAAGATACTCAGCAAAAGCATTTGAAGAGAGCTTGAACGACGATATGATAAGCAGGCTGGAACCGAAAGAAGTGTCGCAGGACGGCGAGAAAGGCGATGGTAAAGGACACAGAGAGATGAAGAATGAAAACGAGAGCTTTCTGAGCCAGATTCTGGCGGACGATATGAAGATGGTCAACGGAGGCTATTATTTGCACAACCAGTTTGACATGAACATGTACCCTTTGACCAAACCTCCACTTTTTGACATGGCCACGATGATGGGCTCTAATGGTGTATATGGAGTTCCCCAGAGGCGACGTATTTCGATTTCTAATGGGCAAATAGGGCAGATAACGAGCCATGACGATGTTTTCGGGCACGGTGGAAGTCCGTTCAATGATGACGGACTGGCGTCTGTGCCTCTGGAGACTGTCTCTATGACAGGGCCGCTCGAGCACGACGGTCCCCAGCAGTTACAACTGCGACATCCGTTTGAATCATCACCTTCGAGCGCGACTTTCAACGGACACCATCCATCACAGGTGGTACCTCCCCTGCATTATGTGAATCAACGGCCATATCTGCATAACTACGTAAATTTACAGAAAGAAGGCGATCCAGGTCGTATTCAGGGCAGCAAAAACAATAATGAAGTACCGGGTGTTTACCCTGGTGCTGCTGGAGTGCCTCCTCCAAACCACCAACTTCTCTACAATAACGAGGTCATTTTCAACCCTAATAACGGGCCGATTCCAGGCACAGCTGCGTGGAAGAAGGAAAAGCTTTTGGAACGCAATAGGTTGGCAGCCTCAAAATGCCGACAGCGTAAGAAACAGGCCCAGCAGCAGTTGCAGGACAGTATCAACAAGTGTGAAGAGGAGCTCCATACAAAGAACCTCAAGCTTCAAAAAATAGAGAAGTTGGTACACAAATATAATACTCACTTGAAAGAATACTTCTCTTCTGGACATGCAAACAGCCTCGAAGGCTTGAGAAAGTTTATCGATATCGAAGATATCGACAGTATCAAAGACGAAGACGTTGAGTAATGACCTAATATTTATGAGGAATTTTCACTGCTATATAGATTTTTTTTTTCGATTTTTACGTACCAGTGTCTTCCATATTGCTAATTATACATGCTATAATCTTTCGCCGTATTACAACTCTCGAGACTAAGTATTCGACAGCTCAACATCGTTGGCAGTGAAGAGATAAATGCTACAAAACTACGCGGTCTGCACATAGTCCAAATGGTCCAAAGCGAAAAATTTCGCCGTCCTCTTTGATTAGTTTGATACCATCTAGCTATTATAAGACTTAAAATACCTTAAATATAAGTTAAAATGTCTCTTAAGTTACCTCAAGCACCCAATGCTGGTATTTTTAAGCAGGGATATCTGTCTTTCTCGAGCTCAGATGGAGCCATTATCAGAAATATCGAAGCCGTGAGAGAGATCTCTTCGATTCTTTTGACTTCGATGGGACCAAGTGGCAGAAATAAGATCATAGTGAACAGATTGGGTAAGATATTCATTACCAACGATGCTGCTACCATGTTGAATGAGATTGAAATCGTGCATCCAACCGTTAAAATATTGATTATGGCATCCAAACAGCAAGAGTTCGAAATGGGAGACCACACGAATTTGGTGATTATTTTGGCTGGAGAGCTCCTCAACGTGGCAGAAAAGTTGATCAACATGGGATTGAGTGTTCCTGAGATCATGCAAGGGTACACCATGGCCAATAAGTTCGTGATGGAGACTTTAGACGATTTAGTCGTGGATCAAGTGAGCACATTTACTAAGAAGGAAGAAATGATGAAGGTCATCAAATCGGTTGTCGCAGCCAAGCAATACGGACTCGAAGAAAAGATTTCTGAATTGATCGTCGAGGCGGTTCAAACGTTGATAAACCCCAAAAACCCAAATTCATTTAATATCGATTCGGTTAGAGTCGTGAAAATTATGGGCTCATCTTTGAACAACTCGCAAGTTATAAAAGGAATGGTTTTCCCAAGAGAACCGGAAGGTCACGTTAAAAATATCAAAACCAAGTCTAAGGTCGTAGTGTTCACATGTCCTATTGATATCTCTACAACTGAGACGAAGGGAACCGTTTTATTACATAATGCACAAGAAATGCTTGATTTCTCAAAAGGCGAAGAACAAGAGTTAGACCAGTTATGTAAGGAAATCTCCAACTCTGGTGTTAGAGTTGTAATTGCTGGGTCTAGTGTCGGTGAATTGGTGTTGCACTACTTGAATAAATACGATATATTGGTATTGAAGGTTCCATCTAAATTTGATATCAGAAGACTTTGTCAAGTTTGTGGTGCTACCCCATTGCCCAGATTAGGTGCACCTATGCCTGAGGAGATGGGAGAAATAGATCTTATTGAAACCAACGAGATTGGGGGAGACAGAGTCACTGTTTTCAGACAAGAAGCATCTGTTTCGAGAACTGCAACTATTATAATCAGAGGTGCTACACAAAACAGCCTTGATGATATTGAAAGAGCTATTGATGATGGTGTTAATGCTATAAAAGGTCTTCTTAAAGATTCAAGATTGCTTCCTGGTGCAGGTGCAGTTGATATCGAGCTCAGTAAGCTCATTACACGATATGGTGAGAGAACACCAGGGTTAATGCAACTTGCTATTAAGAATTTTGCAAAGGCCTTCGAAGTGTTGCCTAGAGTTCTTGCCGAAACTTCTGGTTTAGATGCAAGTGAATTGTTGAGTAAATTATACGCTGCGCATTCTGTTGATAATAGTGGGCTCAAACTCGGTGTTGACATAGAAAGTTCTACTGAAAATGGATTGATTGATGTAACAGAGGCTGGAATTTATGACTTGCTTTCAAGTAAGAAGTCTGCTATCAATTTGGCTGTTGAAGCTTCCAATACCATACTATCAATTGACCAAACTATTATGGCAAAGAGGGCAGGAGGTCCACAGTTACCAAAGCAACAAAGACCTGGAAATTGGGATCAACAAGATTAAAATTTGTAATTACATACTGTCTTTATATAGATTTACCAGCTTTAATGAAGTCATTAATCTTTTGTATATCTTTTTCACCATCTTCATTCTCTACTCCTCCACTAACGTCATATCCGATCACGTTGTGTAAATGTTTAGTTTTATGCAAATTGTCAGGGGTAAGACCACCGGCCAATATAAAGCGACCAACCGGAAGCCTCCCCACTCCATCCCAGTCAATAGTTTGGCCCTCTCCACCAAGCTCGGAGTCCAAAAGAGGAATCGAAAGCCCATTTTTATTCGTAAATTCGTTAACGATGTTAACGATAATTTCATTATCCAGAGGAATCACAAATCTTGGTATAACCCCAAACTTCAACTCAGTATTTCGCCTTAGGAAATCTGCCTTGTTCTCATTTCCATGGAGTTGTATAAAATCCAAACCAACTTCTTCTGCGAGTCTGTAGACCTCATCGATGCTTTGATTCCTGAAAACTCCCACTAAAAATGGACCGTTGCTTCTGATCTCTTCCAGTATATGATAGAAGTACTCATCCGATGTCTCAAACTTCCTGGCCTGTGTCTCCTTGAGGATTTGTTGTATATGTTTTCTATTTTCTGTCTCTCTTTTTGACCTGATATTCTTAGACAATTCTTTGGCTACTTGCAAATCAATAGTCCGTTTCCTATTAGGTACCATTATTACACCAATGAAATCGCTACCCGCATTGCAAGCTTCGTTGCTAGCTTCGTGCGACCTTACACCACAAATCTTCACGATTTTAGTCATCTATAAATGTATTGAAGAGATTATTTCGATCAAAATCTAGATAACTAATATATAATGCGAATTTGGTATTACTCATTTGAGTTTTCTTTTCTGAAAAATTTACCGAAGTTTTTGAAGTTTTCGTTCAACTTACTAACTTGGTTTTCACCATTCAAGGCGAGCTCTCTCAAGTTCTTTTCTAGAGCATTGATTTTCAAATTGGGAGCACCTAATTTTGGTGATTTCATCTCTGGTGTCGATTGCCTTGGTTGAAATTCTGAAGTCTTTTCCTTTCTTCGCGAATCATCAATGTCTAGTGCTGCAAGCAATGGTAGCTCATCGATCAAGTTGTTGTCAAGAGAAAGCTGGAGCTTAAAGTTATCGATGTACTTGGCCTTTTGAGAAGGATCAATGGCTTTTAAATGCAAAATTTTTGTAAAATTTCTAACCGATTTATCACCAATAAGATGGAAATAGTTCTCGATTAGATTGTCCACAGGATAATTTGGTGAAGTTAACATCCTTAACACAGCATCCACTTTCTCGAAGTGCCGTTCCACGAATTTTTTGTAGATGTTTGACACAGCTTCTGTAGGCTCTCTTGAATTTGAAAAATTGGGATTTGAGTATAAAGGTAACTCAAGCATGTTTTCTTTTAATTCGAGTAAATCAAACTGCAATTGTTCGATAGTTAAAATACTCAATGGTCTGATTTGTTTTATGTTGCTGAGAAACGAATTGCACATCAACTCGACGACCTTATTGCAAAAGTTTTTATAGTAACTGTCGCGAATGATTAGTGGGATGATAACTTTAACGTCATCAATCAAGTTTTTCAACAAGTCTTTCATGTATTCCGAAGTCTCGCTGACAGATTCAACTCCAGCCCAATTTTTATTTGCAAAGACTCTCCATGCAAATTTGAGGTCCTCAGAGAGTTTCGATAAGAGTGCTTTGGTGGCATTATTGATCAGCTGATAGTAAACATCTTTCAGTCTCTCGAAACCTTTCAAATCTATATTATCCTCATTAATCAAGTTTTGAATTTTCTCTTGAAGATCATTGATATTATTGATAACATAGTCACCTGTGTTTATTACCATAGTCAAGTACTTGATTGGATCTATGCCGTGGGTGTTCTCCAAGCTCGTGCTTATTATGGGAGCGAGAATGCGATTATTGTAGTCATAGAGTGTATCAATAAACACATTGGATAACGACACCAAGATCTTCCCGTTACTCAATTTCAAAGTGTTTGCCAAAATTTTATGAAACGTCTTGAATAACTCGATGGACGAGTTCGAAATGTTTGGCACATTATTTACTCTCAATATATTCATGAAATCATCAATCCTGTCGGTGGTGGAAAATTCTTGTGGGATTTTGGGGTATGACAAAAACTCCATGAACTTGGATTGTAAGAGCCTCTGTTGCTCTTTCACCCATATTCCTAAATGTGTCTCGAACACTCTCAGGATAGAATGATCAAACATGTTTGTATCGAACTTCTCATTTAAACTCTTTTCAAAATCTAGTGTCTTCAATAACGAGTCAAGAAGCACCTCCGATGATATCTGGCTATTAAGGAGTCTCGGAAGGTCACTTTCGGTCAATTCACAGAAAATCTTGCATAGTTGAAGCTCCACATGCCATTCGGGAGGAAACAACTTGAGGTACCTGGACTCAATCTGACCCAATACATTGTTGAAGTACATGTATCTTCTATTAAGGTTGTCGAGAGAACCAGCCTCATCTGAGTTGTTGAAGATTGTTTTGATCTCTTTCAATTGGGTATTGTAGAATAGATTTAATACCTTATCCTTATACTTGGCGTCAACTATTTCCAATATGCGGCACCCATAGAGCAACTTGTCGTTCTTTTGGCCCAAGTTCGTCTTGATCAGGTCCTCGAAATCGATGAATATATCGTCCACCAACTTATTCTGCAAGCGTATGATCATCATATTAAGCTGGTTTATTTCATCCACAGACTTGTATTTCTGGAAAAACAACACCAATTCGTTCACAACGCTCAACAACTTGTATATGTCCTGGTAATTGTGTTCGGGTATGATCTCCGTGAGGTCATTGTACGCCTTCACCAACATCTGAAGTCGTTTAATCACCGTCATCGACAATACAAGGTTCTTCTTACATCTATCCAAGTCTTCCATTGAGCTCGTGATGTTCGTTATCTGCAGCTGTGTGTCGAAGCTCTTTACTCGAGTGTCTCGTGTGAGCTGCATCAATTTCTCTATATCCACCTTTAGGTCAGAGGGTCCTTTATACTCTGTGATCTCTTGCTCAATTCGATCGTTAAGATATTGTTTATGTCTCGCAGTGTACTCAATTAACTCTGGAAGCTCGTCGAGAGCTTCCGGACTCCTGAATATCCTATTGAGATCAGGAAGAGGATTGTAGTCCATATTCTCCATCTTCAATCGATCTTATCAATCCTCAACTTGCGTATATAGTGTATTCCCTGTTGAGATTTTTCCAATTCAATAACAGTGTCACAAAATTGAGAGATGCCAACGTCAACGATCAAAGCCTACGTCCTCAAAAGCACTCAATACGACAATACAGAGTCTTCAGTGCCTGTCCTGGGTTATCTTAAATGCGTCTCAGACGTTCTACATGTTGCAGACACTGCACTGTCCCCACCTTTGGCTACAGAATAACCTATTTGAAAGTCCGAATCTCATGCTATTCCCTTTTCGCACTAGCCACTGCTGATCTCACACGGCCACGCACCATTCACACTCTTTATTCGTAACCGTCTACTCCGTTCCTACAACTTACTTCCAAAGAAGGTAGCGTTTCTCATTCCCGTCGACAGAGTTCGATCTTTCGGGTCAAGGTTCCTGAGAATCTTGTCTAACTAGGTAGACATCTTTCTTCCCCAGCTTTTCACGTTTGTTCTGCAAGATCCACCGTATTCCAACTTTAAGCATGCCAAACCACTTGCAATGATCCCGTGCGGATGGTGACTGTGTCACCATCCGCTCATCCTGTCCATCTTCCCACGGATCTCTCGTCCCAGTGACATTCCGTCTGCACACCGTCCTACACCTACTGTCTTTCCTACATCTACTACCACTCCGACTCCTACTACCACCCCGACATCTGCCGATCACACGCTTTTCCATTCCTCTCCCGATACTCTCTTCACCACCTTATCTTGACCCCTGACAGCCCTCCCTTTCACCACCGCTCCACCTCGTCCTGTCCCATTACACTTCCTTTTTGACATACTTTGCAACTTCCTATCTAATCACCTTGCGTCCACTTTTCAAACCGTCCACCATTCAACCACTCTATGTCTCGTCGTCCCAACCACTTGTTATGCCTACAGAATTGCCCTTTCAAGTTAACCATCGTCACAATGATGTCTCTATGTGCCAATGACGAGGGGTACCCTATATATTCATACTATAAACATAAAACAAAAATTACCGTTATAGGCAAGTAGTAATTTATTGAACTTTTTCGGAAATTTTGTGTCATTTTGCTTATTGAGGCATAAAAACATTTAAAAAATCAACTAAACCAACTTAGTAGGTGCCCATTGTAATAAATATATATAAAGAGTAAATTGCATTTCCTCATGGCACGGTTCAAACTCAGTAAAAGTAAAAAGAAGGTCGACGAAGGAGAGAAATCAATGACGTACGAACCTGAATTTGAAGTAAAACATGGAAACGGGGTAATTGGCCGCAAAGACACGGCGTCTAAGGGTAGACACAGCAATGAGATCGGCAGCGGCAGCGGGTATGCTAGCAAAAGTAGCGTAGGTCGTGTTGTGAGGAAGCCTGTGAGTGTTACGACTCCGTGGAGAAGATACAAGTTGAGCGATTCGCCATTTCCTCGGTACAGGCATGCAGCAGCGGCCGTTGCAAGCGACAAGGGCGAGATATTCTTGATGGGAGGATTAAAGGAAGGGTCAGTCTTTGGCGACACCTGGAAGATATTGCCTCGTGAGGGAGCTTCTGGGCAGTTGATTTCGTTTGAGTCCAAAATGATCGATGTTGTGAATCTCAACATTCCACCGGCCAGGGTAGGGCATTCGTCTGTTCTCTGTGGAAATGCATTTATTGTGTATGGAGGAGACACCGTCGACACTGACATGAATGGGTTTCCAGACAACAACTTCTACCTTTTCAACATCAACAATAATAAGTACACGATTCCGACTCATATACAGAACAAGCCAAACGGTAGGTATGGACACACAATTGGGGCAATATCTTTGAACAGCAATTCTTCCAGACTCTACTTGTTTGGTGGACAGCTTGAAAATGAGGTTTTCTCTGACATGTACTACTTCGAGTTGAACTCGTTCAAGAGTCCCCACGCAAAATGGGAGTTAGTTCAGCCTTTGAACAATTTCAAGCCTCCACCTTTAACCAACCACTCCATGTCTGTTTTCAAGCACAAGATGTATATTTTTGGAGGTGTCTACAATAACGAAAAGGTTTCTAATGACTTGTGGAGTTTTGATGCATTGAGTAACAAATGGGTGCAATTGCCAACTACTGGCAATGTGCCCTTGCCAGTAAACGAGCATTCGAGTTGTATTGCGAATGACAAATTGTACATTTATGGTGGTAATGACTTCAGTGGTGAGATATACAACACCTTGTACGTTTTGGACATCCATACCTTGACTTGGTATAAGTTGTTGGATTTCGGTGAGGTTAATGGACCCGGTCCAAGATGTGGTCATTCTATGACTTACCTTCCTAAATTCAATAAAATTCTTATAATGGGAGGTGATAAGAACGATTTTGTCAATGATGATCCTACAGATTTTGACACTTACGAAGAAGTGTCAGACAGTATTAGTGGCACCATGATCTATGAATTGGACTTAGAAGTTGTCGACGAATTCTTGTCGAGTGCTCAAGACGAAGCCGCAGTTAGTGTTACTGGTGCCAAAAGGAATGATTTACCACCTTCCACCTCAGCTAACAGAGATTCTTATCAGCGCCATGCAAGAAGCTTTTCAGCTGGTCCCGAGGATTTCAAGACTCCAGATGCTTCACCTGAAAGAGCACCAAAGAATGTTGGTGGCAGTGAAGTTGAGGATAAATTTATTGATGTAGACATGACTTCGGGGACTGTCTCTGATCATAATTCTACAACGGAATACCCTTCTCATGACAAGGATATATCATTCACCAGCAATATTCTCGGTGCTGCTGCTATTGGAGCTAATGCCCCTTTTGCTGCCAATAGTGCTCCAAGAAATGGCTTCCAAGATGAGCTGAAAACTAATAGCACCCCAGTTTCTAAAGGCATCTCAATTAATGATGCTAGAGGTATCAAAACTGCGGAGACATCTGCACCATCATCCTCTGGAAATGGTGATGCAAAGGTGAAGAGTTTGGTCAACGAGTTGACTACTGAATTGAACCTGTTGAAGGATTCAGCTAGACGTCAAATGCAGAATGCATCTACCAAGATTGAACTGCTTGAAAAAGAAAACTCGACCTTGAAACAACTGAATGAATCTGAGATCATTGGGTTGAGGAAACAGTTGTCAGAACAAGATGGACTCATCAAAGAACTCAAGAGTAAAGTTGATCCTTCAGAGTTGGAAATTACTGATGAGCAAGCAAGTCAAATTTCTAAAGGTGATATTCCTCTTTTGTCCAAATACAAGTTGGAGAGAATGGAGTTGAGCAACAGACTTCTTTACTTGGAGAGAGAGAACAAAGAATTGAGCGAAAAATTTGTTCATTTCGAGCCTTTGATGAACAACCAAATTGGTGAATTGTCAGTTTTCAAAAAAGTTATCTCATCCCAAGAGCAGAAGATAGAAAAGCTTTCTAAACAAGTACAAGATCAACAAGAGTTGCATAAACAAATCAATGATTGGAAAACCAAATATGAAAACATGAAGTTGGAATTTGACAATTACAGAACCATCCATAGTGATGGCGAGCTCTCTGATGAGGACGCGGCAGTTCCGGAGGGCGAAAGTTCAGCTGATGCAGATAAATCAATCATCAGTAACATAGCTACTGGCAAGAAATCCAAGAAAGAATTGTCGTCTCATTTGGAGGAGTTGGTTCTGTTGTGGTCTACTAAAAAGGAAACAGCCCCAGAAGAAACTTCAAAAGAATTTGGTTCCAAGTCCAATAACAATGATCTTGTTGCAAAATTACAAAAACAAGTTGATGATCTCTTGTCAATCGGAAAGCAGAATGAGGAAGAATCACTTGCCAAGATCAAGCAATTGGAAAACGATGTTGCCTCAAAAGCGGTAAGCTTAAAGACTTTTGAACAAAACTATAGGGATGCATTACAGTCAGTTAATAATACCAGCAAAGCTTTGAAAGTCAATAAAGAAGAACTTGATGGTCAAAAATCATTGATCGAAAGGTTGATTCAAGAGAACAATGAATTGAAAATATATAAGAAGGCCAGTCAAAGATCGAGCTCTCATCCATCTACTCCAAGATCACAAGATGGTGATGATACTGAAAATGGTGATGATGATGTAAACATTGCAAGTGCTCATTACAATATGAAGATCAAGGACTTGGAAGCTGACTTGTATATCATGAAGAACGAGAGAGATCGTTTGAGAGACACTGTTGACTCGCTTCAAAAGGAATTGATCTTGGCAAAGAATGACCAGTAACTTTTCCAATGCGAAGACACTAACTTTCAACGCTTATGAAATTTATATCATGCTTCGTTCACCAGTTCGCCTCTTATTACATAAAAAGAAGGGATCTCTTTGATTGTTTAATATGTTCTTATGACCGCTGTATTATAGTTCAATGCTACGTGAATATACTTTAATCCTTAAATCGATATTAAGTACATGATATTAGTACAAAGCACTTACTTGCCACCATGCTGCATCAAATTACTTTAACAATTGTAGTAAGCAAAAGCTGTAGAAATAAAGGTCTATAATTAATGCATCTATATATAATTTAACAATGTTTCTCTTCGCTATTCCTCTCTAGTAAGGTGCCAAAGTACTGTTACTATGTACTTCGAGTTGTCATAAGCATTTTTATGTCTCTATCGGTGTCAATCAACTCGATCCGTCAAAATCAACGTCAAAAGTAATACTTTAAGTATGCTGTGTAGAATCTTTATCGTAATGTACAGGGGACTGGATCACTGATTCCAGTTCTTCGTGAGTCATTGGTGAATTGGAGTCTATACCAGCTTCAGCTGATAAGAGAATGCTAGACTCCTCGTCAGATAGTTTTTCTTGATTTGGAGTTTCTACTTCACTTTTATTTTTTGGGGTCATATCGATTCCATCAATGGTTTCTGTATTATTAAGCTCATTTCTTGGAGAGAGCTCCCGTTCTTCGTCGACATTTTCATCCAGCTCATCTAATGGAGGTTCTGATGGTAAAAGACTCATTTCATGAGCCCTAACTCTCTCTTTTTCAGATAAATTCGAGTTATGTATCACTGGTACATTGCTCACCGCGTTATTGAAAGCTATATTATCATATGATGGTACACTACTCTCAGTTGTATAAGGGGGCGTTTCAATATCATGTAAATGATGTGATTCAGGAATTGCACTTCTGTAATTCAGAGGCTGGATCTGCGGAGTCAGTTGATGTGAAGAAAACTGAGATGAAGATGAACCTGTTTGTGAGAAAGGCGCATTTAAGTCTTGATGTGCCGAGGTCAGAGATCTTCTTGATTGCGGTAACATCAGCGGGTTACTCTCATTCTGTAACTCCAGGGGAGATGTTACCAGTTTATTCGAATCGCCCTGTGACAGTCTATGCGTCCCTATTACTACTTCCGTGGTGGCTTGTAAGAACTTTTTCATCCTCTTATATTTGTCTGTATTCACGTACCCTGTCCTTTCCGTCTTATTCAAAGAATTTCCAAACTTGACGTCGTAGTTGGAAGCAGCTATCATTTGCTTATCATAGACACCAGAATGTGCACTATCATCAACCCCAATGGTACCCTTTGAGCCTTCATCTAGCACAACCAGCTTTCCTGACAAGTTGATAAGTACCTCAATAAAATACTGGAAAGATACTAAAGGACATCCAGATATAGAAGGAAATGCCTCTGGGGGAACCCTGACGTTTGTATTCACTTCTGCATTGAAAGTTTCTGGGTCAACATATAAAGGGATTATAGCTTGGTGTAAATCCTTTCTGAAAGATTCAAATGCACCGTCATTGCCACTATCAATGCGGCAAACTCGAACAAATGTGAGTATTATGCCATTCGAATCTTGAATTTTTCTCAAATGATTGACGCTTATCTTTACCGGTATTAGTTCTCCTCTTAAATAGCCTCCTTGCGGTATTTCCAAACAGACTTTGATGTTATTTGAATTCAAGTGAACATTCTCTCCAGGAGAATGTCCATTTTTAGTCGTTACTGTACCTTGATTGGATATTTCATCCGCGTTCTCAGAATTGTTAGATGAAGCAGTACAGTGAGTATTCGTGGAATTTATTGTTGATGCTGACGATTGAGTCCTTGATAACTTTCGGCTGAGCCTAGGATCTCTCAAAATCAATTTCTTTTGTCTCGGAGTTGAATATTGGGAAACATCTATAGGGTTGGTTAGGTGTATCACTTGCTCTGTGGTGTAGGTGGGATTACTCAATATCTTCCAGTTCTTCTTCTTGGATATAATTGAACCCATATTTGTGCTTCCTGGTGATTCCGCAGTAGACAGGCTCAGTGAAGGCGATTTGGATGCCAATTGGGAAGAGTCGCCGATGCATCCTTTGAGCGAGTACTTAATACATCCTTTTCCGAAATCTATACTGGAAAAGATCCTCTTGTGTGGAAGCTTGACTATGAACGGGAATCTGTGTTCTCCTTTGTAAAGACCGTTTTGAAAGCCTTCGTCCTCGCTTCCCTCCGGTAAATTATCCCCGTAAATTTGAATCGTATGGTTGAACAACACATGCTTCATGGACCTCAACTTGGAGTGCGATGATGCATTCACCTTAACATATCCTATAAGCGATAACGTTATCACTATATTAGCCAAGTTCTTCTTCGAAATAAAGATTATCTGCCCCGAAACTTCTTCCCCAGGAAGCCACGTCTTGTGCGGATCTTCAAGCTGAATACTGAACTCACTCACTGAATGATGGTCCATCTTATAGCTTACTGTGCTATCCTCTCCACCAGATGAGCCGTGTCGATGGCCCCTGGTGGGTATTATTTTGGACACTGCTCGTCTCATGTTAGCTTTTTCTTCATGGAAATCCGCTCTTTTAGCGTTAAAAAGTATATCACAAAAGACTGCACGATCTGTTGATGTTGAATCAATCACTCAGGCACTCCGATATACTATTTTTACAGCAGAGTCGGAGTTCTACGCTGCTATTAACCGTGGAGGAAGAGTCTTGGGTTTAAAGAGGCTAGTTGTTGGATTGATAATATTATGTACAGGACTATCACATTTGCTATCACCATCAACTACAGCAGCACTTTGTAGCACTTTGGGCAGCGACGCGCTGTGTACACTGAAGTTGGACATAGGTGTTGTCTATCGAACGTACATTTCTAAAAAAAAAAACAGCTGCTTTACGTATTTTTTTGCTTATTTTTTGCACATTTTTTGCACATTTCCGGAGCTGTTAGAGATCAAAAAGACAACTTTATACGGCTGTGAAAAAGATGGCCAACCTCCGGCATAATTTTACCCGTATCTGCATATATTAGAAGTATATATGATAGATGATAAGCGTTGAGTCAACGGTGAACAATGTTTAAAAAAAATAAGTGAAGCCTGTGAGTATTTTACAGATGAATATTTTCAGCGCACATGAAAAATTAGTCGAAGGTCTTTTTGGTTCCCTTGAATTCTGCTACTTTTGGAGGTCTTGGAGAAGCTGATGCTCTTTCACGGCCTCCATAGCCACCATCGAAACCTCCACGGCCTCCAAATCCTCCACGGCCGCCACGAGGAGCACCTCTGGGGGAGTTGGTAGTATCTTTAGGTGTAGAGTAGTCCAACCTGCATGGACGACCTTCGATGTACTCACCGTTGAGGGCCTCCAAAGCACCCTTGGCCTCGTCTACGGAGGCAAATTGAACGTAACCAAAACCCTTTGGTTGCTGGGTGTCTGGATGTGTGGGTATTCTGCATGAGATGACGGTACCGTGTTCACCAAAAACGTTGAACAAGTTGTCTCTTTGAGCGTTGAAGGACAAGTTACCGATGAAAAGGGTGTCAGATGGAGCGGAAGCAACGTCGCCGAATTGCTTTGCTCTGTCGACTCTTGGGTTGGATGCATGCGGTTTACCTGTGGACATATCCAAGTTGATTGGTCTGCCATCGATTTCTCTTCCTTGGAAATCGTTCAATGCCTTTTCAGCTGCTTCCTTGTTATCGAAATCAACATATCCGTAACCTCTAGATTTACCCGTGGATCTTTCCATAATCACTCTTGCTCCAAGGACACCGCCAACTGGCTCGAACTCCCTTCTGAGCCAATCATCGTCGATGTTCCACGATAATCTTCCAACAAAAAGAGTTGCAGGTTCGCTAGCGACCTTGGATTTCTTGAAAGCAGTGTTCTCTGCGGGTTCCTCTTCTGCGGGAGAGTCTGCCTTACGTTTCTTGGTTTCTTTGTCTGTAGATGCAGGGGATTCGGTTTTAGATTCTGAGTCTGAGTCTGAATCAGAATCTGAGTCCGAGTCGGAACTAGAAGAGCTCTCATCTGAATCAGAAGAAGCCTTCTTGGCAACAGGCTTTGGCTTTTCTTCCTCTGAATCTGAGTCTGAACTGGAATCTGAATCTGAATCTGAAGACTCGGAGTCAGACGACGATTCCTCCTTCTTGGTCTTCTTGGTCTTCTTGGTCTCCTTCTTCTTGATCTCCTTCTTCTTCTCTGGCTCGGAGTCTGAGTCCGAGTCTGAGTCCGATGAACTATCGTCGTCACTCGAACTGCTGCTGGAATCTGAGTCTGAAGAAGCTTTTGCTTTCGTCACCGGCACCTTTTTAGCCTTCTTTTTCTCATCCGCCGAGGACTTGTCAGATGAATCGTCCGAATCTGATGATTCAGAGTCTGATGAATCACTCTTTGATGACTTCTTCTTGTCTTCAGCCTCGGATTCTGACGATGAGGACTCAGAGTCTGAGCTGCTAGAATCAGATGAGGATTCCGATGAGCTAGCACTGGAGTCCGAAGACTCCTCCTTCTTGGCCTTCAAAACCTTCTTGCTTACTTTGCTTGTTGCTTTGGCCATTTCTGCTACTTTCTGCGCAATTTGTCGTCTATTATCAGGAATAACTCTGCTATTAGCTCGAATAAAATCTCTAGAAGTAAAGGGCATCTCAAAATGAAAAATTTAGACTAAAAAAAAATTCTGGGCACGTGACACTCCAATGCCGATGGGATGCTTCTTCTCTTATAGCTGCTCTACAGACACCACAGTATACGATATCTACGACCACCTTGACAAGTAGCTATGGTGTTAGGTTGGTGTTGACTGATTTTGTAACCACTTCGCTCTCCAGTGATTTTCGAGCCAACCTGATCAAGTTGCATTATCACTAGCCTTTCGTTTTTGTGAATCTGTTCAGAGATACAGTTCCAGTTACTCTCCCAGTGAGAATTGAAGGTTTTCAACGAAGCACGAGACAAGACTATTGCGTGATCTATATACTCTTCTGAATTGTACTTTCCAACCAAGCCCAACTACTTCGCTTGTATACACTTGAAACCGAGTGTTTCACGATCTAATGGTTGCAGCCAACAGCTGGAACTGACGTTGCACTGGTCACCTCTACTGTTCGGTGCATTACTCATCGTGATTCTTTGTGCACGCTAGCTTGTTATTGCACTTTTTATTTAGTGGACCAGTTCGATTTTTTGCGATCGTCTGGGTCCTCCAAACTACATCTCTCGTGTGGACTACATTCTCTGGAACAATTATTAATTTCACGAAGATGCTTTAACCAGCTACGCACTGTAATTTTCTAGCCCAAGTCCTCCTCTCGTCCAGATATTGAATGACTAATACTTGTATCGCCTGATTGTCGTCTAGCCACACAGGATTTGTGGGGTTGTCAGCTAAAGGGGAATACAAAATGAAAATTTTTGAGCGGAATCGGGGCCCTGTAGAGGTTGAATTTTATTTTACATACTAACATAGAGAAGCTGAATTTTTTTTCTCCCAAGCTACAAGCAACTTCCTATACCATAAGACATACTCTATAAACAGCTTTGTTCTTTTCACCTGAGAGATTTCTTGCTGATTTATCTATAGTTGCCTATTAAAATACTGAGCTGCTCTTATCCTTAACTAAATTTTTCAAGCTTTTTTTTTTTTTGCACTATCAGTGAAGAAGACATCAAGCTTTGAAGATGTTTAAAGGTACGCAGAGACTTCTCCAAAATGCGGTGAAGTATAACATTAAACCGTACACCAACATGTTGAAGGACCCTAGTGTGAAATACACTGCTTTCAAGGGGGTTTCCTTGCCAGATAGACAATGGCCTAACAAGTCCATCACCAAGGCACCCAGGTGGTTATCGACCGATTTGAGAGATGGAAACCAGGCGTTGCCGGACCCCATGTCTGTAGATGAGAAGAAGGAATACTTCCACAAATTGATTGAAATCGGATTCAAGGAAATCGAGGTGTCTTTTCCCTCTGCTTCGCAGACAGATTTTGATTTCACCAGATACGCTGTTGAAAACGCACCTGCTGATGTGAGCATTCAGGTTTTGACTCAGTCGAGGGAACCGTTAATCAGAAGAACCGTTGAGTCTGTCAAGGGTGCTAAGAAGGCTACGATTCATACATATTTGGCTACGTCTGATGTATTCCGTGATGTCGTGTTCAACATGTCACAGGAAGAGGCTATTGCTAAGGCTATCGAGACCACTAAATTGGTGCGTAGCTTGACTAAGGATGACCCTGCCATGCAAGATACCGAGTGGACTTTTGAGTTTTCCCCTGAGTGTTTCTCCGATACGCCTACTGAATTTGCTGTTGAGATCTGCGAGGCTGTAAAGAATGTTTGGGAGCCAACCAAGGAGAACCCTATTATTTTCAACTTGCCAGCAACCGTCGAAGTAGCCTCTCCTAACATATATGCCGATCAGATTGAGTACTTCTGCAGAAACATCAGTGAAAGAGAGAAAGTTTGTGTTTCTGTGCACCCTCACAACGACAGAGGCTGCGGTGTTGCAGCCACAGAGTTGGGTGTCCTTGCAGGAGCTGACAGAGTCGAAGGTTGTTTGTTTGGAAACGGAGAGAGAACCGGTAACGTTGATTTGATCACTGTTGCCTTGAACATGTACACTCAAGGTGTCTCTCCAGAGTTGGACCTTTCTGATATTGAGTCGATTATTGAAATCAGTGAGAGATGCAACAAGATCCTGGTACATCCAAGAGCCCCTTACGGAGGTTCTTTGGTTGTGTGTGCCTTCTCTGGCTCTCACCAAGATGCTATCAAGAAGGGATTCGCCAAGGCCGAGAAGAGATACGCACAAGGCGACTTGAAGTGGAAGATTCCATACTTGCCCTTGGATCCAAAAGACATTGGCCGTTCTTACGAAGCTGTTATTAGAGTGAACTCGCAGTCTGGTAAGGGTGGTGCCGCCTGGGTTATTTTGAGAACTCTTGGTTTGGACATGCCCAGACAGTTGCAGGTCGATTTCTCTTCCATTGTACAAAACGAGGCAGACTCGCTCGGAAGAGAGTTGAAGACCGACGACATCAACAACTTGTTCAAGAACTCCTACCTATACGGCAAAGACTCCTCTGTCAAGTTGGTCGAGTTCGACATCGTCAACATCAAAGACCACAGCGAGCACACCAGACAGGTCACTGCCGTCTTGGACGTCAACGGACAGCACGTCGACATCGTCGGAAGAGGTAACGGTCCTATCTCCGCCTTCGTTGATGCCATCTCTAAACACTTCCAGAACAAGTTGGAGGTGCTCAGCTACAACGAGCACAGTATCGGTGCCGGTTCCCAGGTCAAAGCCGCAACCTACATCCAGTTGGGCTACACCTCGAACTCCGGCGCCAAGGCGTCCGTATGGGGCTGTGGACTCAACACTGATGTCTCCCAATCCTCCATGAACGCCATCTTGGCCGCCGTCAACAACTTGTCTAAGTTGGGCGAGATCGACATCTAATCGCATACTTCAAAGGACTTTCAATTCAACAACTATATAGCTTAGCTACTGAATAAAAGCAGCGCCAGCCGCATTCCTCCGTGTAATCCCAGGCACTGCTGGCTTCTGGAGATGCCAGCATCGTCTGCAACCTCGTCATTACTACTCTGTCTCTGTCCACAGTCGTAGCCTCTGCATCTGTTCCCGTTACAGCCTCTACCGTTGCAGCCACCGCCAACACCGCTCTCTGTTCCTCGCTAGCTTCTCCCTAAATCGACTGCCAGTCTCCCTATATCTCCCCACAATTACCGCACCTCGCCCTAACAGAGCCTCCCGTTGGTCAGCAGTCATATAGTCACGTTCTTTTCACGTGTTTGTCAACCACCGTCCGTTGACCAACCCCCGACTTCCGGAGCCTCGTGGTTTTGTGTCACGCGCTAACGGTCACAAAATTTTCGACACAAAAATCCTCAACACCAACTCATCAAGCTCCCTCTCTCTAGTAGTGAAAAAAAAATCGGAATTTTTCATTCAAAGATTTTTCTTCTAACTAAGTAAGTTCTTTAACAGAAGTTTCTTGATCACAGTTTATACATCTTAACTAGCAGTAGTTCAGAAGTAACAGATTTAAGAACTTATCGAAAAAGCAAGAGTTAAAAATGTCTAGTTTTGAACCAGTTATTACTATCGACGGTAAGGGACACTTGTTGGGACGTTTGGCTTCCATCGTCTCCAAGCAATTGTTGAACGGCCAAAAGGTCGTCGTCGTCAGATGCGAGGCGTTGAACATCTCGGGAGAGTTTTTCAGAAACAAGTTGAAATACCACGACTACTTGAGAAAGGCCACCAGATACAACAAGACCAAGGGACCATTCCACTTCAGAGCACCATCTAGAATTTTATATAAGGCCATCAGAGGTATGATTCCACACAAGACAGCCAGAGGAAAGGCTGCTTTAGAGAGACTCAAGGTTTTCGAGGGTGTTCCACCACCATACGACAAGAAGAAGAGAGTTGTTGTTCCACAAGCATTGAGAGTCTTGAGATTGAAGCCAGGAAGAAAATACACCACTGTTGGTAAGTTGTCTGCAGCTGTCGGATGGAAATACGAGTCTGTTGTTGACAAGTTGGAGGAAAAGAGAAAGTTGCAAAGCGCAGAGTACTACGCTAAGAAGAAGGCCTTGACCAAGAAGGCTAACGCCGCTAAGGCTTCCACTGCTGAGTCCGAGGCTGCTAAGAAGTTGGCTGAGCTCGGTTACTAAGTTCGATGTTTCTGAAGACTGAGCTTTGTCTGGTGCTGCAGGTGCTTTTCATGTATGCTTGTATTGTCTTATACCTCAGTCTTCTTTCGTTGGATCACGCTAGTGGAGTTTTATGTTTGTAAATGGTTTTTAATCTGGCCCGGGGCTTTTCATATCAAGGGTCTGGGACTATTAAAAAGCGAAATGAGAAAAGTCCAATGCAAGTTGCACTTTTTTTGGTATATTATTATCAATAAATGTCTAATAGTAAACAAATTCTTCTTCTATGTAGTTATTCTGTTATCAGGTCCGAGTACACTTCGCAGATGTACAGAAACATGTAGGTGTACTTACACACTAGAGTCGAAGTAAATTATATTCACTGGTTATGCATATCTGTCTGTCCATATAAACCTATACGTGTACAGAAACATGTCTATCTCCACGGAAGTTATTTAGTACTATCATCCAGTGGCCACCTCCGTTGGCAAATTCTCAAATACAGTTGATCTTTTTTGAGAAAAGTTGTTTCAGAGAAGTAATTGTTGTACCCCCGCGTGAGCTGCGATTCCCTGAGTCATGTCACATTTCTTACGAGCCTTACGTTTCAGCAACAAATCCAGTTTGAGCTTCTTGAGAATGCTTTCGAAGTAAGTAACCAGCTCCTTGGGCGTCGCCAAAGCTGCCTCGATCGTAATCCTGATTTTCGGTATATATGTCTTGTACATCAACTGAAGCGTGCAATGCTTTTTGATGTCGATATCTTCCAACCTAGTCATATCGTTGAACCGATAGGCCTTCCCCATGTGCACCAAAGCCATCTGGTTGAGCGAGATTCCCGATCTCTTCAGTTTTATTTCTTCTAGCCCGTAATAAATGTACACCATCAAGTGTTTAATGCAGACGTCTTCTTTTTTGATCCCAACCCGATCGTTGATATATCGCCACACATCCTGCAAAAATACCGACATACCCTCTCCCGTCGAGGCCTCGACAATCCTGATCTCATAGCCGTTTATCGATCTCATCCTTTCGATCAAAAGGTGTTCTACTGCATTTGTGTTGAACAAGCATTCATTGCGAATAGTAACGCAAGACTCACAAGGTGACAAAATTTCACTCATATTATTCTCTGAGTAGTTGATACCTGACATAGATCTAGTTCAGACTCAATTTGGATCATAAATTGCTTGTATGTGATCAGGTTTAAGCATATATAGCAATATATATATAAATGGTTATATGGATGATCACCCATGGAAGATTTGTACTCCAGATTTTAGTCCCCACTCGCTACTCGTATAATTTGGATTATATGAAGGACGCGAGATTCTTTTACTCGCTAGACGATGCTGTGGATCCTGGCGGATGGTGCTTTGGGCTGTCTCGGGTGCTCTAATGGAGAACATGAATGGCTTTGGTGGTCAAGGTTGAGTTGTTTTCATAGGTAATGCAAAAATTCGGACTCTTAAAGGCGGAAAATAGGTATGCTGAAGTGTGAGCCACGGCTGACACTACAAGCACATTTAGTGAGTGTTCGAGGGTATGTGAGAAGAAACAGCACAATAGGGTGCTGTATGTGTGCTTGTATTTTCCTGTGCTTTCATTGTAGAAAAAGGGGCAATTTGGAGCTGGAATCAAACGACAAAAACAGATGATTTGGTCATACCACAACATCATCTATGCAATTGTTGCCGGTGAAAACGTTATTCAGGGGGTCTAGGATGTATGCTTCGTATTTCTGTATCTTTAGAAACATCAACAAGTGCATTACCCTCTCGTTGAGAAGCGGATACTCGAGTTTTGTTGCATTCACAAGTAACTGTAGGTTTTCTATCACCAAAATTTGGGGCTCGACGCGTGGAAGTTCTATCATTTCTATCAAATGCAAAAGATCATTGGCCTTGTTGTAGTCTATCAGCTTCATGAGCCTCTCTTCTTGGTATAATGGGCTCTTTTTGATGCATTCGAAGAGCTTATTGGGAAGTGTATTATTGTAGTATTCGATCCTCAAATTTTTCTCCGGGTCTCCCTGATACGCATCACTCACAATCAGGACTATGTGCGAGATACATGCGTCTATGCTGCATCCTTCATCGGGGTGTGTGTAGGTCAAATGGCGAGAGGTGCTCGTTGACATCTTGTTCAAATAAACTACTGGAGATGGAATTTTGGCTTTTCTAAGAATGCCGGTATATTGAACAAAGTCTTGATAAAGACCACTAACTATGGTAATTAAATAGTTTACATAAATACGAATCACCAATCACCCATGTCCCACTGATCGTCATTATCGTCGTCTAGCTCTAGGTTCAACTTCAAAGTAGAACCGGGCTTTTTTGTTTGGGTTTTTTGTCCCAACTTGAGCGTGCTAGGTTTTCGCAGTGAGTTGGTTGTACGAGTGGGTTGTCTGGGTTTGGGTGCTGGTGCACGAGTCGAGGGAATTTTGAATGAAGCAGCTGTCTTGGGTGTTTCTGTCTTCTCTTCGCTTTCATCTTCGACGTTCCAAGCATCCATCTCATCAACAATCTCATCCTCAAAGTCAGCTGGAATGGGAATGTTAGCAGGCTTCGGGTTCGAGGTGTATGACGGGGATCCTGCCCGAGTGAGGTCTGGAGTGGAAACATTGTTGAAGTTCTTATTTAACTCTCCGCCAACTATAGACGAAGTCACAAGTTTGTTGACTACAGACCATCCAAGGTTAGAAAACAGGCCGTTGGAGTTTTGGGTCAAGTCTGCATTTGCGGAAGCAGACGTTCTGTCTTCAACAGCCTTGAAAAACTCTCTTTCTTCAGCATCCTCATCCTCCTCATCAACTGGCAAAGTGGATGCATGTTTCTCGACGGCCTCCAAGTACAAATTGAAGACTCGCTTTGCTTCATTTCTTACCTTGCTTGACTTCCCATCCATCAACGAAACCGCCAACTGACCTAGAATCTTGGTGCATATCTCATCCAAACTGAACTCATCTATTAAGGACTCAAAGCCTGACAATGCTGTCATCTTGCTTGGTGTGAAAGTATCCCTCAATGACTTTGATAATGCAGTAATGAGTACGTTGTTCTTCGAGTTGTTGTATATCTTGCTAGATATCTTTATAATTAAAATAAGAGTGTTTACTCTTATTGATGGCTTAGTGTCCATTTGGGACTTGGCTAAGACCTTGAGCAAATCTTGGTTGATTTGCTTCACAGATGTTTTGTCTATGATATCTGTAATAGACTTTAAAGTGGTCTCTCGGATCATGTAATTGGTATCCTGAAATCCAGTGATTAAATTGTAGAAGATCTTCAGTTGAACATCAGACTCGCTCAAGTAGTGAGAATATGATGGTAGATGAGTAAGCAATGTAAGTCTAATAGATCTGTCCCCAATTGGAAATGATTGCAAAACAACAGGTTTGACCAATTTATTGAACTGATCCTCTTTGAGGCCAGATCCAAATTTCAAGATGTAATTTAATAGAACAGAGAGGGCTTCTTGTCTCGACTGATAATCCTCGGTATTGGGTTTTGAGTTGAATATATTGTTGAATTGAGTGACAATTTCTGGTAGCAATTTGTATTCCAAAAACTGAGGTGAAAAGGACTTTATAAAATCATCCTGAACGTACCCTGCTAAGTCAAATTTGAAGAAACTCAATTTCTCGCTGTCGCTCTTGAACTTGATCTCCTCCAACTGATTGTTGAAGGCGACATATGAATTAGATTCAAAAAATGAATTTGTTTCCTCGGCAAATTTGTCCACTGTTATTCTAAGATTCTGTCTAGGCGATACCAATTTTTTGTATGATGCGCTCAAACGGGCTGGTATTCTGCCAACTGAAAGCAAGGTTTTCTGATCAACATGTGTCTTTGGAGACCTGAAGTCAGTAGTGTTGAATAAAGTGTGAATAAATACACCCAATTTGTAGGAATCAAAATTAAATGGATCTGACTTGATTGCTTCAGTCCCGCCATTCACAACTTCCGCAGGCAACCCATCATTGAAGTTTGGATCTTTCATTGAATTCCTGTAAATGGGCTGGTCAGGATCAGAAGAAAGATTGGTCAACAACTCAAATCCAAACACTTTCCAGTCTCCTCCTGGAGTAACATAAACAGATGTAAATAGATTCAAGTTCCCATACAAGCAATTGCATTTCGAGTTGATGAACAGAATCGTCTTCACCACATTATATACTCCTAATACCTTGGAGTCTTCTGAAAAGGCGTTTTGGTTCTCCTCTGCGAGGAGACGTAAGGGTTTAACTGGCTCTGTTACGATGTATAGATAACTGTCACTCTCGATAAAATCTATAATTGAGATGATCCCTGGAAATCTCACCAACTTCAGCTTCTTGAAACAGTTCTTTGCCAATGATACATAGTCTCGCTGTATGTTTGTAGGATCTCTAAGATCAAATTCAAATATGGTCACAGGTGCGTTGTCCTGTTTTGGATTAAGACCATCATAAATAGTCCATATAAACCTTGAGTCAAAAGGTTGGCTCGAACGAGGATCAACCTTCTTCTCGTTTATCTTATATGGTATTGATCCACCTGTTAAGGTGCTCAATGTCTTTGATAAGAAGTTCATCTGTAGCTGAATCAATAAAAAAAAAGGTGTTTTTGGTAGAGATAGAAATACTTATTTAAAATTTGCACGATCTAGCGTAGTCAAATAAGAAATATACAAAGGTGGCTAAAACTACTATGTAATATACAAAAAAAAACTAGAAGTTCGACATCTGGTTGTTCTGGTCAACCGGATTCTGGTTGACGGGGTATTTCATTGGAATTTTCTGGTTCATCACCTCTGATTTGGAAGGAATGAATTGAGTGTTGACCTGAGCAGGAATCTGCATTGGAGACTGCGAAGCATTTCCTGCCGTGCTGGAACGTTTACCTCTACCCCTGATACCCTTATTGGAGTTCTTGTAAAGATCCTTGAAATACGACAAAAGCTCTTTCTCTTCTTTGGGCAAGTTGTCTAGCTCGGGACCACTTAACTCTGCGAGTCTTTGCGTCAAGTTATTTAAGGTCGCAAGGTGGAAGCGATTTTGATGGGACTTCAAATTCCCTAGTTGGGTGAAAGATTTATCACAGTCATCCAACCTACAGTGGTAGGGTTTCAAGTTCTCGTGTGTGAGTTTGTGAGCTGCCAAGTTTCCTTTCCTGCTGAAAGAACGACTGCAAATCTCACAGGTGAAAGGCTTCTCACCAGTGTGCAACCTGAGATGCGTTCTCAAGTTACCACCCTGGGTAAATCTCTTGCTGCAGTAAGAGCAGACAAATGGCTTGTATCCGATATGAGAACGTACATGAACCTCCAAATGGGTGGATTGTGTGAAATATTTGAAACAATAAGGACACTGTTGGTTCTTGTTCCTCTTTTTCTTGTTCAATTTCAGCTCTTTGTCATCCGATCCATTTTGCTCTTCGATTGGCCTCTTTCCTGGTTTATCTACCCCTCCGACTAAGCTAACTGGCTGTGGAAAAACACTTTGTTTGTTTTTCTCTTCATTTTGGCCCTGCAAAATACTTCCATCTGGAGCTTGTCTTATGGGACTCTTCACCCCCTTGTCCCTAGCTTGAATAACCAACATCAATTGGTCTACCTTGGTCACCCCTAAAAGTGGTCTTCCATCTTCCGATTTTACATACTGTTGAGCAGGCACTAAAACTCCTTCATCCGTGTTGGTGTTGGAGAATGCACTTGTTGGAGGATCCTGATAGTGGCTGCTCTGCCCAATAGTAGGCTGTACATTGGGTGCACTTTCCAAGGGTGCTTGATGAATAAATGGCTCTTGGCCATATTTATTCACGTTTCCACTATTTGCAACCACGGGTTGCCCGTATGCCCCATAATCAACTGTCCCTTGAGCTGCCGGGTTCTGATAATTATTTATAACACCTCCCAGTACACCATTCTCTTGAGATCTATAATTAATTGTTCCATATTGAGGCGGCTTCAAAGTTGTCAGAAATGTAGGAGAGGCCTTAGGAGATTGTGGCTCATCTGGATACTTCGAGGTTTTGTATGATATGGACGATTCATTCGATTTAGCTCCTCTTGATGAGCGAGGGTCTTCGGACTCGATGGTTCCATTAGATATACGAGTACTATTCATACGCGAATTCTCAAATATGTCCTCTCTCAAAGTCGTTCTTTCAGACGACAGACTCGGCAACTTGGATCGTTTCAAGCTTTGCAGATCACTAAGTAACTTCAATATAGAATCTCGCCTTTGCTGGTTCGTCATACTTGAGAAATCAATGCTACCATTCGAAAGTCCAGCCAAGATTTCTCCCACGCTCTCATTGAATCCACTTACTGAACCTGTCAACAAATTGTTATCGTAAATGGGGTACTCATTTTGGCCTCCTTTATCCTTTGATTGCAAGTTTCTCGAATCTTGCAGTTGTTGCCAAGCCAAAATGTTTCCCAAACTTTCTTTGTTTAAGAGTGCTTCAAGTTCCTCGACCGATATTTGGTCTATCCCAGATATAGATTGAAATACGGATTGTTGTCTATTCCCATACAAGCCAGATGAATTTCCGCCGGCGGTATCATGTTTTGGTTTGTCGTTATCATTTGCTTTATTAAAGTTGGGTAATTCATTATGGTCGTTGTTATCGTTGTTGTTGCTGTTTGAATTATTGGTATCGTTATTCGTTTCCGTAGGCTGTTGCACATTCCCTATCTCTCCAGGTCCAGAGACAGAATTTTCACTGGAGGCTGGAAGTTGTATCAAAGAGCTGAATATGCTATTTGCTCGAGAATTTCCCTGGCGCGATGATGTTGCGTTATAGTCCGACCCTGACACCCTGGGCGGATTAGTAAATTGTGGATGATAAAGAATACTATCGCCTCTTTGTCTTATAAAGTCTGTGTCATTTTGAGACAAAGAGTCCCTGTGATCCATATAATAACTTGGGAAGTTGGAATCAACCAGAAGTGACTTCCGAGCAGACAGTGGAGGCATCATCGGTTCCTTGACTTCATTTATCCCTGGTATCACGGCAGGTATGGACTGATTGGACGCAGAATAACTCTGCAACATATTATCGGAAGGCTCTTGTCTGTGGTTCAAATAAAATCCTCCCAGTGAAGACAGATTCTTCGCGTTCGTAGGTCCTTGGCTCTGACCCTGTTTATAGCCGATCGTCTGCAGCTTATCGTCTTTGGTGTCACCAGCCTGCAGCATCTTGGCAAGTCCCTTACCTGCGTCAAAGTTCCTGGGTTCAACTTCTGAAGAAACAGTACCCTTCTTTTTCGAGCTCCTCGAACTCTTTTTCCTCACACCACTGCTCGTATCGACCCCTCTGTTGTTGCTTCCTGGTTCCAGTATTCGGGTCGACAAAGCAGGTTTGGCCATGTTTCAACCTCAATGCCTTGAAAATTGCTCCTAAAACTACCTCCGGTGTTTACTAAACGTATAGGTTTCCGATTAACTCAAATAGTAGACCGTGACCACTCAAACCCATATATTTCTGCTATCTCGCCTGGGGTATCTATTTGCCGATATCAATTGATAGTGAAATCGCAAACTAAATTTCAACTCCCGATTAACCGTATTTCTCTTTCTCGGGTATAATAATACTCCCCCGATTCAATATTGTATAGGTCTCGAGATACTCTTGCTATTCGTTCTACTAGTCTGATACTTAGTTAATAATGGTAAGCAAACAAAGGCTTTATCCACAAAATGAAGTAATGATGGAATTAGTGACATTAAAGTGCAGGAATGACATGATAGAATTCAGGCACTATATCGATTCTATATACTAAGAGGCTAGACAAGAGAGTCTTATATGGTCTATGATACCGTCTAGACACAGTTGGAGATCGTCTAGAGCCTTGTCTTGGATCTGTGCTGCTCTGATGTAAAAAGAGGGTTTCACGGGGCCAGAATTTTGGTACAACGTGGCATGCAAGGTGTCCAAGAAGCGGAGGGAGAGCTTAAGATACTTGCCTAGGTTGACGGAACTGTCTGGAAGGTTGTCGATGTCACTTATGAGGAGGGAAAGCATCACGTTCTTCATGAGATTGGCCAATTCGACCTTGGACATTGAGTCTATCTTGTGGAGGCCGAGCTTGGTGTAGTGGGCTCTGAAGTCCTTGGCGACCGAGTCTTTGGATATCAAGAGAGCCTTGTCACCGACCTCTGCCTGGAGGTCGGTGATCTTCTTCTTGAGGTTGTATATTTCAGTCTTGTTGCTTTCGAGAGTGTCTGATATACTCTTGTGGTTGATGTCCGCTACTTTGTACTTGACAGAGGACGGAACAGCCTCTTTTGGTTGTTCCCCTGCTTTCTCTTTGGCAGACTCGTGTATTGCATGCTGGCCCTTGTAGTAATTGAGTTCGTTCACCAATTCCCTGTTATTCTGCTGCGATCTCTGCAATTTGGACGTCAATTCGGCATTCTTGATTCTCAATTGTTTAATTTGATCGTTCATCCTATTGACACTGGGATCCTCCTCTTTCAAATCATTGAAGTCTATGGTGTCAGAAGTCAAGTCCATCGCATCTTGCTTATGCTTTTGTTCACTCATTTTTATCTCTAAATCGTTCACATGAATCTTCAAATTCAAGTTTTCTTGTTTGAAGAAGTTGGCCTCTTTCCTGAGTTTGTCAACTTCTTCTCTCAATTGCTTTGTTTCGTCATCCTGATCAACAGAATGCTGTACATAAATTTTTTTATCAGATTGTCTTTTTTCACTGAGATTCTTGGGGATGTAGCTGAAATCGTAGCTTGCTCCTGGATCAGCCCTATCCGTGTATGTGTCCTCAGTTCTGATGTCAGCAGTGTCTTTCGTCTCCAGTGACATAGGAGGAGTTGTCACGGGCGAATCATCGTCGTTATTAAGCAGTTCCTTGTCGTGATAATCTACCTTGATCTCTTGTTCGTGGGTGACACCGCTGAGGCTCAATCTATCGTCCTCATCTCCTGAGTTTGAATCATTGTTATCCGATCTGGCAGTGTTCCTGTTTGGCGTGCGGTATAAATAGTCCTGTCCTACCGGTACACTGTTCTGTCCTGCTGGTACACTGTTCTGTTGTTTCATGAGTGCCTCAATGGAGTCTTTTAGTTCTTTCATCTGTGAGAGCTCTTTGCTGAGAAACGGCTTCAAAGATTTGCAGATCTCCTCAAGAGTGTAGGGAGACTTTGTACTGCCTTTTGCATTATAATCTTGTCTGCTTTGTGTTTTACTTGAGATCGTCTCGTCCTCGATCTCCTTTATGCTTTGCATCAACTTGCTTCTTCTCTGATTCCCGGTACCCTTCTTCGCTAACCTGCGATTCACTATGGGCGTCGAATGCGACGAAAACGACGGCTCGCTGTTGTTCATGTCAGAACGTCCTCCATCACTCCCTCGATCGTCCTCAACAAACCCGTTGAAATTAACATGTGCACCGTTCAGACTCTCTCCATTATTCACTTCTGTCAAATCCTCCACATCTTCCCCCTGCTCTCGGTCAAGATCCTTAGCTAGTTGAATCAACCGCGTCATCTCGTGCGATATGCTTTGCGTCATCTCCTCCAAGCTCTCCAACGTCCCATTGCTCAACGTGTCCAGGGACAAATGCAAGAATGACTCCGTTATCGGCTGCGACAACTCGTCGTTTATCGATCCAGTTATACTCATTTGTTTGATCTCACTTCTTCGATGTTTCTTTGTATCGACTGTATGACTTTGAAGATCAACCTTCTACCGAGAAGATTGCACCGTCAAATATATTTATTCTTTCAAGCCTAAACCTTTGTTTGATTCAGATTGATATGAGAACAACTCAGCTAAGTTATTTGTTCCTTTCAGTGATAAACACACACCCGGAGTCTTATTTGTACCTGATAATCACGTACTAATAGGATAAGATTGTTTGTGTACATCTCCATCAAACCATTTTGTGTCACAAAAATTTCAATATGAAATTTTTCACTAAAATCGAAGACCTAGAGACACTCAGATCGCAGCATAATCGAGTCTAAACGAGCATTCCAGACCTATAGGTAGTTGGAATAGATACAAAGACGATATTTGTTGATTTCCAGCTAAAAGAGTATAAAATCGGGCGCTAGATATGACAGACGCAGACAAAGACGTTCCGATGCTCGATGAGCAGGCCGAACAAGAGATGGAATACGACTTGAACAAAATCAAGCTTTTGCCGGGGTCGTCGGAGGATGGCACAGCAGCCTCGTTCCAGATCACAGAGGAGGACCACACGTTGGGCAATGCGTTGCGATATGTGATCATGAAGAACCCCGAAGTCGAGTTCTGCGGATACAGTATTCCCCACCCTTCAGAGGACAAGATGAACCTCAGAATACAGACATACGGCAACATCACGGCTGTAGAGGCACTCCACCAGGGATTGGACAACTTGTCGGAATTGTGCACCGTTGTTGAAGAGAAGTTCCAGGAAAAGATCGAGGCCGGGGGCTACAGCACCATAGAGCCATAAACAAGACCGCTCAGGACCTCATTCTCTTGACCATAGTGCATTTTCACACCCTCATTGCATATATACTGTCTTGTGATCCTCAAGCCTTCGGTGGAGACAGTGGTGGGCCGCATAGGAGGGCACGAAGGTCCCTACTGTGCCCTACAGCTTCTGCGACGGTTTTTCCGCACATAGATCGTGGCTACTGTCAAAATCCACATACACTGTCTTCTACAGCACCCCTTTCATCAAGCATACGCTACCACTATAGCTTCTACATAGATTTTCAGTCTTTTGTATTTAATGACACTTGTTTCACTTATTGCCCAAATAGGAAGTCGATGAATTTTTTCTTTTTTTTTTCTCTTCACCTCATCTCTGCTATAAAAGTATACAGATATAAGCATTAGTATTATAATTGAAATTTTTTTCATTGATAGATTTTATAATAGAAGGATGTCATATAATAACAACGGATACAGTGATTACCAGGGTTACTCCAACGGTGGAGGATTCAGAAATAATAGCAGAGGTGGCTATGGTGGTAGAGGAAATAGCTACGGAGGCGGACGTGGAAATAACCGCTACGATGAGAGAGTTGAATTGACTACACCTGACTGGGACTTAGATAGTTTGCCAAAGTTTGAGAAGAACTTTTACCAAGAACACGAGAGCGTTGCAACTCGTTCTGACAAGGAAGTGGTGGATTTCAGAAAGGAGCACGAGATGAAGTGTATTGGTACAGATGTCCCCAAGCCAATCACGTCTTTTGATGAGGCCGGATTCCCTAACTATGTGCTTGACGAGGTCAAGAAACAAGGATTCCCAAAGCCAACGGCCATTCAGTGCCAAGGTTGGCCAATGGCTTTGAGTGGAAGAGACATGGTGGGTATTGCTGCCACTGGTTCTGGTAAGACCTTATCATACTGTTTGCCAGCCATCGTTCACATCAATGCTCAGCCATTGTTGAGTCCAGGAGATGGTCCCATTGTTTTGGTTTTGGCACCAACAAGAGAATTGGCTGTTCAGATTCAACAAGAGTGTTCCAAATTCGGAGCTTCTTCGAGAATAAGAAACACCTGTGTCTATGGTGGTGCGCCAAAGGGACAACAAATCAGAGATTTGGCAAGAGGAGTTGAGATTTGCATCGCTACCCCAGGTAGATTAATTGACATGTTGGAGATGAACAAGACGAACTTGAAGAGAGTCACATATTTGGTTTTGGATGAGGCTGATAGAATGTTGGATATGGGTTTCGAGCCTCAAATCAGAAAGATTGTTGATCAAATTAGACCAGACCGTCAGACCTTGATGTGGTCTGCCACATGGCCCAAGGAGGTGCAGAACTTGGCCAGAGATTACTTGAACGAGCCTATTCAAGTCACCATTGGTTCCACTGAGTTGGCTGCATCCCACACCATCACACAATTAGTGGAGGTTTTGACAGAATTTGAGAAGCGTGATAGATTGGTAAAACATTTGGAAACGGCCACCGCTGACCCTGAGGCCAAGTGTTTGGTCTTTGCATCCACAAAGAGAACTTGTGACGAAATCACAAGTTATTTGAGAGCCGATGGATGGCCTGCATTGGCTATCCACGGTGATAAGCAACAAGCTGAGAGAGACTGGGTCTTGAAAGAATTCAAGACTGGTAAATCACCTATTATGGTTGCCACTGACGTGGCAGCCAGAGGTATTGGTATGTATATTTTATGATTTGCATTATACTAACTTGCATGGATAGAGATGAGAATGAGAACATATAATGACTGGTGTTTTTTTTAGGAATTAGTATGACATGTGCATTGGTGATTCAAGCATTTTTCATGCTCTCCCCTTTTTTTCCAGTCGTCGAAGTATCTTTCTTAGACGTGATTCTGAGAAGATACATGAGAAAAGAAATAGAACAGGAAATCTAACAGAAGGAGATAGATTTATATTAGAAAGCGTGTCGAATTAACTTGGAGCTTGCTGAATACATAAGTGGTGTTTACGAAGAGAGAAGGTGCTGGCACCTTCTTGGATCCCATATTTACGCCTCAGCATACGCGAGTTTCATGACACATACCTCCATGGCATAGAGTCATGAACGTATGGTTGCTTTCTATATAAGTTTCAATATACGTCTCCTTTCACCCACCCTTTTTTCATGTGTCTGTAATCGAATCTAAATAGTCTTGACGCTCCATGCGAGAACTCTTGCGGCCTCAACGTAGAGCAGCTTACTAACCATTGTAGACGTTAAAGGTATTACATTCGTCATTAACTTGGACATGCCTGGAAATATCGAGGACTACGTCCACAGAATCGGTAGAACTGGAAGAGCTGGTACTACCGGTACTGCTGTCTCCTTCTTTACCGACGCCAACTCCAAGATGGGAGGCGACTTGTGTAAGATCATGAGAGAGGCAAACCAGACCATTCCACCAGAATTGACCAGATTCGACAGAAAGAGCTACGGTGGTCCTTCTAGGTTCGGCCGTGGTGGTGGCCGTGGTGGCTACAGAGGTGGCAGAGGCGGCTTCAGAGGTGGCCGTCGTGGAAACTTCCAATCCGGAACCAACAACGCGCCATTGGGTTCCTACCGTAAGTTCTAAGACATCTGTCAGGGTCTCTATTATTTTATTTATATCTACTTTGCTACTATATAGAGTCAGTGGTTCCTGCTCCGCAGGTTCATTCGATGAAACGTTTAATTTATGCTGATTTTAATTTCCCTTGTCATTTGAGACAAATCTACAATATATAGTGTATCGCATTTTATGAGGATTTTGCAATAATCAAAAATCTTTGCAATGGCCCCGGACGGGACATGAATGTCACGTATTCCTTAAGTCAATGCCAACGTCAGCAGCAAGCCAACCAGAAGCTCCGACTCATCATACTCATAATACACATCCTCAAACAACAGCTTCAAACAACTCTTTTCTAACAACCACATCCTACAATCGCACACTATAAACACTCTCCGAGACAGCCCCGGGGGAAGCTCTCTCCCTAAATCTCCGTCTACGGCGACAATCCCAACAAGTCTTAGCGCACTACTCGTCCTAAACTGCGCCCTTTCTCCCGCAAAGTGCCCTGATACGAGTCGCTAACCGCAAATTTACCCTTGTGGACTGCACACAAGCGCATTTTTCACATGCATTTTTTATTCCATTGATTCCCAACATTGATTCGTTTGCAACCAAATCACGAATAGGAGTCTACCTAGTAATCGGTTACGCCCATATTAAGACGGCGGCCAAAACAGCCATATAAATACATCCGCATTGTATGCCAGCTTAATTGAGTCCATTTAATTAGTCCGTTCAACTGAGTCCGTTTAATTCAGTCCTAATAATTTTATATAAGTACTTTCGTACGTAAGCTTCTTAAAAGGAGTGAAAAATTTGTAAGTATATTAGATTGGACTTTTTAAATAAAGCCACAAGCTATTGCCAAAGCCGAACTTGCAACTCCACAAAATAGTTGCTAGTATTTACCACACATTCTTTACTTCTTTAGAAAGTACAAAAAGCGATCTACTTGTTGATCGACAAATACAGTTCTTTTGCTAATTTTGCTAGTCTTGTTAGTCTTGCTGATCTATATAGTAAAGTGAGTGCGATTTGGAGCGCTCAATTGAAGATAGGCTAGAATTCTTATACGGTGACAAATTGGTTTAGCCAGAAGACACCGGGACTAGACACTGAGACGTTAGTAGCAGAGAAGCAACGTCTAGACGAAATAGACTTGAAGCTTGCATACAGGTGGAAGTAGACACTGGAAAGACACTGGGAAGAGACTCGGTAGGTATTTGATCTAGACATCAGGCAAATAAACTTGCGACAGAGAGAACACTTTTTGAGGTGTCTTTTGTGAATTGCTAGAAGCACAGCTAGAATCGCTATAGCATCATTAGAGTGCCGCATCAACAGCTGAGAATTTCCCCACGCTTTCGCGACCAGAGTTAATATTGCGTATTTCTTGAAATCACACAGATGAGCCAAACTAAGACTCAAGACATGAAGACCAAGAACACGATCACAGGAGCCAGAGGGATCACCTTTGCGGGAGAGGAATTTGTTGTTCCCGAGACACACGATGTGTTGGAGACATTGTTCGATCCATTTGTGAGAAAAAGTTACTTTGAGATTGTCATTTTACTAGTATTGGCAAGCAATGGAGTAGTATTCTGGCTCTGCGAGGATTACCGCACCAGAACGAACATTTTCATTGGCTTGTATGTGTTCTGGCGTCTTTCGTACAACTTTGGAATTGGGTATTTACTCAATCGTCAATCTAACTACAATAAGTTGGTTGGGTGGTCGAAATCTTTGGGTGTATTTGAGGGAAATAACAGCTCTCTTCTCTCCCGTGTGATCAAGGCTGAAGTAAAGTCCCAGATGGGCGATGAATACTCGATCAAAGAATATCCTATTGAGTTTAACACATGGTTGATTTTTAGAAAAGTGGTTGATTTGATTTTGATGCTGGACTTTGTCACATTCATGTTTCTTGTGGTCACCCGTGCTCTTGACAAGGATTTCCAATTCTTCCATGGCCAGAGCGCATGGTTGGTTTACTTGAGGCTTTCTGTAGGTGCAAGTTTGGTTGTATTCAACTGGTGGGTCAAGGTCAATGCCCACCTCACCATCAAAGACTACGCATGGTACTGGGGTGACTTTTTCTTCCGTCAGATCAACAACGAAGAGTTGATTTTTGATGGTGTTTTCGAGATGTTCCCACATCCCATGTACTCTGTAGGATATATTGGTTATTACGGGTTTGCCTTGATTTCCAAGTCGTACACTGTATTAGTGGTAGCTCTTTTTGGTCACTTTTTGCAAATGATTTTCCTTCATTTCATCGAAAACCCCCATATCGATAAGATATACGGGCCTTCCAGCAATGAACAAGATTTGCAGAAGTTGCTTAAGTTGAAAGACTTGAACTATTTCGATAATCTGAAACCACTAGTTGGACTTGTCAACTTTAACTACATTCGTGCCTCAGACTTCACCACTTTAGTTTTGGTGATTACCTGGAGTACTGTTGTGCCATTGATAGCCTCTTTGGCCAGAAAACAGACTCCGAGCTTGGACTGGATTATGTTTGGGTTGACTATTTCGACGAAATTGTTTGAGTCCATAATTATCAACAGTCTTTTGATCTTGCAAAGTTACTATAATATTTTTACAAAGTGGTATCTTTCCAATGATAACTCTGTCGAAAAATCGTTGAATAACTGGTCGATTTTGTACAACACTTTAATCAGTTTAGCTTATTCGTCATTCTTCGGTTTGAACTTGTATGACTTTTTCACTGATAGATTATCTTCTCACTTTTATGAATGGTTTTACCTTAGATGTTTTCTCGGTGCATGTCTCATTATCACTCAGGTTTGGATTAATTGTTCTATAATCGAATCGATTGGTTACTTCGGTTGGTTTTACGGTGACTTCTTCATCCCAAGAAGATCGAATTTGACCAAAGCCGGTGTTTATAGATATCTCAACAATCCAGAACAAATATTTGGTGTGTGCGGTGTCATGGGTGTGACGTTGATCAACCCTTCTTTTGAGAATATACTATGCTGTCTTTTGTGGGTTGGTAACAATTTCTTCAGAATTAACTTTATCGAAAAGGTCCACATGATTAGGGTTTACGGAGAACAAGAGGTATTGAAGGATTCTGGAGTCACAAAGACTCTCAAGAAACACTTGATTCCAGACTCTATAAAGAGAAGAATGAGTGAGACAGACAGAAAGAGACGCAACTCATTATCAGAATCTTTGGATTCCTTCATTAGAGAACTCAGAAAGTCAAACACAAACTTGTCCAAACAAAATATGTTGGAATTGTCGCAAAACATACATTTTGACAATTCGGATTATAAGATAGAAATAGAGACAAAACATATAAAATTAGGAGAGCCAATTGTTGTGAGGTGCATCTCACCTGCCGATCATTCAAAGAAGGATTGGATTGGATTATACAAAGTGACTCAGACTTCATACCTGCGATTCAAAACTTTGATTTCGTCATCTGGTAGATGGGTTTGGTGTGATTCAGAAGATGAGACATATGTCTTTCAAGGTGATAGGTTATTCTGGGAAGAAGGTGTTTACGAGTTCAGATATCACTTACATGGGAAGCACGATGTCGTGTATATCTCGGAACCATTTGAAATCGAGCCAGATCACATACAAATCACCAGTGATACTTCAGCTTTGGCAAACGAACTAAAGGCAAAAATTTTTGACAGAGTTATACAATTGAACGATATTGATCAACCCATCCCCGAGGTCGTTACAAAGTCAGAAAATATCTTAAACACTTACTATCGTTTAAGTTCCCTCATTTCAGTATCTACAGGCATCAAGATACAATCTAAAGTGTTCTTGAATGAGGAATTGACCATTACAAAATTGAGTTCCAAATTGATAAATATCAAAAACGTTCTTGACAACTTGTCACCCGAAAACAATTCTATAGACGGTCATAAAAAGAATGACTAACTGTATATATTGATAGACATGCGTTGTATACTATACAATTATTCTATATTCTCTAATAAGAACGCATTCACGTTACTTCTTATTTTTTTTGACATTTGAAGTGCTCCATTAATTAAGTTATCAATTGAATCTTCTTTCAACTCATTCTGGTTTCCGTCTAACCAGATGCCCACAATTTCTTCGTTCTTCATATTCATCGTACTGAGCAAACACACTAAACTATCATTTTCTTTTTCATCTTCAGTAAAAGAGTCTATAGAAATCTCATTATTGTTAACATCGAGCAGAGCTTGGCCGCTGGTTACTATGTCCTTTATTTCAATACAAGAATCAACCATTGCCAAAGAAACACAGTTCGTAATCCAACTCGTCAAGTTCAACAAAGACACACTCTCATCAACTGAAATAATTGTTATGAAAATGTCTATAGATGACTTGGGATATTTTTCCAATATTATTGCAGGAAGCATGCAAGTTTCCACGTAAGATGATATTCTTTGTTCAGTGTGCGTCAAGCCCTGTCTACCATTTGGATTTGGGTTACCTGACGAGGAGGCAAACTTAGTCTCCCAATGCTGTTCGATATGAGGTAAAAATTTACATTCCACAGAGAGGGAAGCTCTTTCGACGAAAGATCCCCTAATAGGACGTGGTCCAAATACAGAGACCTCGATTATACTGTTTCCCACTTCCAAATATGCCGATCCATTTGCTGTTTCCACTATGCCTTTTTTCAAGAACATTTTTCTAATCTCATTGTTTTGCTTATTCGTAACTTCTTTTGCCGTGATGTTACCAGATGATATTCCAGCGACTGGTATCTTTGCATTACTGGGCCCTAATATCCTCCTTCGATCACTCACGTTCATTTTAATGAAGATATTATTGTCTATTGAGCCTAAATCATCTCTCAAGAGAAGATGAGCTATAAATTTCGAGTCTTGTATATAGGACCAATTTGGAACAGCAGGAAGTTGCTTGACAGGTTGGAAGACATATCGCTGTGGTCAAGTCATAAGCTGAAACAGCTGCTCTGCTCCTTGCTCGTGTAGTGCCACCGGATCAGTTGTTTATTTTACATCCTTTATTACTTATCGGTGTAATTTATTATAGCTGAATATTGTCTGCAAATTATTTGATATTTTCCAAATTTTCAGATAACTCGATAAAACCTCAAAGTATTGGGCTCTGCTTAGGCTAAAATTACATTCCAAAAGTCAAACGTTAGAAACCTATTATTAAATAATACTGAATAGATGATACATATTATAAGAAATTAGCCATCAATTAGAAGCTGAAATTGAAATTAGAATCTGTGTTTACCGGATTGAAAGGATCTAAATATTCCAAACTATTTGACTCTTGCATAGATGGAATTTCGATATTATTGATATCTATTAGATCATTTTTATCAGTATCTTTGACCTGAGAAACAGCCTCTGACGATTGCTTTGCATTCTTTTCAAGCATATAAGGTGGTAGAATTCTACCAAATATTTGTGCATCCAATTTGTCGAACATACCCGGAAGGTATAAATCTCGTTTTGGCGAGCCAGAGTTGTCAACTGGGTTTTCATTCTGCTGAGGCGGATTTTGGGTGGAAGAGGCATTCAGCATAGTAGTGGGTCCATTATCGATTGGGGCAACTGAATTAGTCACTGAGTTAGTTGTCTCTTCCAGATTATTGTACTTGATATTGTTCAAATCATATAAAGGACTCATCTGGTCAAAGGCCTTTTCACCATACACAGAATAAGGCCCACTAGTTTGGTAGCTGTTGATTTTATCGAAATTCTGGAAAGTGGATTGGATGCTTTCAGTTTGCAATTGAGCCGAATTGATGTTTCCGATTGTTTCCATACTGGAGCCCGATGTTTTAGCCGTTCTTCTGTTCAATTGTTCAAAAAGCGTATTAAGTATATTATAGATTCTCAAAGATGCATTAGAATTGTTTTTCAAACAATCAAGGACCTTCTTACCTATCTCAATATCCTTCTTGATCATATCTATATTTAAATCATCGTCGAACAAAACTCCAGCATAGTTCACACCACTCAAACTGTCGTTGTTGTAGTTCGCAAAGTGAAAGTAGTAGATCAAACAAGCAACAGAAAAGAATATGGTGTACATTGAGAACCAATAGGTACCCACTAGTAGATTTTGATCGATCATTTTGTTTGCAAGTTTCACGACTATTCGAGCCACTTTGATACAATTCCTTCCTCTTATCAAAGATCTTGGATCCGAATTTTGATACAATGAACCATTGCTTATAAAGTGTATGAATGGCCTGTATAACATAATCTGACAGTTCAAGAACGCCAAATGCAAGTAAAAATTAGCAAGTAAAAATTTCTCTGGTATGCTTTGTATGTTGGCATCATTTGTGTTTGTTGGCTGAAGCTCAGGTGGCAACTCATCGAGCCACTTTTTCAACTCTAGTTCCAAGTGCGTGACTCGAGAATGCATATTCTCTGGTGTTGGCTCTTCATTGGACTTGACTTTGACTGGATACAAATCCCTAACTATGTGCGATAATATGAGCATCAACTTGGTATGATGGTTAGCACAACCCGAAGAAGAAAGCCTGTTTCCTTGCTGTTCGAATAAGAATTCAGAACGAGTGATATTTTCGTCATCAAGGTCTTCCGGTAGTTCCTGATCGATTTCATCTTCTTGAATGGAGAGAGGCAACCCCAACAAAGAATTGATATAAATATTCATTTTGAATATGGTATAGAAGAGACGTTTCCTGGTGTCTATTTCTATAGGATCCAATTTCCTTTTTGAGTTTTGAAATATAGAAAGGTCACGATGAAGGCCTTCCTTTACAGCACTTCTCAAGGCAATTCCAATATAGGAATAACAAGTAGACAATCTAGCTGAGCACTGTAGATACATAATCATCATCACTATGGTTTGAATTGAATTTATGTCACCCACATTTGATATGTCAATCAATTTGCGTGCCTCCAAGAAGTACTTGAAACCTTCGTCCTCCAAGACTTCATTTTTAGAGTCCATAGCCGTATCTTTCGAAAACAAAGACCCACAGGCTAGAATTGAGTAGAAAAATGGCAAAAACTTTTGCTGTCTGTCAGTGTAACTCAAAGGATCCATTGAGTAGAGAAGATCCACCTCCTCCAAAAGTGACGGCCTGTGATAAAACCTGAAAAGAACACAAGCCTTATTCCAAGTCGTAAAAATTAGCTTCAATGCAATATCTTTCGAAGGTAAATTGATTCTGATCTCTCTTCCTATCGCTCCACTGTCCTCGTTTGAGCAAGATGAGTGTGGCCTGAAGGTTCCCGCATAATTCGGTGATTCAACCTCATTGTACATATCTTGTATTTCGTTGAATGTGTTATTCCCACTGGCTTTCACGTAATTCACTATCCTCTGGAGCTTTTCAAAGTCGATGCCATTCTTGTCGTCCAGTAGCCGGGCCTTCAAACCCGGAAATAGAGTCTCCACCAAGGATTGCGCTACCGTCGTGTTGGGGCCTCCTGGTGTCCCAGACTGCAGAATGACGTTTGCACCCGAAGGAACGGGTATACCGCTGTTCTTCTTGTTCCTGATATTGGGCTGATCGTACGTACAGTTGTACGAATACACCGTGCAATGTATACACGGCTGTTTACCATCACACTTGACCTTCTTTTGTCTACAATTGTCGCATGCTCTCGTCACTCTCCTTCGCTTGTGGTCGGAGCCTTTTTCGTTATTATTGGGCATGATTGTATTTGGAGGTGGTCCTTTATGGCCTTCACTGTTGTTGGCGTAATTAGACTCTGTTTTTGGCATATTACCTCCACATAAAGTATGAGTCTAGCCAAAATCCAAAATTTTCAGAACCTAGTGCGATATCATTGCGTTTAGTGTAAGAGACGTCAAATTCAAGAAGATAATGTCAAATTCAAGCTTCAAAATTTGTCTTAGCGAGCATGCGGATGCCACAGTTGATGTAGAGATAGCTCAGGTAGTGAGAGTTCGATGAAAACTGGGTACTGTAAATTTTCCTTGAATCTATTTACGCCTACTTAGTACATAGTAAATGCAATCTTTATTTTTTGGGGTCAAATATTGATGGCAGAAGATAAGACTCAACACTAGCCACAACCATTGTGGTCAAAAGGAGTCTACCATATAGGTCTATTAGTGGACGGAGAAACACTATATCTTGATAGGTTTCTCCAATAGATGGCCCATGCGCTCGATTTTGGTGCTGAGATAACCTTCGATTTCCTTGGACTTGATTCCGTCCTTGGACCTCCACGCAAGAGGAACCATCGGGATACGTTCATGGACCTTGATTTCTCTATTTTTGCCTTCCACTGCCACCACCTTGTCAGGGTTGTTGGTGAGAAGCTTGACTTCGGTCAAGCCTAAATCCAACAAAATAGCCGTGGCTAAAGAGAAGGAACGGCCATCAGCAGGGTGTCTTAACATGAGATTGGCCTGGACGGTGTCTGCACCCAAGTCCTGCAAGTTATATGCCTTCAACTTCTCACCCAAGCCAATACCTCTTCCCTCTTGCCTGAGGTACACAATACAGCCGTGGGAGTCATTTCCCATGATCCTGCCGGCCTCATCGAATTGCTCTCCACAGTCGCACCTGGCAGACCACGCAGTCTCGCCAGTATAGCATTCAGAGTGTATTCTGACCAAGCAAGGGTCTGTGTAGCTGTTGTGCTTTTCCGCGATCAACTGGCCATTCACGTCGAACTTGAGCTCCTGCTCGCCATCACGATCCGCATCAGTGCGGCCTGGAAACAACTTTCCTATGTAAGCACCCCTGGTCATCCGGTCTTGCTGTGTCTCGTTGTGTCTCTTTGCGAAAAGAGACTTCGACCTTATGTCGTCTCCAAACACTATCGCTAAGTGCTCCTTGTTGTCGATGTTGTTCTCATATAAGTGTAGAAAAATCTCAGGACCCTGCGTGGTAGGGATTCTTGCTCTGGCGATACATTTCACCACTGGCACCTCTGGCAACGCTTGTCGGGTCTCTTCAGATACCACGGGTGGTGTACTGGGCCCTGGGGCGGTTGTAGTGGGTGTCAAAGTGGGGGAAATTAATGGCAAATGGTCAAAGTCTATGCCGTTCTTACCAGGTACCTGGTCTTCCATCGTCGCTGTTATTACTCTTGGCTGACTTCTGTCCTTGCTGACTTAATTAACGGTGTCTGAGACTGCTTTATATGTTATTACTCTGATGCCTGTGCCTTGTAATTCGGGACATTCGATGATTTGTCAGGTTATGCTAACTTTAAAGATGACAATTTCTCAATTGTTCCATAAGCGATTTTCGGAAGATGCTTTATAACGGTCTAGTAATTTAACGATTTAGAAATAAAATGATTTCTGGAGTAACTCAGCGTAGAGACATAGATAAGAGTTAGCTTAGATCATATATAGGTTCTATACAGCAGAGATATGACAGGTGGTGGGTGAGAAGATAGTCTTCTCAATAGAGTTGAAGGTTATATTCTAGGCAAAAAGAAGGTCGATCAAGAAACTAGTTGTGGGGCATAGCACAGACCGAAATCGCATCTGAAATGTTTATTGTATGGGTGTTGGCCATAGCAAGATGAAATAGACTGTAGACTCATAACGACACTGTTGGTGGAGCCAATGAGGGTCCAGAGGCCCGGATTGGAACCTCAAACAAGGTGCGATAGGTGCGTTTTGAAGTGTGTCATAACGTGGGTAACGCTTAAGCACATAGCAGAGAGGCCGAAGAATGAGTTATTGTGTAGAAGCAAAGCGCATATAGAGTTGTACGAAGTACAGGTACGCTAGAACTATCTATAGGGATAGCTGTAGGGGTGTGTGCTCAGGGTTGACAGGAGGAAACCAGCCTCTCAGGCCCATGGAGCCAGTAGCAAACGAGAAGAATTTGCAGTTGGGCAGATAGTATCGGTGAATGCGAAACTGAGACGATAGGCTGGATCTAGGCGATGCCGTGTTGCAGAGTTAGGTTGCGACACACATCGGGAAGACGAATAGGCGAACAGATTGCCATATTGTCTTACGGTGAACTTGCCAATGAACGTTCAAAGCTTAGAAACAGCTCACTATAGAAATGTAACAGAAATCCAACCATTCATGGACTGTGAACGGTAAAGGCCGAATGGGAGAGGAGTGCTTAAGCCTTGCTAGTGGCGTAAGCATAAAGTCAGGAACAGTCTGATTTTTGAGACAAATCCGTGGTGGGGCCAGTTATCTAAACCATCTACGGCTTGGGCATCTCCAGATATATGTGCCAAGAAGATCTATCAGTCTCAATGGGAATTGGACTTAAAAAGCGAGAGAAGAATACATCCACAGGATCTTGGCAATGGTGATAGTCGTTTGTAGTCGTTCGTAGAAGTTTGACACTTGACGTTTTCACCTGTCAAACTGAGAGCAATGATAAATTTCAGTATCTCAAAATTATACTGGAACGCTAAATATTTGCGATTTATTACTAGATAGATTCCCATAATGTTGTCTTTGGGGGTTAAACAAGCATGTAGAAATAGCCACAGAGGCGGCAATGTGCTCAATGTGCCTAGCAGACAGTTTTTTGGTGGACTTTTCAAAAACTGGTCCCAGAGAATAGTGTATCCTCCATCTCCCCAAGATATCAACACCAACAACAGACTTTTCCCGACGTACATCAACAATGCGAATGAACTTCACGACATCATATTGTTCAAAGAGCCTTTGATATTGAACTTCACATATTCTGATGCCAAGTGCAATGCAGTCACCGAAGCGTTGTTTGAAATACTTTCCAAGAAAGAGCTTTATCCTTCAGATAAGGCCGTAAATTTGGCAAATATAGCAGCCGACTCTGTTGGTGGGAGGGAATTGATGCTCAGATACTCGGTGGGGAAGATCCCTATGTTGTTGCTATTGAACAAACAGATACCTGTTGACAAGTTTGAGCCAAATGTGGAGAACTTCAGACAGCAGGACCTTTTAGATTGGCTCAAGAAAATCAAGTGAAGTCGAGGATATTTACTCTTAGGACAGATATATACATATTCTAGCTCAATAAAGATGTCTATTTACAATTGGAGTGGCGTAGGGCATTTACTTTGTTTCATCCCAGCCATCTTTCCACCTCTTCTTCCAGAGATCACAGTCAAACACAGGCTTGTTCAACTTACGGTTGACCTCATTGTGGGCATTGCAGAGCCATTTGCCAAACTTGTCTTGACTTTCGACTAGTGGTTCGTTTTTTTGGATGTATTTCTGGAAGTCTTCGCCACAGAACCAACATGGATAAAAATTCCCAAACAACTTGACAAACTGTTTGAGATCTGCCTGTTCTTTCAGCGATGGGCTCTCGGGGTACGTCGCAGCAATCGAATGTAGTAATGTCCACGAAGCTCTTCCAAGTTGCTCCACATCTGGAGGCTCTACTTTCTCAAATGGTTCTTCCTTCTTTGTCTGATGAGCCACCTTACCAACACCCAAGGCACTCACCTTACCTCCTGAAGTAGCAAACTGGAAGTCCATTAGCGAGTTACACGTACGGCAACTATACTGTTAGTATTTTGTCACACTTGTTCATCAGATCTTGAAATTTCACCAACTGGTGAATTCCTCTGCTACCTGAATTTTTCACTTACGGTTTTCCATCTTTGTCATAGACGATCTTACGGCCACTGAGACCAACATCCGGGCGACCCAGGGTCTCTTGTTCTTGCGTTTGTTTAGCTTCTGGCATCTCTACAGCACAGTATACTCAATATTCTGTAGATATCTATATGCTGACATATATGGTGATGACACAAAATTCCAGCGATGCTCTGATGATCTGATGGTCTGGTGCTTCAACTTATCTACTATTACAACAAATGGCGCATCGGTGGGATATGGAAACACGAAGTCGATACCAAAGAACCAATCAGAAAACTCTCAATGCTCTTTTAGCTTGTAGTTCTTGAATAAATTAAATAAACTCTGCTCGTGAGTTGTGACCTTGAAACTCAAGGTTTCCGGCTGGCAACGAAGGCAGTACGCTGTGCGATTATTCCATCACACAAGTCACCGATTTCTTTGCTGACAATGCTTGATCTGGCCTCGTAGAACTCGCCCAAGTCGAATTTGAGGTCAAAGTCTCGTTCGTACTCCCATGCTTGTTGGACCATCTCAAGCTTGTCGATGTCTTTGACATATCTGGCCTCCAATGTTCTAATTTCTTCGTAGTCGAGCCACAACTCTACTATTTTCTCGGAAAATTGCTCGTTGTAGGGCTTGATCAAGGCCGAAAGATACTTTATCGTTTCGTACTCACGACGGTGCTTCTCTTCCTTCGTCACATTTGCATAGGGTGGGATATCGCCCACGAGAGACTCGGCGATATCGTGTATGATAGCGATGTTGGCACACTTGCCGGTGTCTATTTTCTGGTTTGGTACTAACATTGCAATAACTGACATACGGTACATGTGGTCCCCGATGCTCTCGACCTTCGAAGGGTCGATACCTCTATCGACCCACCCTGTTCGCTTCTGGGTCTTCAACAAGCGAACAATATTGATGAATGCAAGTGCATAGTTGATCTCCTGCTTATCGGAGGTGGGAACAAGCAAAGTCTTGATATGGTCTGGTACAGCTTGTTCTGGAGTCCACAAACTGGGCTCTAGTGAACCGTTTTCGGCACTTTCAACGGCAATCATTTGGAACTTATGGCGTTGGGTATATCTACACAAGCGACTGGAAGCGTATTAGAGCCTTCGATCGTCAAAGGGTGCCTGCAAAAAGTTTATAGACAGTTAAACAAAAGGTAAACATTGAACAAAATCGATGAAAAATAATTTGCTAGCTCATCTCATATTCACCTTCATCTTGATTTCCTGGCACTAGATCAGACAAGCGAGCGAGCCAATATTAGGCTGCAAGACGAAAGAAGAGTTAGATTTCTTATAAGACGTAGATTATTTATATAATGTATCTGAAAACAAATTAATAACCTAAGGTACTTAAGCAACTAATTCTACAACACCACCGACGGCTCTGATCTTTTCCTCAGCCAATTTAGAGACAAATCTGGCCTTGACAATGATTGGAGCTTCAGGCAATCTACCCTTACCCAAAACCTTACCGTAACCATGGGCCAAGGTGTCAATGACTGGAGCAGCAGATGAAGATGCAGATTTCAAGTACTCGTCCTTCTTGTCACTCTCAACCAAGGTCCACAACTTGTCCAAGTTGATTTCTGGTCTCCAGAAGTGGTTTTGTTGCTTGTGGAAGTATCTCATACCGACCTTACCGAAGTAACCTGGGTGATATTTATCCAAGTTGGTTCTGTGGTGGTGTTGACCACCAGCCATACCACGTCCACCGGGATGCTTTCTGTGCTTACCAATTCTACCCTTACCGGCTAAATACTGTTAGTATCGTTGTTTTAGTTCGATTTATGTCCATTATTGCGAAATGTGAAAGGGTATGCTTATACGTCTATGTTGTTGAATTCAATCCTAAAACCTCACTTCGAGAAACAAGACTCACTCAGCCAATGTAAAATCGAGTGTTGTTTCCCACTATCCTCTTTTTGAAACATTATATCTGGCCTGTAAAAAATTTCCATCCCGTCTCTATTCAAATTTTCACATCTTCCACAACTACAAAAGTCAACAACTCGTTCGTCTTGAATCCTCACAATACGCTCCTCTCGACACACCACGTCGTCATCCACTGCAATGTATGTCTATTTCTACCTTTCACGCTCTTCGTCCATTCTGAAAATTTTCCTGTCGTACACCCTTTCATTTGTTCCTCCATACTCATTGCTGGGAATCTACCCTATAAAAATCCTCTGTTCTTTCACATTTCTCAATAATCCTTCTCTCTTCTACATACCTGAAACGTTTCCTCTGTGCTTTCTGGTTTTGGTTAATCTAGTTGGCATTGTTGTAAGATTAAACTAGTAGACTAATAATGAAACTAAGAGATATAGAAATTTTCAAAGTCCTCTAATTTTTCACTGTCCGAGAAAGTGCTTTTGGCCTTTGATGACACAAAACCGACACTCTGACATTCGGACACAAGTCACACAAAAAAATCAAAAAATAATGCTCTGACCGAAAAGTGTGTGGGACACGAATATGAGGGTCAGAGCCCTAAAACATGCAAGTTGTCGCAGACACCGGTGTCTGCAGGTGTTTCAATTTTGTTGCGCTGTTTCGATATCGACACTTAGACTGACAGTGTCGCAGACACCGACACCGTGTGACTCGGGAAGGGGAAACTCGAGGAGTAGTGAGACCGGATGTTTGTATCTATGTGGGGGGAGGGGGACAGAGTGCACCGGAATCGAGTACTCATAGATTGACCAGGGTCAGGTCTGGTGGAGGGCACAAGTGATGCAACAGCTGCAATCGCACATATGTTGCAACCACTATCGTAATTCACATCCATTTAGATAGAGACTCCGAGTTCCTCCAGAAGCAGCTCTACTTTTGGAGGCTAACGAGATTGTATTCCAATGATACAATGGGTTAGGTCAATCCCAAAATATCCATTTATGTGACATGAGTGACATGATTTGTATAATAAAGCGAGATGTAGGAACTTGTCAGTAACGTTTCCGGGAAGCTGATATGGATAAATAAATAGAGATGATAATGAATTCATGAACATCTTAGCAATTAGAGTGTAGGTATTCATCATTGGTGATTGAGAAACCTCTGATGTGAAGAATATCTTCGTTGGATTTCGAAGACGTAGGAGGAATAAATGACATTTCTATGTACTCTTTATCAAAAGCGGAACTTCAATCAATACATCTCTTTTATTAGACTGCTCTATAAAGTGCGACGGAACAGTATCCGCTAGCAATGATAGACTAAGTGTATTTCTTTATCTCATTTCTCGTTGCCGCTAACAGCAGAGCGATGTCACCATTTTCATCGCTGTCTAATGCCCCATACCTCCTCGTAGGTAGACATTCCTTTGGTTTCAGGAAGGTAGTACTTTACAAACATAAAGGTGACAGCGCACATCACTGTGAATATGAAGTAGACGCCTCCACCCAACCAGGAGTTTTTAAGCACAGGGAACAAGAATCCCACGATAAACGTAGCAACCCAGTTCATGGCCGTACCCCAGCTCTGAGCGGAAGCCTTTGCCTGCGGCTGGGTGACCTCGCCCACGAGAAGGAATGGTATGGGACCTAGGCCTATGGCAAAGAAAATGATGTAGGTGAAGGTGCCGAGCACCGAGAGGAAAGAGCTGCCTCTAATTATTCCAACGGCCATGATGGACGTGGCGACACCCATGATCCCCAGAGACACCATGAGCAACGGCTTGCGGCCTAGCTTGTCCACAAATGGCGCGGAAGCAAAAGTTACAATCATGTTGACGATGGAAACCATGCAGTTGACAAATATAGCGTGCGTGGGGAAGATCTTCACCAAGACAGAAACACCGTAGAAGATAATGGAGTTAATACCGCAGAACTGCTGGAAGACCAAGATACCAGTCGATGCGAGCTTGGAGTTGTTGAACTCAGGTGACTCGACGTAGGTCCTGAGCGATACCGCCGCCTTCGTGGGCTGCACGGTATTGTCCTCAAGAAGTCCCTGGGTCTCCTCCTCGCTGCTCCGCCATACATTGATCTCATTGCGAGCATCAGCATAGTCACCTCCACGCAACCGATGTAACACCTCTGCTGCCTTGCCATTGTGTCCGTTATTCAATAGCCACACGGGCGACTCTTCAATGTAGACGCTCACCAACACCAAGTCCACTACAGCAATCGCCGAGGCCATGAGAAGAAGCCATCTCCACGCATTGTCGGTACACCATCTGAGCGCTAGCATCTGCGTGAACAAAATGCCCACATTGACCGAGACCTGATTCATCGACCCCAAAAAACCCTTGTAGCTAGGAGGAGCAATTTCATTGATAAAGACTGACGTTATTACCAACGCAGCACCAGCAGCCAAACCTGCTGTAAACCGGCCAACAGAAAGCATTACAAAGCTGTTGCTCAACCCATTAATCGCGGACCCGACAAAGTATACGAGACAATGCATTACTGAAGCTCTCTTTCTGCCTATCTTATCAGCGATAGGCCCCACATACAACGACCCAATCAACCCACCGATGCTGAATATCGAAGTAACTGTCCCGACTTGCTTGGGACTCAATGGGATACATCTCTCAAACCCATGCTGCCCAAACCAAGAGCCATCATATGGCACCAAAGGATCTGGCTTCGACTCCTGACATGATATGATGGACTCTGGCAGATTCAATTCCGCCATGTGATATCCAAACTGAAGCGATCCCAAACATATGACCGATATTGTAGCTATCAAGCTACCTGTTAGCCGTGGTTCCCGGCTAGCCATCGTATTTTACAAAGATGAATGTGTCTTGTCTATTACTATTTAGTGTTACATGAAATTTGGGGGAATATGGATTTTTCAATCTTGCCATATTTCATAAGATGGGCAAGAAATTGCCAATTATCATCATGGGAATGCCAAAGACGTCTCTCTTGAGAGTCCAGATACACCCTGTTCTGATCTTGACACCTTCCTTCGGAGTGAGCAAAGTGCATTCTGTCATTGTAGCACCCAAAAAATCGCCAAACGCAATTCGCAGGAACAACTGGAAGTACTCTACGACAGATTTATCGTCTAGCAACTCCACAATGAACTTTCTCTTGTTACCAACCAACTCTTCCTTGGACCAGCCTGTAAGTATGCAAAATTCACTGCCGACATATGCTATTTCTCCTGTTCTTCTCCATACTATTGTAGGGGTCCCACTGATTTTGATAAAACTGTCGTATGTGAGAAGCGTTCTCTGGAAACATTGTTCCATGAAAATGAGGTCGCCCTCCTTCAAGGAGTTGGTACAGGCGATAAAAGAAGGTCTGTAGGAGGCCATGGACTCGGCCATTTTGACCAACATGGGCTTGGGGAACCTTTTCCGCAAGTATGCAATGAGGGAGTGGAAACCTGGGGTATAGGAGAAGGGTTTCGATACCTTGGCGTAAATATCTTCGGGTTCCTTGAACTCATGCTCATTCATACCAAAATTATTGTCGTCATCGGTCTTGCTCACGGAGAGCGACATGGCCAGGCCATTTTTGCGTTCGTGCAAGATCGACGGGTCATTTGCTTCCACTATTTCTAGTGCCGTTATTAAGTCAGGGAAGTGCGGCAGACAGTCCGAATCGCCTGGCGCGAGAAAGTACTGGTTTATCGAGTCGTCACATTTGGGGTACGGCGAGCTGTTGTATAGTTTTGTGTTCAAGGGTCTATTACTTATGGATGACTCGTTGGGTGACGAGGTCAGGGACGAACCCGAAAAATAGGGCGAGACATGGTGCAGGTGCTTGTTTCTGAGGTCATTCGTCGATGCTAATCCTTGATTGAAATTTGGAGGAGAAAGTGCCGGTGAGATGCTGCTAGCTGCTTTTTCTGATGGAGTAGGTCGGTTGAACCCATCCTGTAGAATATTAGACAATGTAGAGTACTCCAAATCAGCCGCAGACGAGAGAAAATTCGTTCTCCTGGGAATCCTATAGGTATCCTTCACGGGTATTGTGCCCGCCATGGACATATCCATAACCTGGTTGCCCGAATTCTGCTGGTTCTGGTTCTGATGCTGCTGAGTCAAGATGGACTGATCGAAATTCATATTTGCAGAAAGGGATGCCTGACCGTTGTACCCGTTTTTGCCTGCTATGGGTGCCTGGAATACAGGCTTTTGAAACACGGCTTCCTCTTTGAATATGTCTTCAGCCTTTTGATCCGCCGTAAACTGATTGCTGAGAGCGACATTAGGAACATCCGCCAAATACTTCTTTCGTTTCCGAGGAGCATCTTCACAACTGTCATCTAGACCCCGCTGTATACATCGCTTACACGGCCTTCCCGTGTCGCATGTCATATGGGCCTTATGGCAGTGATTGCAGGCCCGGCTGGTCTTTCTTCGCTTCTGTCCCATGTTAGTCTTATGTCAATACGTGAAAATACTCGATCTATACTTACAGGTTTCGTTACACTCATGGGGGATCTCTCTGATAGGATCTTATCCGAATCAAGCCCTCCCATCCTAGCTTGAGCACACATCGTTAAGATCTTGTTGCTTTACTGAAAGAACCTTCGACTCTTGAATGGCCCTATTGAGATATACTCCGAACTCGAACTATATACAGTCCGGTTTTATCAGGCCTTGAAACTGGCAAGCAATTCAATTGGCCACCAACGACAACAAATGGAGTTGATATAGAAGGTTGAAGTCGAATGTTCTATGGAGCTAATGGGGGTGCATTTTGAAGCAATTTAGTGCCATTCATGGGGCTCCAAGGAGCGGGTTTTTAGGATGCAAAATTTTATTAGGTTTGAGACACTCCGATTCCAGGAGATGACAGGGGAAGAGCTGTCCAGAGGTGCTCTCAACTCAGCCCAGCATGAAATAGACTCTTGGAGTACTCATACTTGCACTCGTGGACTTTTATGCTGTTGTTGGGGCCCACAAACTGCATTTTTCACCATTTTCACAGAGAGCAGTGACTCTAACGGCTGGCAACAGGACCTAAAGTCAATGTTTCGAGTTCGTAATTGCACCATTAAAGAACTAAGATTTAGAATAACTAGACGTACTGTTATGTACTGTTCTAGAGACTCATATAACGTGTCCTTCAAACGTAAGATGGCTGTTTTGGACGACACTCATCTGGCAGGATATTCACGTGAGCAAAAATTTTTGAAGTATAACCAGCTGAAAAATCGCCCCTTTGGCATACTTCAAACACTATAACTGGCGGCAATATGACTGATTTGGCTTCAGAATTCAAGAGAGTATCGTTAGAAGATATCCCAAGTGTCCAGACTAGCAGATTCAGCGAGTTGAACAATGAGGAAAAAGCTTTATCAGCTCAATTTGAGACATTATCGACACGATTCGATGATCATGAGTCGTTGGACATTTTGAACCAGTCATTGAGAAACAAGACTTTTATTGTCGGTAACAAGGCATCTAAGGCCGACTTGGTTGTTTTCCTGGCCATTCGTGGTGTGGCGTCGCAATGGAAGTCAGCAGAAGATGTTGCTAAGTACAGACATATTTTGAGATGGGTCGATTTGGTGCAGAACACTTTGGTAGACATCGCAGAAACAGACAAAATTGCCATTAATTTCGATATCGAGATACCTAGAGAGGTAAAGGAGAAGAAGAAGCCGGCATCAAAGGACGGAGAAGCCAAGGACAGCAAGAAAGACCTGAAACAGGCCGAGAAGAGTGCTCCACAAGAAAACCTGGGTAAAGAGTTGACTGAAGAGGAGAAAAAAGCTAAGGCAGAAGCTCAGAAAGCAAAGAAGGCCGCCAAGGCCAAGGCCAAGGCAGACTCACAGGCAAAACAACAAGCTGCCGTTGTCCCACCTAATCCTTCCATGATAGACTTCAGGGTTGGTTTCATCCAAAAGGCCGTCAAGCACCCAAATGCAGACTCCTTGTACATGTCCACCATAGATATGGGCGACGAAGAGGGTCCAAGAACAGTATGCTCTGGTTTGGTCAAGTACATCCCCATCGAAGAAATGCAAGAGAGATACGTGGTCGTCATTGCAAATTTGAAGCCTGTTACCATGAGAGGAGTCAAGTCCTGTGCCATGGTCTTGTGTGCATCTACTGCTGACAAAGTTGAATTTGTGAATCCTCCAGCAGGGTCAAAGGCTGGTGACAAGATTTTCTTCGAAGGTTTCAATGGCACCCCAGAGAAGCAATTGAACCCCAAGAAGAAGATATTTGAGACTATCCAACCTCATTTCTCGACGACCGAAAATTTCGAGGTCGTATACATCGAGGAGGGACAAGAGCCAAAGAAGTTGGTTAACGAGAAAGGTGAGTTGTGTAAGAATACTACCATCGTCAAGGCTGATGTCAAGTAATAGATTCGTTTATATACTTCATAGCACTCCAGTAGCAAATAATTATGTAATCATCAAAAATTGTACCCACTATCACTAGAAGCAGATAAAGAAAGCTGTAGTTATCATTAGCATGAAGTTAGTCAAGCAGGAGTTCGAGAAGGATAGAAGTGGGATAACAACGGTTATCCCTCAAGATAAGGAGGATTTGTGGCAACTTTATAACTTGATTCAAAAGGGAGATGAGGTAAAGCTCAGCACTCACAGAAATATCAAGAAGGTATCTGGAGGTGGTCTTGGAGGCAACAAGGAGAGTGGGAAGACCGAAAGAAGACTTTTGACACTTAGAATAGGAGTGGAGGATATAGACTATACACCGTCTGATGAGGTCATGAGAATAAGAGGCAAAACTGTCGAGGCAAATGAGGTGGTGCCTATGATGAGCTACCATACGGCAGAAGTGCAATTACAGAAGCCTATTACTCTTTATAAGCCTGAGTGGGACGAAATAGCATACGACATAATTATTAAGGCTTGCTCTGTAGAAGAAAGAGCCGAAGTGGGTGCTGTGGTGATGGAAGAGGGTGTTGCGCATCTCTGTTTGGTCACCGATAATATGACTGTGTTGAGAAATAAAATTGAGAAATCGATTCCTCGCAAGAGAAGGGGCGATAAGGGAGGGAGTGGGCATGACAAGGCATTGGATAAATTCATAAGTTTGGTTACCTCAACAGTAATTAGGAATTTTGATTTCGACAAACTAAAAGTCATTATTCTAGCCTCTCCTGGATTTACAGCAAAGTCGTTGTATTCGAACATTCTTTCCACTGCAGTGAAGGAAGAATTGAAGGTTGTGAAACAAAACAAGCTGAAGTTTATTGTTGCACACTCATCGACTGGGTATATACAAGGATTGGACGAAGTGTTAAAAGACCCTTCCGTGCAGAAACAGTTACTCAATACGAAGTTCGCTAAGGAGGCCGAAATTTTTGAAAAATTCCAAAAATCCCTTAATGATGAAGACGATACTGCGTGGTATGGTCCCCAGGAATGTGCCAAGGCTATTGCAGAGGGCGCCGTGAAATATTTCATGATCACCGACACTTTGTTCAGAAGCGACGATATAGGCATCAGGAAGCACTACATCAAACTCACCGAAGAGGTGAGGAATCTGGGAGGTGAAGTGTTGATTTTTTCGAGTTTGCATGATTCTGGAGAGCAATTGAACCAACTCACAGGAGTAGCTGTCCTATTGAAATATCCTCTCCCAGATTTGGATGAAGATGAAGAGGATGAAGAGGACGAAGAGTGAAGTAACATTTAATCGTTAATCTATGTACAAAGTTATTTATATCAGCATGCTGCTTAAATTGCTCTTCAGCTTCTGCAAGAGATCTAAGCGATCTAAGTACCATATATAGCCACCTCTCTTGCAAATAAGAAAATCTTGAGATAAACCTAAGCACAATCCCATAAAGGATCCTTTAAATATAAAGTTTTTTGTCTGAACTCTACTCAATCCTTGATACTTAGCGTACAGAAGCGACATTATTGCCGCAGACACGGTGGTATTCATAAAATCTATGGTGTTTGCCCTAACGTACTTATCGAAAAGAAACTCCAAACCAAAAAAGCTGGTTATTCCAAGCGAATACTTCAATCCAAGCTGCGTTGCTTTCTTCACACCAGCCAATATCATCACATAGTTCTTCTTCTTATGGTAGAAATACCATCCTCCCACCGTCCGGGGCAAGCGATGGCCATTCTCAGTCAAATACCTTAGCGATGATAGTTTTATTCCTTGGTAAAAACCAGAAGCAACACCAACAAACCCACTTACTGTTGCCACAGCTTCCAATCTTTCCCTCGGAAATGCATGAAACCGTTCATTCGCCTTTGGATCGTCTACCAGATCAGGCACCTTAGCATCAATCAGAAGAGACATGGCATCTACAGATACAATCTTCACTACGAAGATTTTTTTACACAAAATCATACAAGATAGCTCAGAGACGATGAAGAGTCAACTCATATCCAGTGGCTCCTGGAGATTTCTATGAAACTCCAGACCGGCATCACACCTCATCTCAACACATTTACATTTATTTGATGGTATATAACATCCAGAAAATAGTTAATTTAGATCGACAGCAGTCTGCCTCTCCCCACGTAAAAGTGGCTCTCCGTTACCGTCTGCACCGCTGCGTAGACCTCCGTAACACCACAAAACTCACCGAAACTCCTTATTGGTCTAATATGGACTTTACAAACTCCACGTAGTCGACGTTGCCATTTTCAGCCACGTTGACACCCTTCAACAACTCGTCTACCTCTGCATCACTCAACTTCTCTCCAATCGACGTCAAGATGTATCTCAACTCTCCCACACCAATGTATCCTGTTTGGTCCTTGTCGAAAACCTGGAATCCTTTTATGTAGTCCTCAGGCAACCCCAAAGGCTTGAATCCGTCTGGCCTGTTGATGATCTTCTGGTATGTGTCAAAGTCAAACTCTGGTGTCTTGATCCCGCTCTGCAACTCAGATATCTCCGCCATAGTGGGGTTTTGGCCTACAGCCCTCAATAGATCGCCCAAATGCTCAACAGGAATCTTACCCGTCCCCTTTTTGTCAAACAAGGCAAATGCGTCTTTATAAGTTTTGGTGTTCTGAGACTGATTTTGTTAGTAATTCTTCTTCGATCATGGAGGTTTTCATCCAGCTATTTCAGGAATTCGCCATCAACCTAACTAAGTCATTTACATACCATGATATTCTCTTATTCCTTCAATATAGTTGATTAATAAATGAAAAAGTAGTAACAACATCAATAAATATAAACATTCAACAAGTAAACAAGTTACGAGTTACCCGCAATTTTGATAAAAGCGCCGCCGCCGCCGCCAAAGAATTGAATTTCCTTTTAACATTAGCTCTTACACTGGATCGTAGACATAGTGGAGGTGCTAGTGCAAGTTTCAAGGGTGTACTGGAGGCGCTTAGAGCAATCTGTCGTGAATGAAACCGTTGCAATCGAATCATCGAAAGCTGTAGCAGATTAGACAGAGCACAGATCAAATAGTAATCGTTATAATTGAGACAAGAAGAATCGCGTAGAAGACGTGAAAAACAGCATAAAGGAGCAGAATTAGAGGGAAGGGAGATTTGAGGAGCATTATGGCAACGGGAATAGAGTATTTAGGGGATTTTTCACGTTACGCTGTGGCTGGCGAGAGTCAGGGCTCGATCGAACACATTGCAAAACGAAGACGAGTGAATGATCAGTACGAGAAGTTTGGAGCTGGGTCCATCATTCGGGTGAGGGTGAAGAATTTCACGACATATTCGTATGCGGAGTTCAATCTTTCGCCCCGGTTGAACATGATCATTGGGCCCAATGGGTCTGGGAAGAGTACGCTAGTGGCTGCGATATGTTTGGGGCTCGGGGGGCGCATAGCGTTGATTAAGCGGAAGACGATGAAGTCGATGATCAAGACAGGCCAAGATCGTGCTGAGATAGAAATAACCCTCAAGAACAAGTCTGGTCTGCGGCCCCAAGTCATAAAGCGAAGTTTTACTGACAAAGAGTCGCAGTGGACCATCAACGGCAGGCCGGGTATAGAAAATGACGTCAAGCGGATTTGCCAGAAACTCAATATACAGCTCAACAACCTCTGTCATTTCCTCCCGCAGGAGCGGGTGGCTGAATTTGCTGGGTTGTCTCCGGAGAAGCTCTTGATAGAAATCGAGAGAACACTTGGCGATGGTCATTTGCTAGCTATGCATGAAGAACTTATAGAATTAGATGTAGAGGGCCTGGAGATAGCATCGAAGATAGAAAACACGTCCACAGAGTTGGAAAATCTTCGAGAGCAAAGGGAAAAACTCGAGAGTGAAGCACAAAAGTATCGTGAGTATCAAGAAAAAACAAAAGAACTCAAATATCATCAAATGTTGGTTCCCTATGCGCAATTGCAAGACTTGAAATCCGAGCAGAAGCATTTGAAGTACCAGAGGGATGCTACCAAGCGTGAATTGGACAGATTCACCTCCAAAGCCGATTCTTTTTTGAGTGAAAAGCGAAGACTTATGCCATTTCATGATGAGGTTGGAAGGACAATTAATTCTTATAAAACAGCGATACGCGAGGTTCAAGCAAAAGGAGAAGACACTCAAAAGGAGTTAGAGGAGATAAAAACCACAATAAATAGCCTCGTGTCAACTAGGGACGTATTGAAAACCAGAACATCGGAAAAGAAAAACGAGCTACAATTGTTGAAAGAAGAAAGGGAAAATTTGAAAAATCGCTTCAATCTGCTCAGGCCAGTAGATGAAAGTGCTGCAGATATAATAAGGTCCGAGAGGGAAGATTTGCTTAGATCCTCTAAACATATTAAGGATTCGATAGAAAAAATTAGAGATGATATCAATCCCAAATTAGTAAATCTCAGAAGATTAGAAGTGAAGATTGAACAACATAGGAAAACACTCAACTCAAAGGACAAATTAAATATCTTGAAGCCAAACGAAAGGAGTAATAATAGATTCAGAGAAGAGGTTTATCTTGGCCATAAGTTGCTCCGAGAAAAAAACGAATTCTCCTATTTTGAATCTCCTTTGATTACTTGTGATATCCCTCAGCAAAAGTACGCTTGTTATTTGGAGAAGGTAATTGATAACAACACTTTGTTTTCAATCACATTGACGTCAAAAGAAGAATATGAAAAAGTTGCAGACTTTGTGTTGAATAAATATAACGTTCCGATTAGACTAATAAATTCACTCGTCGATCCTAGGAATCCATTAGATAAAGACACCTTGAGAAAGTTAGGATTTGATGGTTATTTGTCAGATTTTATTTCTGGACCTCCTGAAGTTTTATCTATGTTGTATAACACTTCAAGGATCGATACAATTCCGGTGAGTTATTCTGGATTAAGTAACCAGCAAATACAGTATTTGACTACACCAAATGCCAAACAACAAATGCCCTTCAAACGCTTCATTTCAGGTGATACTCTTTTCAACATTCATAGATCCCAATATGGATCGAGACAATTTTTCTACTCAACAGAGAGAATAAATCCGAAGCTCAACTTTTTTGGAACTTCTGGTCTTTCCCTTGAACAGAAAAGAGAAATCGAGGATCAAATTAGAGAAATGGAGAGCCAACACAAGGAGCTCGAAATATCGGTAAAAGAAATGTCTCTCAAAGAAAAGGAAAAGGTCAAAGCTCTAGAAACTGAAGGAGAAAGGTTGACAGTATTGAGAAGAGAATTAGACCTTTTGGAAAGGGACAAATCGAAAATTGCATCAGTAAGTGGTTTGATAAAAGCGAAAGATGAACAAATAGAGAGATTGGAGTTACAAGCAGAACGGGACTATACAAATAGAATCAAAGATATAAATAGAAAAGTACTGCAAAAATATAACATGAGTGCAAAAATGACAGCCAAGAAGTGCAATTTTTTGAAGGAAGAGACAGAATTAAGCATCCTGATGAACCAGGAAACCTTGAAGTTTTTGGATATAAGGAACAGGATTGCTGCCTTGGAAACTTTATTGGCAGATTTTGATGAATACAGACGAAACTTAGCTTTGGATTATGAAGAAGCTAAAAGAAAGTATAACCAAATAAAAAAGAGCGGCGCTGCCCAGAAGATAAAGGAGCAGAGTGAAAGATACACTGATGAAGAAAAAGCGATTCTATCTGAATTAGCAACGCAATACGTAAACGAACAACACTTCACTGAAAACTATATCAATGAAAAGATACAACTCATAAAGGATGAAAGATCGCTCATGTCTACTGCTGATCAAAGCTCCATTGAAAATTTGTCTCAGAAGATTGAAGCAATCGGAATGTTAGAGAGTGATCTCCCCAAATTAATTAATCAAAAAGAGTCAGTAGATGCGAAAATAACGAAAATCAGAGAAGAATGGGAACCAGAGTTAGAAAGTCTTATCCAAAAAATTTCTCTTGCGTTCAATAAGCGGTTTACTAAGGTTGCAAGTGATGGCAATGTTGAACTTTTCAAAAGCGAAAAATTCAAAGATTGGAAACTTCAAATTTTAGTCAAGTTTCGACAAGAATCGCAGTTAAAAATTTTGGATAATCAATCACAATCTGGAGGAGAAAGAGCTGTCTCTACTATATTTTTCATCATGTCGTTACAGGGGTTAACAGATGCTCCATTCAGAGTAGTTGATGAAATAAATCAGGGAATGGATCAAAAGAATGAGAAAGCAGCGCACAGATATTTTGTACATACAGCATGCCAAACGGCAAATTCGCAATATTTTTTGGTTACACCGAAACTATTAACAGGTTTATACTATCATCCGGACATGATGGTTCATTGTATATTTACAGGTGCGCTTCTTCCACCGGTCGAAGAAGATTCATCGAAGCCAGGGTTGCTAGAGTTTTCAAGAACATTTGGTACATAGCTCAATACAATTATTTATTCTTTTATTGTATTCCTCTCTCCCAAGCAACTCAATCAACACTGGTATTGTCAACCCTGACTTGCCACCTGCTAATGCATAACGTATTGCTTGAAAGATATTCTTTTTTTTGATATTAGGGTCCATGTCAAGTATCTTTTCTGTCAATTCTTCAAATTGTACTGAGGGAGAGTCGTTCAACACTTTCAAAATGGATACAGTATGAAGGGGTGGTTTACCAGTATATTCAATTGCAAATAGATACGAATGATCAGTTTCAATATCCTGTACTGTTGATATATTCGGACCTATCAACGTGAGTGCCTTATTCAAGAACTTCTTGTCTAATTTTCCCTTGGTAAGTTCTTTGAACCTAGGATAATAATCATCGACTAATTTCTCTAATTGGTCTGGATTTTTGATTGCATTGTTAAGGTGCTGCTTGTTGAAGTAATACAATTTAGAGTCGTTCACCTTGGCATTTCCCTTGGTTAGGTTTTTCAATGAAAAGCTACTAATCAATTCATCCATGGTCATCGTCTCATTTGTGCTAACTCCAGATGTTAGTCTAGGAGGCGACCAACCGAAAAGAGCAACAAAGTTTACAAGCGCTTCAGGCAATATACCTTTGCTCTTGAAATCAAACACACCAATATCCCCCGCCCTCTTCGATAGTTTTTTATCCTTCAAGGATGTGAGAAGAGGAATATGTATGTATTTGGGTGGTGTCCATCCGAATGCCCTGTACAATGCAATATGTTTGGGGGTTGAAGGGAGCCATTCTTCACCTCTAATAACATGGGTTATTTTCATTAGATGGTCGTCAACTATATTTGCGAAATGATACGTAGGTAAGCCGTCCGACTTCATTATCACGAAATCGTCAAATCGTCTATCCGCTTGATTGACTTGAGGCTGAAGGTTTAAAGTCCCGTGTAAAAGATCCTCAAAAGGCTCGTACAAGTCAGGAGATCTGAAACGAATGATATTGCCTTTAGAACCCACATTATTGTAGTAACATTTCCGATCATACGATGCAGTAGAGGGTGGTTTGAACTTACTTGCAGAAAGTCTCAAGTCACCCAATCTCTCCTTCGAACACTCACAATAGTAAGCATCGCCTTGCTCCACTAACATCTCTGCATACTTCTTGTAGATCTCATGTCTTTCAGACTGTCTATACGGGCCATACTTGCCACCTTCTGTGGGCCCTTCATCAATCTCTATGTTGCACCATTTCAAACTATCAAATATATTTTGTTCAGCCCCTTGCACAAGCCTTTTTTGATCTGTGTCTTCAATTCGCAATATAAACTTCCCACCTGTACTCTTTGCGAGCAAATAGTTATACAATGCTGTCCTCAACGACCCCAAGTGCAAGAACCCAGTTGGCGAGGGTGCAAATCTTGTTCTCACGGGCTCCAACAGATTCTCTGTTTCAGCCACAGAACTCAACGACCTTCGCACACACGATCTTGCCTGAATAATGGGAAGTCGTCCCATAATCCGGGACATAGATACCCCTATCATTGCCTATTAGCGTGTTACTGATTATGGGCTTTTTCTTTTTGGTTTTGGTTTGGATATTCTGAGCCTGTAGAGAACCAATTTAGATCAAAATTTTCAGCTCCATGAAAATTTCTGTCTATTATACTGAAGTTTTCATAAAATGGAGTCAAATACAAGCTCCAGCAGCATATCCTCGAGTAGTGTGAGACCTCAGGTCTTGATGGCCATACAGAAACAGTTTTACATGCATAAGTCGTTCGACATCCAGTCAGACATGGAGTTCTTACCAGACATACCTCAATCTCAATTCGGTTTCAGCACAGGATTCGTGCCAGACGACTCTTTTGGGTCCTCAACGACAATCAGAGGCGAGTATTTCAGCAATAGGCCTTCGCTGTCCCAGCTCAAGCATCTCAACAACATGCAATCAACACCCAAATTCAATCGTCCCCAGCACAGCTCATCTCCTAGAAGTATTCCTATAATGCCTAACATGCACTCCTCTTACAAGGCATCTCAGAACACAGCTGCGAATGGCTACCTAGGAAGCAATACTAGCGGAGCTTCGCAGCAGAACTACAATTCATTTGCATACTCAAGACCCAGCAGAAAATAGGTTCGTGCTCACCCACATGCCATACCTGCTGTCATTTATCTGGGGCGATATCCAGCACCCCAGGAGTTCATCTAGCACATCCGATCCTCCAATGTTTTGTTTTACGTCGTAACGTCATGATAATGTTGTAACTACCTCTCTGATACTACCATCCCCTTGCATTTTGATAGAATTCTCCAGCGACATGTTTGATCTGTTCGATCCACCTTTCACTGTCTCACTAGTTTCGACCATTTATATCTTGGCCCTTATTTATTCTTTTTAGCGATTTTACTTAATTCATTGTACGTATTAATGCACTAATTGCACATCCTTACAGACCTCAGAGCTGACCACCCTCTATAGATACTCCATATCACACCAATGCCGTTGTCGTTGGCCATAGTTGCAGCCTTGTAGAAGAATTTTGCAATCTGAGGTTTGTGACACAAAACCCAAGGAATATTCTAGCCATATACTTAGGGGCAAATGATCTAAGTGGCAAGACTTCACTCTTTTTTATCGGATGGTTATAGTGAGCCTGTTAGCTGGTAACTAAAGATGAAGAAAGAAAGTGAAAATAATGCAAGCGAAAGCATCAATGATATTGAGCGCAGAATAAACGACGAGTTCGGGGGGTTGGTTAATAACGCCTCAAACTTGGCCAAGTCGTTATTTGATCTCACCTACGAATCCATAAACTACTACCACGACAAGTACCACGATAATGTACTGTCACGGAGAGCAGAGAACTGGCCTGCGGAACATTTGGAAGAGACATTCAAGGGAATTCAATCGTTTTTCAATGAGGACAATTTGCTCCAGAAAATCTTCCCAGGGGCCTACGAAACCAGGGGCGGTCCAGAGCAGTCAGGCGCTTCAGCTGGCGATATACTGCCTTGGGACAATGGAACTGGTACATTATTTGACTGCTCGCATTGGCCACACAAATGGGGCAGATCCCCCTTTGGATTCTCTTCGTTCGGTGTACCTAGAATCAGGCATTACAACGATTGCTTGGAAAAGAACGGAGAGTCTGTGTGGGACGAGACAGGAAGATGGAGATGTTTATTCCCCAATGCTGAAATCCCAAACAGGTTTTTGGAACGGAACAAGAAGTTTCACCCCGATACGATTGCCACCAAAGAAGAATTCAATGAAGAGATTGAAGCCAAAGGTGTCAAAAAGGAGGGGACCATTGACTTGGGCAAGAAGGGAATTTACTTCACCAAGTTTGATGATTTCTTGAATTGGAAGAATATTATGTATGAAAACGTCAAAAAGGAAAAGGCTCGGTATCGGGCAATGCACGAGAATCAAAAGAAAGAACAGAAGGAGCTCAGGGGAGGTTTCGAGGACAACAAAGGTGTTGTATCGCTGTATGTTAGTTCGTCCTACAACACGAACTCTGACACAAACGAGGTTGAGTTGAGAGAGATCAAGACGGAAACTTTCGGCGATGGCACCTCGGTCACGAAGAAAATCACCAAAGTGAAACCTTTGGGAGCATCCGAGTGGGCGAACGTCTACGAGGATGTGGAGCGTAGTAACGGGGATCCAAGTAAGTCTAAGGGTTGGTTTTGGAACTCAAAGGAGAACTAGGATCCTCCATGTGTTTGAGAATTATGAGAACAATGAGAATGATGGTTTGAATGAACTCGAAATTTAATATTGTGTGTTTTGTTAATAGTCTGGGTTAAAGGCTTAGTTTATGTGTGTCAATCTCTGGCCTTTCAGCGACTCTTGTTTATATATGTTGGCTCGATAACTAAGTTAGTTCAATATTGAATATCGATATTTTATATGAAGAGATTTTTGTGTAATCACTAAGAATTCCTATAGTAGTAGCCTTAAATAGCCAAGTAAGGTCCAGGAGGTCTACGGTATTCTTAAACAAGACCATGAATGCACTTAATAAGATCATCTTTCTTTCAGCACTCTTGGCATCTGGGTTCCTTTTGATATTGCTTTCATGTGCCTTGTACGATAACTACAAACCGTTATGGGTTATTTTTATTTTCTTGATTGCCCCATTACCCAACCTTATTGCACAGTCTATTGACAACTCAAGGGACAACTTTTTGACATTCAACAACACCAATGACAACGGGGTGTCGTTATTGGCCGAGACTTGTAAGACTTTAACGGGATTTCTCATTGTCAGTGGTATTGCATTACCCATAACCTTGTTTCACACGCATTTGATCGAATTGGGGTCCATGGTCATGAGTATCATTGGAGGTTTGATTGTCTACATTGTGATCATAGTGTTCATCTGGTTTTTCAGCGAGGATGAAGACGACAACGAAGATTTCAATTTCTAGGTTTGCTGGTTCGAACATAGAGATAGTACCTAGGACCAACTACAAGAACAATTCTATGCACCTACAAATTGATATCATTCCCGATGCACCAAACAAGATGGCATACGTTTATCTCGCTATCCATTACATTATTTAGAGTCAACTATACACTTAAGTATACTCAATTCAATACGACTAATAAAAGTATCAAGATAACCGTGAGTATTATTATGGTCACAAGACTCCCATTTTCTCTGCATTTCCTTCTAAAGTTATTCAATCTATTAGTGGCGCCTCCCATACGTGTCTGCGACCTATCCACTCCCTGCTCCAAGTCGTTCAATATGATAAGATGGTCATCTATCTCCTCGTTGATCGTTCGGCCCATCTGGTTCTGCTGCTTGATGGACGAATGCAACACATCCAAGTCATTATCCTGATCTAGAAGCATCTGCTGGTGCCGTGCGTACATCTGGTGGTTAAGTTCCTCCTCCAGCTCCTGGCTGGCAAGCTCATCCCTGTATGGCTTGAATGTGCGAGTCCCCATTAACTCATCCCGAGCGTCATCGTCGCCAAAAGTCAGCTCCTCAAACCGCACGCTCTTCGACAACACCCTTGGCTCGGGGAACTCGGCTTCCAGGATCACATACTCGCCAACATCTATCTTGCCGTCGTCTTCTAGCCTTTTCGTAGTTTCAATGTATTTCGCCTCGATCTTTTTATATCCATCCAACAACTCCGTCTTCACTTCACCTCCCTTCTCTATCAACTCTCGGATGTCTCCCTCGACGTATCCCAAGCTTTTCTTGATCTTGCCCAAAAGGCTTATCAATTCATAATTATCGTTCTGAGATGGTTCTAGTTGTAGCGTCTTTACCAACTTATCTCTCTCTTCCACTTGAGAGGTGAGCTGCTCAATATATATCTCTGCCTTGTTGATACTAGCCTTGATATCCCTGTAAGTAATCATCCTCTGGACTTGTAGTTCTCTCTATTAGCACTCTAAGGGTTCTCTTCTGTTCTCTTTATCAGATATTTAGTATCCTTTATATAGTGGGAGACATTTCCACTCTATAAATCGAAGCTCAAAGCTGGAGAAGAATTTTGGCTCTGATCACAGTGATTGAAAAGCTTTCGCAGAGATAGGATGTTCAACAAGCTAAAGAGCTTTTCGGACGATGTTGCGAAGAGCTTGAATGAGTTGAATTCTGGAGAAGGAGGAGGGAATAACGGGCAGCGGCCCAACCCGCTCAAAGAGTTGAAAGATCATTCGCAGGCTCTCCGGAAAGAGACGCCACAAGTGCTGGAGATCACTCGGCCGGAGGACCTTATGGATGAAAGAAGCAAGGATGAGGAAGGATCTGGAGAAGCTGCCGCTTCACCAGGTGCCGGGAATGGCAACGAGCTTACGGCGGCGATCAGATACAAGTTGAAAAAGTTCGAAAAGTACGAGGAGAAGTATCCGTTGCTTTTGGATGCGTACCGTACCGAGAAACGTAAGACGGAGTTGATTGCGTCTTTTGAGAAGGTTTTGAAGGAGTATACACCGATAGCCAGTATTTCTGACGCCGATATCCTTGTGGAGTACTTGAATGGGACGACCGAAAAGGCTGCGGTGTTGAACGAGGAACTTAAAAGGATGAGCCGTGAGATCACGGCGCTCACAAAGGAGAACAGCACACTCAAGAGCACTTCAAAGCAGATACAAGAGGAGCTTGAAGGATTGAGGTCCAAATCTGCAGCAGAGGAGAGTTCTGCGAAGGATGAGGGAGAACCTTTGTTGGAGAAAATTCTGAAATTGGATGAAGAGATCAAGTCGCTTCAAAGCCAACTTGAAAAGGCGAACGAACTGCTTGCTGAAAAAGATAAAACCATTGAATCTGGAAGAATTGAGATCGCTGCTTTGAGCAAACGCATCGAGGAGAACGAAGAACAGTACACACAGTCGAAAAAGGCATTGGAAGCGCAGCTTGCTGAGAGAGATGAAAAGGCCAAAAAGTTGGCAAGTGATAGTTCTAATATTTCTCCACCCACAAATGGCTCAAATAACTCCAAAGGTTCGAAGAAAAACAGGAATAAAAAGAATAAGAACCAGAGCTCCAATGGAACCGAAAACAAATCAGCGGGAGACGTACCCCTGTCTGGCAAGACAGAGAATGGGAATGTCGATGTTAGCAAAGATTTGGTTCAAGTGAAGGAGGAACTTGCTACGCTTCTGAAACTGCATGAAGAACTCCAGAAGAGATATAAAGAAGCAAAGCAAGACTTAGAACTCAAATCGGAAGATGTTGAAGAATTGAGAGACAGTTTAAAGTCTATTGGCGATGAACTAGTGGAATGCAAGGACAAACTCGCTGCCGCCGCTAAAACAGACTCCAAATCCACCGAGGATGGTTCAGCTGACAGTGATTCGAAGGTAACTGACTTAAAGAACAGGATCAATGAGTTGGAGAATCAATTGAGTGATTCTAAGCAGCAGTTGGGAAAGAAGTCTAGCGAACTCTCCACACTTGTAAAAACTTTGAAAGAGGAAAAGTTGAACCTTGAAAAGGAACTAGGAGATAAACTGGTGGCAGTCAAAAAGTTGGAGTCTGCTGAGGAGAAGAACTCAGTAGAGAGACAGTTGTTGTCTGAAGAGATAAAAGGCGTGAACCGAAAGCTTCTGGAATCGAAAAAAGAATTGGAATTACTCAAAAAGGAGAAGGAAGGACTCAATAAGAGGATAGATGACTTATCTAAATTCAAAAGCAATGATACATCATTGAAATTAGAAATTTCTTCATTGAAAACTTCGTTGTCCCATAAAGACGAGTTGTTAAATGAGTGCAAGGAAAATATATCAGACCTTACAAAACAAAAAGAAGACCTTCTGAACATTTTGACTGAAACTAAAACATCGAATGTTTCACTCCAAGAGTCGAACAGACTGTTGATATCAGAGAAAAATGACTTGTACAACAAGCTCGACCTCACGGTAGAGAAAAATAATTCTTTGAATAGAGAACTTTCAAAGTTGCAAACCGAAAAGCATGAAGTGACGACAGAGTTGGAAGCATTGAAGTCGAAGTATGAATATGCATTCAAGAACAAATCAGAATCAGAAGTTGAAATCCAGTCGTTCAAACAACAATATGAAGAGCTTGCTATGAAGTCAAAAGAATATTTGTTGAAGATAGAAAACTTAGAAGATGAACTAACCGAAGCTAGAAACTCTTTGCAAGAAAAGATGAGAGAGTCATCCACCATGAGGAAGATTTTAATTGACACAGAAGAACAATTGAAGTCCAAGGATCAAGAAATTAAGGTTGAGTTAAAGAAGATTGAGGACGAAAAGATAATTATTGAGGGTAATTATCAAAGCTATCATGTCAAGAAACAGAGAGAAGTTCAAGAACTCAAATCCTTGAACAATGAGTTCCAAAGCAGAATTGAAGAATTGGAAGACAGATGTTCGGAGTTGCAGAAAGCATACAATGCCACTAAAGGCAAGACAGGAGACGACTTCGACTCAAAAAACATACAATCATACACAGAGGAGACCCAGCAAATGATTCAATCACTCAAGGACTCGTTGCAAGTCTCCACAGATAAGGTTAGGTCATTTGAAACCATGAACAATAAATTGAAAAGGTTGAACGAAGAAGCCAATCTCAAATTCGAGAGGCTTTCAAAGAATTACAAAATGCTTTCACAGCAATACAGACAGGTGAAAACATCCAAGACGTCACCTGCGATTTCAAGTCCAAATTCTTCTGATTCTTTGTCCTTGAGCTCGCCTCGAGCATCTACTGATGAGGGCACATCAACTAATAATACTAATGTGGCGTACTTGAAGAATGTCCTTGTTGGTTTCTTGGAGCATAAGGATCAAAGAGATCAACTTTTACCTGTATTAAAGACGCTTTTCCATCTAGACTTGGATGATGAGAAAAAATTACTCTCTGCTTTGAAGTGAATCTTTACAGAGTGCGATATGAAAAATGTTCATTTTAGTTATTAGCATCACCTTTATAGGAAATACAAAATTTATAGACAAGCTATAAAGCTCCAAGAGAGTATGCAAGACTCTTTCGATCAGAAGAAGCGGTCCATAATAGATGAGATACTGTCAACAAACCAAAATACCCCCGATGCCTCGCCAAAAGGTACTATCGATGAGCTATGCATCCCCATCATTGACTTGATCAACAGCAGCAAGGACATGGTGACAACCTCTTCATGCTCGGGAAGAGTATCTGTGTTCGTGGAAGGTATAAAGAATGTTAAAGACAATGAAACCAAGATAGGAGCAAAGGGTAACGAGGGACACTGGTTGTTTGTCACTCACGATGTCAATTCGTTGGATAAATGGTACGATTCAGTAGACTTCACATACGAACCAGAACATCAGTTCAGCAGTGTGCTAGGTTCCAACACCAGATATATCCTCTACAAGTTCGAACCATTGATATTGCATGTAAAATGCCGAGACCAAGCGACTGCAAATTCACTCTACACCACGGCCATGAACAACGGCTTCAGAGAGTCTGGAATCGGGAGCAAAAACATAGTGGCTATAAGAATCTCCATAAAGTTGGATGTACCCATAGGATTTCAAAGCGCATCTGGAGACCTAATCTCGTTCGTCTCCAAAGAATATCTCCAGATCATCACGAAGCTCTCCGTCGACAGGTTCAAAGAAAACGCAAAAAAACTCAATGTTTTGCACACCTCTATCAAAGAGCTCATATCTACAGTGGTTCCACATGAACATATAGAGACAAAGGAAGAAAGAAGGGAACGAAAACGTCGTGAAGGCCTAGAAACCAGAGAGAGGATACGTGCACTAAAGATCACCGAAAAAACGAGCTAAAATGCTCTCAAAATAGACGGAAAACCCGCTCAGAGAATCCCGAAGATCATAGTAAGTCTAATAGAGTGCTTTTCATCTTCATCGGCTGTAAATAAAGGTCTGAAATCGTCGTTGACGTCGCTACCCTATTATATAAATTACATAATCAATGAGTCAAGAATGATTTTTCAACTCATTACTAGATTTTTCGAAGGGTTCAACTCTATTAATCGTAAGTTCATTTAATTCAAGAAATGTCAGCTCCAAACGAGAAGCTAGAGAGCCTCAGTATCAACGAGTCTACCTCTGAAGCAAACAAGAAAATTTCAGTTACAACTGAAGGACCTGTGGATGTTCCTTTGGGTGAGGATGGACAACCACTTTCCAAGAAAGCATTGAAGAAGTTGGAGAAGGAGAGAGAAAAAGCTAAGAAGAAGGCTGAGAGAGAAGCACAGTTGGCCAAAGAGAAGGCTGAAAAAGAAGCCAAGGCATCAGAGGATCCAGCTAAGGACAACTATGGTAAGGCGCCTCTTGTCAATTCTGCTTTCAAGACCAACAAGAGCAGAATCCAAATCAAAGACTTGACATCTGCAAGTGATGGCGAAGAGGTCGTTTTCAGAGCTAGAGTTCACAATTCAAGACAACAGGGTGCTAGCATGGTATTCTTGAGTTTAAGACAACAGTCAAATTTGATTCAAGCCTTGGTTAAAGCCAACAAGGAAGAAGGAGAGTCAGCTGTATCCAAGCAGTTTGTCAAATGGGCCGCAGGAATCAACTTGGAGTCTATCGTTGTGGTACATGGTATTGCCAAGAAGGTTTCAGAGCCAATTAAGTCTGCTACTGTTCAAGATATCGAGATTCATGTAAATAAACTCTACACCATCCAAGAAACCCCCGAGCAATTGCCATTATTAATAGAAGATGCTTCACGTTCTGACGCTGAGGCAGAGGCACTCAACTTGCCTGTCGTTAACTTGGACACAAGGTTGGATGCTAGAGTGATTGATTTAAGAACACCCACCAACCAAGCCATTTTCAAGATTCAATCCGGTGTATGTGCTTTGTTCAGAGAATTTTTAGCTAACAAAGGATTCACTGAGATACACACCCCCAAGATATTGGGTGCTGCATCTGAAGGTGGTTCCAATGTGTTTGAAATCAGCTACTTCAAGGGATCCGCATATTTGGCCCAGTCTCCACAATTGTACAAGGAACAGTTGATTGCTGCTGATTTCGAGAGAGTTTTCGAGGTTGCACCAGTTTTCAGGGCCGAGAACTCCAACACTCACCGTCATATGACCGAATTTACCGGATTGGATTTGGAGATGGCTTTCGAAGAACACTACGACGAGGTCGTTGACGTTCTCAACGACTTGTTTGTTTTCATCTTCACTCAATTGAAGATCAGATACGCCAAAGAGATCGCCGTCGTCAGAAAGCAATTCCCTGTTGAGGAGTTCAAGATTCCTGAGGATGGTAAGATGGTCAGACTCCACTTCAAGGAGGGTATCCAAATGTTGAGAGACGCTGGAAAGGAGGTCGACGACTACGAAGACTTGTCCACAGAGAACGAAAAGCTATTGGGAAAGCTCGTCAGAGAAAAATACGACACAGACTTCTACATCTTAGACAAGTTCCCATTGGAAGTCAGACCGTTCTACACTATGCCAGACCCAGAAAACCCCAAGTACTCGAACTCCTATGATTTTTTCATGAGAGGAGAGGAAATCTTGTCTGGTGCTCAGCGTGTTCATGACCCAGAATTGTTGAAGGAGAGAATGAAAGCCCATGGAGTAGATCCTTCCACTGCCGGAGTTAAAGACTACGTCGATGCTTTCGTCTACGGTTGTGCTCCTCACGCTGGTGGTGGTATAGGTCTTGAAAGAGTGGTCATGTTCTTTTTGGACTTGAAGAACATTCGTCGTGCTTCCTTGTTCCCAAGAGACCCCAAGCGTTTGAGACCATGAACATTAAATAGTGAACCTCATCTTCAATTTATGAAAAATGTATTCAAGTAAGAATTTGTGTAATATTCATCTTCAAATGGTGTTTCGAGAACCCGTTATCTAGATAACGCCAGATATTATAGTTTGTTTGCTAGTCAAATTAAAGAAGTATTATTCCACTTGCAATATATCATCCAATCTAATACAGCTGAACAGAGAACTCCAACTTGTAAGATAATAAAATTCAGCGATAATGGAGGCTACATTAGTACCCAATCCCAAGGACTCAAATGCAACTATTTTGCTAATGGGGTTGAGAAGAGGCGGAAAGTCATCGATATGTAAGGTGGTGTTCCACAACATGCAGCCATTGGATACACTATATCTCGAGAGTACATCGAAGCCCACATCTGAGCAATTTTCGTCATTAATAGATTTATCTGTGATGGAGCTCCCAGGGCAGTTAAACTACTTCGAGCCCAATTACGATTCGGAGAGGCTCTTTTCTAGTGTGGGTGCCTTGGTGTATGTTATAGATTCGCAGGATGAGTATTTGAATGCTTTGACGAACCTTTCGATGATTATCGAGTATGCGTACGGGGTGAATCCCAAAATTAATATCGAAGTTCTCATCCATAAAATTGACGGGTTGTCAGAAGACTATAGAATAGATGCTCAACGAGACATAATGCAAAGAACAGGAGACGAGCTCCTTGATCTCGGGCTAGAGGGGGTTCAGGTGTCGTTTTATTTGACATCCATCTTTGACCACTCCATATACGAGGCATTTTCACGGATTGTCCAAAAGTTGATACCCGAATTACCGTCTCTAGAGAACATGCTTGATAACTTGGTACAGCACTCCTCGATAGATAAGGTGTTTTTGTTTGATGTCAATTCGAAAATTTACGTCGCTACAGACTCATCGCCTGTGGATATTCAAACATACGAAGTATGCGCGGAATTCATCGACATCACCATTGACTTGGATGCATTATACGTAGAGAATGAGAGAGACAATAGCAATAACGGGAATGGTTATTCGAAGTCGTCGAGAGAGTTAAAGTCGGTGAGCCATCTTTCCAACGGCTTTATATTGTACTTGAAGCAAATGATAAGAGGATTGGCACTTGTCGCTTTAATAAGGTCAGAGGACAAAGATACAACTACAATTGATAAATCATTAACTATAATTGATTACAATGTGAACCATTTCAAACAAGCTTTGACCAAGATGTGGGAAAATTCCAGATATCTTCCCACGAATGGTGATTCTAAGCTGATAAGTAAATGATCGTGAAAATTGAAGCACGAGAATCAGATGCATAGATCTTAGGCCCGTTCCTTGTTGACCGAAATACCAAGTCGCATTTCATCTTAAAGCTCAAACGCATCGAGTCGAAAAATCAATCAATATGGAAAGCAGACATTAATATATTAAATGTAACTGAGTATGATTTAGATCATTAATATACAAAATAAGTTATAAAAAGGCTATTCCTAATAAGAAATCATAACTAGTAGATTACCAACATTCGTAACCACCATCAACAACCAAGTTATGGCCAGTAGTGTATGAGGATGCAGAGTCACTTGCCAAGTACAAGATGGAACCCACAAACTCCTTTGGTTCTGCCATTCTCTTCATTGGGATCTTTGACTCCCATGCTTCTTTCATTTCGGTATGACCGGAGATGACATTTCTAGTCAATGGGGTCAAGATGTAACCAGGACTCAAAGTATTAACCCTGATGTTGTACTTTGCCCATTCACAAGCCAAAGACCTGGTCAAGTGGATGACACCAGCCTTGGACATGTTGTACATGCATTGTGGTTGAGGGTCGTTGACAATGGTTCCGGACATCGAACCAATCAAAATAATAGAGCCTCTCTTGTTGTTGGAAATCAATGGTCTGGCAAAGGCTTGGGAAACGTAGAATGCCCCCAATCCGTTAACCTTCATTATACCCTCAGCGTTGTTGGCTGGGTACTCCTCAGCAGGGAAGTTCTCGCAGTAACCTGCTGTGTTGATCAACAAGTCAGAAATCTTGCCGTGGTGCTCATTGATGGCACTGAAGGTCTCCTCCACAGATGCCGAGTCTCCAATGTTACAGGACCATGCCGAAACCTCACCGATGGCGGATTCGTGGGCGCCCTTCAAGGTCTCCTGGCCCCATTGAGCAACCTCCTTGGCTGCGGCCTTGGTTCTCTCCAAGTTCATGTCAACCAATGCAACGTCTGCACCTTGTGCCAAAAGAGCACGTGAAATGACACTGGCAAGACCACCGCTTCCTCCGGTGAGAATGGCCAATCTCCCATCCAACCTGAAGTTGGGGACAACGTTGTTGTATGAATAATCCATTCTATATGTGCTTATGCTACCGTCTTTATGGTCCGAGTCGTGTATTTACCACGTTTTTCTTCCCGGAACTTTTCAACTATGCTGTAGATAATAGAATGTACTGTGGTCTCCGGGCTCTCCTTCGTTCCAACAGTCCTCTTGCAATATCTCGCTCCCGCGCTTGCTTCTATTATACCCTCTAATAGTATCCAAACAGTATTCCAGCTTCTGCGCCCAAATACCTTGTACTATCAAATTCCAATATATTACCGCCCAAAGTAGATGTTTTGTGCTGCAATATTCTTGTTCAGATTATGTCTTCTACCGCAATTCTTATTTGCAATAGTGGTACTCACTAACCTGGAAACTTTTTAATGCCTTTGATTAGCTAGAGAATAACGATCTAACTAACGATCAAACTGACGACCAAACTTACGATCAAACTTGCGTTCAAACTGACGATCACACTAACGTTCTAACTAACGTTCTAACTAACGATCAAATTAAAGATCAAATAATTTAATGAATTTACAAATGAATTTGCGGAATATTCTTTATATAAACTGTTAGAATATAGAGAAAGACTAACTATTTATAATTTTCTGATATGACGTTCTTAAGTAGCGTATTTTACTAAGGCAGCGTTGGATACCCCGGATTTTCTTTAGTGATCATCGCTTTGTACAAAAGAAATTTCGACCGGTTGTATTACTCAGGCGGCTACCGGATATCAGAATTGTAGGCGAGCGATGACCAGAGCGAGAATTGGTCCGTGAAAAATTCCGAACAAGATGACGGGGGTGCGAGGAGAAGAGTGTAGCGGGAAGGAAGGCAGGGGAGCGGCGGAACTGGGAAGATGCTAGAAGGTACGAGAAGGGCAAGGACAGAGCAATGACAGGGGGGAGTTTGCGATAAGGGTCTTCGGGGTATTGCGTTTTGCTGTGATGTGTTGGCCGAGGTTTTGAGAAGGAGAACGATCGGAAGTACGCTCGGGGCCGTTTCTCAGCAAAGGGGACAAGTGTTGTATAGTTGGCCTTTGCCGCCAGAGAGCTATGTTATCCTCCTGCCACATATGGCAGGAGGATAGATTCCCGGCATAATATAATTGTACGCCCAGTAACAGTAGCACTGATACGAAGAAGGGGGAAGGCGTTGCACTTCAGAAGGGATTCGGAGTGTTCCAAGATTCTGGAGTCGACAGCGAGGGCGGCTTGGGAAGTTCACAGGCAATTTGACAGTTGCGGAAATCGGTGGAAAGAAGATGACCACCCTGCTGGTTCGGTGTGTGGAAAGGGTATTTTCTGATTGCGATGTAGGAACTGGGGGGTCATTGGCGACAGCATAGGGGTCATGTAGCTGTCGTGCTGGCCAGCAGAGTGCTGGCCAGCAACACCGAGCGTGTCCGAGCCCCGGCGATCTCGCTTCGCTCCAATCTACGGTGTCTTATGTATATGCCAGAGCTAACGTCGAGTCGTTTCTTTTTGCAAAATTTGATCCGGTGACACTTCCGACCAAATATCGCACTTTGACGTAAAAGAAACGACAGCGACAACCAGTAAGGTCCACCTGAAATGAGGCAAAAAGAACACGAATCAAAAGCCCATAAAGCGGACAAGTGCATCTATGGTGCCTGAATACTACTTCGGAAAGAGCGTTCTCTCTCGCCAGATCGCGTAGACTCTGTGGAAAAATCCGCTATGAGGTAAGGTTGCGTCGGCGACGTTCTGAGCTGAAATAATCCGCGACCGTTGGCAAACGTTGTTCCGCATAGCGTAACCCGGGAGTTGCAAAGTCGCAAGGCTCCGAAGGTGAGATTCTCACTCAGGGTGAATCTTGTTTTGCAGCGGTTCAGCGCTGATCTAGATGGCGTATCTGGCCATATCGATGTATATTAGCGTGTTAGTTTGTTAGTGTTGGTGTGTTAGTGTGTTGGTGTATTAGTGTGTTGGTGTATTAGTGTATTAACGTATTAACGTATTAACGTATTAACGTATTAACGTATTAATCTATCACTTATTAACGTGTTAAGGTATTAACGTATTAACTCAATATAAATAGTATTAGTGTTAGTGTATTAACATACTAACGTACTGACGTACTAATCTATCACTTATTAATATGTAGTATTAGCGTATTAACGTATTAAGGTATACTGTGCCTATAGGCATAAGTTATGAATTGTCGGTGAACTGGGGTATTGTACGGCATGCCACAGGCCCAATGTGTCGCTTGTGTGCCAAGATGTATTGAAGATAGGGTGCTCATTTCTGGTTCAAACGCTCGAGCCTAGCGAGGTTCTTTTGGTCCCTTTTGGCCTGCTCTCTTGCCATTCTTCTGTTGGCCCAATTCCTCAAACTCTCTCCGTACTTCAAACAGAAAATGGGGAATGGAACTCCAAGCGCCAATCCAATAAATGCACACAAGGTGTTACCCCATCCGTAGTTGAGTTTATCGTACATTTTGTTGCCGAAAAGAGGGAACGAAAAGCCAAAAAGTGATCTAAACACCGCTGCCGCAGCTACAGAACTAGCTGCAAACCTGGTGTTCATGTCAATCAAGTATATTTGAATCGTCTGGAAAACGGCCACAAGAGAAAATGCAAAAATACCAGCACCAAGGGCAGGCATGATCCAGTGAAGTTCCTTTTGGGCCGACCATCCATACCAGATCAACCCTACGGGGATACCGACACCAGAGAAGCACAAACAAGGAAGCCTGAACTCTGGTTTGGCAACTCCGTTGTTTTTCTTTATCTTGGCGTTGTATATTTTGTCAATGGCTATCGTCCAGAAAATAGTTCCGAGAGTGAAACCAGTACCCAAGGATATGAACATCAAACCTGAAATTCCGGTCGAAAATCCATAGGTTCCTCCCCATACACCTGGAAAAGTGGTGATCATCAAATACATGAAACCGTAGGTGAAAGCCATGAATGAACCTAATCCAATAATCATTGGATGTGTGAACAAAAGCTTCAAAGGCCTGGAAACGGTTCTCACGAGCTTGTCACGGCTAGATTCACCATCTGCAATTTCGAAAATGGTATGCAAATGAGGGTTTCCCGACTCTGCTCTCAAACGTTTGGCCTTGATACTGAGTAGCCTCGGTGAATAGGTTTCTCTGAAAAAAATGAGTCCAAACAATGCTACAGAGCCGTTGAAAATTGAAAGAACCCAAAAGGTCCATCTCCATGATACGTTTTGCACAATAAAACTTGACATAATCGGAGACAATACCGGTCCCAACGTGGGACAGATAGAATAGAATGCCATGGCGACTTGTCTTTGTCTGCTGTTCCACAAATCACTGATAGTACCTGCTCCAACATTCAAAGCAGCACATCCACCTAGACCCCCAAGAAACCTGAATACGCATAGTTGAGCGGTTGTCTTGCTGAAACCACATGCTAAGTTGAAAATAAATAAGATCCATATGGACACGTTTAAAACAGGTGCTCTACCGATTTTATCACTCTCTGATAAAGGTGCAATCAATAATGGACCTAAAGCCCATGCAAGAACCATAACAGAAACAGCGAAAGATTTCATCACTTGTGTCTCGATGCCAAACTCTTCAGCAATGGAAGTCATCGCTGGAGAACAAACAGACGACGACATAGGAGAAACCAAAGTGTAAAATGCAACAATCCCGGTTTGAAGACACTTCTTTTTGAATGACCAATTCAAAGGATAATCGGGATCGTCCTCTCCTTCCCAAGAAACTAACTCGGGGTCCAAAGATGCAAATTCCCCACCATAATCTTTTGTGGGAACAGGAATGTCAGGAATGTTCTCATAGATATCTTCTGTTTGGCTTAGTGCTTCACTCTTTTCCAGCATTACATCTCCACCATCTAACCTATACTCTTCATCCTCTCCCTCTGTCTGCACCTTGTGCGACAACGTCGAAAGAATCGTATTTCTCGTTTGTGTTCTTCTGGCACGAATGTCTTCTTCCTCCATGTCTCCATACACATCTTTCACAGAATACCTAGTAGCCAAACGGCTCAAATTCAGTCCACTCAAACTGCCTTCAAATGATGATCTTGCTGAAAAAGACCCTCTTAACAGTAGTCTCCGTCGAGCAGTGCTATTGCGAGAAGTGTTTCGCAGTAGCGTCTTGCTTTCACGTCTTGCTTGCTCTCCAACATCTTCTGATAAAGATATCACTTCGTGGTCACGATTATTAACTGCTGAACCCGAATGACTGGACAAAGTGTCAATCGATGTCTGACTCTTATTCAGCCCTACAGGACTTAAATTTCCAGTACGATCGTCCATTCTGCTCTCTGGTAGACCGCTGTTACTATCCAGTGATTGAGCTTCGTTACGGCTTATCAGCTTCTCTTCGTTTGTGCTATATTTGCTATCTGATGACATGGGATAACAATTTATACGGTACGCTACGCAAGAAGAATATATTTAGATATGGGTGAAAAAGGAAATTTATGTTATTTTTTTTTTTAAGGCTCTTTCTTTTTTTTTCTATCTGGGTTCCAGAGATCTCTCGAAAATTCGAATTATGTTTCGGTATTACTCACAAGTGGAGTACTGTCGGTGTAACTCTAGGCGTAGTTCGCGCATCATCACGGGGTTGTTATCCTAGTTTGTAAGTGTGGAGGCTTCTTAGACACAATAAGTTGGCTTCGGAAAGTTGGAGTAGGTGTCCGATCATGATTATGTAATCGTATTTAGTTTCGAGTAAACGGTTCCGTTTTCGTGGTTTTCTTGGCTCGATGAGATAGCGATGGACCCTGGTGAAAGACAGAGGGTGGGCACCACGGGCCCCGGAGCCCATATGAGGGCAGCTCCAGAGAAAGTAAGAGCGTATGTGTGTAGCTACGAGAACTTGTGTAGGCATATTCGCATCAAGCGGACTTTGAGCAAGCAATGGGCCTTAGCCGAAAGTTTTTTTTCATGGCCGCCCGTTATGAAATCATTTGCATACCCAATTCGGACAATCTAGTCTCGTAGGTATAAATGAGCTCGATGAGTGTTGCACATTGGGGAGATCCTGGCGACAGCATATTCTGCTGTCAAAGAGAGGATACCAATGCAAAGAGACGCTATGGAAAGAGACGGCATGGAAAGTGATACGAACCGTGCTCTTCATGTGTGTTTTTTGGGTTGTTTTCGAGGAGAGAAATATCGAGGCCGCAAGGCTTATGCCATGACAAGGCCGATTACCCAGGAGTCACGCAGCAATGGAGGAAAGAGAAGAAATATACCAGAAAAGGGGGTAATCATGTACAGAGTAGCCCACCCAGAACAGAGCAGCAATGCCGCTCTGTTCTTAGGGTTTAGTTGTGTCTTTCAAGCTCTGCGACATACACTCTCTGCTATGCCGCGAAGAATTATTTAGCAATATTTTCACTTGTCTCATCGCAACACATGCACCATGTCAAAGGGAGTGGGTTTGACTGTTGCATGTGCAACTCAACGACCTAGTGTGTAGCAACCTATAACCCTTGGAGCATTGGAGTGTCATCTTATCGGTCCCTGTACCAAGATAGTCCCATTGACATGTAAGAGCATTTTCTTCGCACTCGTTCCGATCGTATACAAAATCGGTCGTTCCCGTCGTATAGCTTTTTCACGTTTCTTATTTTTGGCGCTCATATAAAACTCGTCTTATTTTATTCATTCAGTATTAATATTGGTGGTTTTTCCGTTTCAACAACTACAGTGACGATAAGGATGAGCAGGTAAGTATCACTTAAGATAAACAAATACTCGCGTGGTGCAATTTTACTAACATCGATTCAGCAAGGTATTTGACGATTATTCCCTGTTCACAAATGGCACTGGATTTTCCAGCGCCTGGGATAATTTCCAACAGGTAGAGGGTTTGAACTGGATGGAAAGATTATGGGGGTCATACTACTATTCCATCAATAATGACTTGTTTGCAACTGGTTTGTTGATTTTCTGCTTGCACGAATTTATGTACTTTTTCAGAGGTTTACCGTGGTTTATCATAGAAAGAATTCCTTACTTTCAAAAATACAAGATCCAAGAGAGTAAGATACCATCCAACAAGGAGCAGTGGGAGTGCATGAAGTCTGTGTTGGCTTCGCATTTCATGGTGGAGGCTTTGCCTATATGGTTCTTCCATCCTTTATGTCAACGGATCGGTATTCAGTTTCTGGTGCCCTTCCCATCGTACAAGGAGATGGCGCTTCATTTGAGTGTTTTCTTCGTTCTCGAGGATGCATGGCATTACTGGTTGCATAGGGGGTTGCACTATGGTGTCTTTTACAAGTACATTCACAAGCAACATCACAGATATGCCGCTCCCTTTGGAATTACGGCAGAGTACGCCCATCCGATAGAGGTTATGTTGTTGGGATTCGGAACCGTTGGTATTCCAATTGTGTGGTGTGCCATCACTGGAAGATTACATTTGTTTACTACTTGTGTTTGGATTACATTGAGATTATTCCAAGCCATAGACTCTCACTCCGGATACGAGTTCCCATGGTCATTACATCACTTTATTCCCTTCTGGGCCGGTGCAGATCACCATGACGAGCACCATCATTACTTCATTGGAAGTTATGCATCTTCTTTCAGGTGGTGGGACTTCTTTTTGAGTACTGAAGCGGGACCTAAGGCAAAGGCCAAGAGGGAAGCACGTTTGACATCTAATGCGGACAAACTCAAAAAGAACTTGTAATTTAGCGTTTGCTTCTTCGTGGAATGACTATGAGTTCTCTAGTATAACCACCGTTATAAAATGAGTGTTACGTTAAGTGCCATGTTAATAGAACTGAATAGCATGTACTATTACTACTTTTTCAACTTTCATTTTGACTTATCTATTGAGGCTACATCTTACATACATATTTTAATATCTAATATACATTGAATCGATACAAGTCACTTCAGGTTAATCCATTCTGTGTACTTTCTTCTCTTCTCCACGATGTCAATAAGATCTACTCTAGGAATGAGCTCTTCATACTCATTAATGCCTATTTTTTCAAGGTGTTCTGTAACCTCTTTCATCTCAATTTCAACAAAGTACTTCGACTTTGGTTCGAGTTTCTCGTTGTTTATAGTCAAGTATGGAGAGTTCACAGTAGATCGTATGGCAGCCACGACTATTACCATGATTCCTACTAACGTTTCGACGATTACGTCTAATGGCAATGCAGTGAAATGTTCTCTATTGGACTTGAGAAGCTGATGGAACTCATATGAAGAGTAGCCGGAATGGGCCAACAAGAAGCATCCCAATACATAGAGCGTGCTGGACGTTGTCATTCTTGTTCTCACCTACTGTAGAACTCGTATTTGCCCAATAATTCTGTACTGAAGGATCGATCTATGGACAAAAATGTCGTTGTAGAAACCTGAATGTCGCATGGAATTTAAACCCACCCAGATCTTCAGCACGACCTTCAAACAAGCTGTATTCTGGATCTCGATGACATCCCTCGGTGCCTGATATCATCATACATCCAGAAGCTCTTAACAACTCATCTTATGCTCATAACTCTGACCGAGCTAAGAGTCGAGTCAATTGCTCGATCTCATGCTATAGAGCAAGTTTATCAAAGCACTGCATATGAATTACCAGCTATATAGACGACTCTACCCACCATTCGATAAGCTTTCTTCTCCCTTCTCCACCATCATGTCGTTGAAGTTGATTACCTTGAATTCGCAGTACTTGATTCCATCAGTGGGACTTGGGACGTATAATCTCCCATCCTATCAAACCTCGACAATTGTGTACGAGGCCTGTAAAGCAGGATACAAACACTTTGACACTGCCGTCCTCTATGACAATGAAAGAGAAGTGGGTCAAGGAATACACAAATACTTAAGCGAGGATCCTAGTCGCAAACGATCTGACATTTTCTATACCACGAAGTTGTGGAACTCGCAGTGCGGATACAAAAACGCCAAACGTGCAATCCAGGAGTGTTTGGATCAGGTAAAGGAACTCGAATACATTGATTTGCTTTTGATCCACTCGCCATTGTGTGGTCCAGAGAGAAGACTCGAAACTTATAGGGCTATGCAGGAAGCCGTTGATTCTGGGATAGTCAAAAGTATCGGAGTTTCCAACTATGGAGTTAAACACATCCAGGAGCTCTTGAACTGGCCGGAATTGAAATACCCACCCGCGGTGAATCAGATTGAGATCAGTCCTTGGTGTATGCGAACAGAATTGGCCCAATGGTGTCTTGCGCAAGGAATCCAGGTCGAGGCTTACGCACCACTCACTCATGGTACGAAGCTTTCGCATCCACCGCCACCATTGGCCCAGTTGATGGAGAAGTACAACAAGTCTGCTGCGCAAATCTTGATCAAGTGGTCGTTGTCTCGGGGCTATATTCCCTTGCCGAAGACCAAAACTGTTCTGCGGCTCAAACCAAATCTTGAAATGAACGATTTTGAGTTGACCAAAGAAGACATCGAGCTTCTAGACCAACCTCACGCTTACGAGCCTACAGATTGGGAATGCACAAATGCTCCATAGTTTTCGACGGTCAAGTGTTTTGGTCTACAGAGCAGCCCCCTCAATATCTGGTCTTTCAGACTAGATGAAGGGAATTACATGCTCAGGTCATACTCAGTAGAAGTACATGCTCAGTAGAAGTACATACTCAGTAGAAGTACATTCTTAGTAAAAGTACATACTCAGTAAAAGCTTATTCTCCAAAGAACTCACGCAAGTGCTTGAAAGGACCAGCAGCATAGTTGCAGCATGTAAATCTTATACCACAGTGGCACAAAGAGATCAATGCATGGACCCTGCTCTTGTTTAACTATGTGAACTTGATTTCGCGCTGCAGTACCACTGTTGCAGCCACTCTCTTATCAATTCAGTGTGCTTTTTTTTGCAACAAATACTTCGGCCTAAGAGTATATTGCATACAATCCTTCAGCATAAATTTGACGTCATTTTGGCGTCATTCAATTACTTTGCATCTCTGGCATGTTGAGAGTGATAGATAGACGCTTGCACTCAATTACAATTACATAGTAGTCATATTTGGTGTTTGTCACAGTCCTGAGGAAACAGTAAGCGAAACATAACCTCGGTGGCGGAATACGTAATTAAAAAAATAAAAAAAAAAATAAAAAAATATGCAGAGCGATGACTACTGTCATTCATTCTGTGATCCTTCCATTCATAATTATTAATGTGCGAAGGTGACCTTTGATGTAAAAGCCTTTTCATCGGCTTTGGTGTGCCGTTGCTCCTCCATCAGTTGATAGGAGAACGGGCGGTTGTGAAGGGAAACAAAATTTTGCTCCGGATCAACCCTGCGAAAGTATTGGTTTGGATGACATCATTCTGTGCTAAGCTGTATCAGTGCACTATCTCTCTTTTGTAACTATCTTCAGGAAGCTTCACACGCTCAACCAGAATCACGATCGATAACCTCTCAAGATCCCAGAAAAGACCAGATTTGGAGTTCGATTACTCAAAGTGGTCTTACCTTCTGTACTAAACACGCTTCAGTCGCTGTAAACGGGCTTTAGAAAGAGTATTTCTACGATGTAGTTTCAGAAGTATGCAACAACGGCTTGTGTCGCGATGCAAGAGACAAAATGCAAAACCGTAATGACCAGTGTTGACAAAATTGCACTTTTGTAAACATTATAAATAGAAGAGATACCCCAGATTTTACCGGGGTTTAGAAATTAAGTCTAAACATAAAGCAGAGTGATTTGTTAACTAGCAAGTCATACAGTGTATTCTATATAGACAGCCGCTTCATTAGCAATTAAAGACTTGAGTCTGGGCCTATATACGCTTACTGTGGCAATCAGATCATTATCGCAAAGATAGCGGGAGTGCATTAAACACTAGGGTTTTTTTTCCATACAGACTTTTTCCGAGATAAAGCATCTATTGCGACACCATATTTTGAGTCAGATATTTGGGAGCAAGCAACAAAGAAAAGCTTTCTTCGTAGAATAACAGCTTGATTAACAATAAAATCGAGTTAGTACATCGTGTTGTACGTCTTTTGTATTCAGTTATCCATTTACGTATTTGTGGTTCGGTTGATACCAAGGAACACAACAGCGGCTGCGATTTTGTATTTGAGTGAGGGCATCGCATTTCCATGATATATTTTGGCACAATGATTGGTACCTGGATACTACTACTTAGCATTATAACCATGGTGCACGGTCTCTATATTCCGCGGAGTTTACCATCGTATCGTTTGAGCACAGTTGGTCAGTATTTCCAGCAGGTATTGAGCAAGACTCTGCCTAATGACCTTGCTAGAGTCAAAACTCAATCCGAATTTGAGGACTGGTTGAGTTGGCAAAAGGATGTCTCTTTCTCAGGCATTTTGAACAACATAGGTGGCATCAGCCAGACTCTTCCCGAAGACTTGGTTGCAAAGGGTGCAGTTATTGCATCTCCTTCCGACGTTAGACCTAATTATTTTTATCAATGGACAAGGGATGCTGCCTTGACCATTAAATCTTTAGTACTTTACTTAGATGACAACAACTTCTCAGATGAGAACATTGCCAACATAGTCGAAGACTACATCGAGAATAACTACTACATTCAAAGACTTAACAACAAGTCAGGAAGGTTCGATGATCCTGACTTATCCGGTTTGGGCGAGCCCAAGTTCTTAGCCAACAATAAAGCATTTAACGAAAATTGGGGAAGACCGCAAAGAGATGGACCAGGTTTGAGAGTAATCACAATCTTGACATATTTGAACTTGTTAGAACGGTTCGATAAACAATTATCGAATGAGTTTTTGAAAAGCCCTCAATTTGTGTACAATGAAATTGTGAAACCTGATCTCACCTACATAACCAAGAATTGGCAAAAAGAAGGATTTGATTTGTGGGAAGAAGTCAATTCTATCCACTTGTTCACTTCCTTGACCCAACTTCGTGCATTGAAAGATGGAATCGTTGCAGCTGAAAAGTACGAGAACGATTCGGATTTCGTTGAAGAGTTACAGAAAACCTTCAAGCGTCTTAAGACATTCATTGAGAATGATTCCGGATTTAGAAAAGATGGTGTTCTTCATCTTCTTGAAACACCCAGCCTACTCAAGGATGCTAAAAGATCAGGTTTAGATGCAGCGATCTTGTTAGCAAGCATCCATTCGCATAACTATGACTACGGTGACTATAGTGACATTCCCTTTGACGTCAATGACAGCCACATGCTCAATACGTTGAGTGCCATGGTTGCAGACATGAGATACAGGTACCCACTCAATCACAACAAAATTGGCAACCGTGGTGTTGGTGTCGCATTGGGTAGATATCCCGAAGATATTTACGATGGTTATGGTACCTCAGAAGGTAACCCCTGGTTCATCGCCACTGCTAGCGCTGCAGAAGTCGTTTACAAGTTTGTCTACAAACTTAAGAATGGCAAGCAGGATCTTATCATTGACTCAGTCAGTCAGGACTTTTTCAAACAATTTTTGGAGCTTGATGTGGTAAACGACCAGAGCAAGATTACGATCCCATACAATTCTTTGCAATTCAACAAGTTGATCGACGACCTTTTCCACTACTCTGACTCATTTTTAGAAATCGTCAAAGACCACGTCGACCGTGACGGACATATGTCAGAGCAGTTCAACAAGTACAACGGATTCATGCAGGGTGCGGTTCAGCTTACCTGGAGTCACAGTGCAGTTTGGAATGCATTTAGATGGAGAGAAAGAACATTTAAAGAGCTACTGAATAGAGACAATTAGTTATGAGTGATATATATGGAATGATACGCTTTGAAACACATTGTAGAATATGCACCTGTTGATTAGTATGATCATTATACATCCGTTCTGTTTGAAGTTTGGTGAAGGATATTTTGCAGCCGAGATGTCGCGATACAATTATCAAAGCTACCAACACACTCAAACCTCGTAGATCCGATACATCGTCCAGGGGCTACAAACATGCGACAGGCTCTAGCCTCTACATGTCAATTGCATATTCTCATTCCCTATGAGACGTCTCGTCTTGGATTCACTCTCATACACAATTCAATTCTGTGGCACAAATACAATCATTTAAATTTCACCTAAATTTTCGTGCTAAGATCGGCCTCCACACCAAAGATTGCAGACTAGCATTTGAATCCCACCGTGTGTACTCACCTAAAGGTATCCCACCTACACAAAGCCACCACAGATCATCCTACATCGACAAAACAAAAGTGAAAGCTACAAGCTGAAAAAAATTTGTTGGACAACTAGCACTATATGCACACCTCTGGAAATCCCAAAACTGTTAAAGGTGAAAAATTCGTCCAACATAGAAGATCTATAGTTCAGCCCGGTGGTTCCTTTCCCCTATATACATTACATCACAGGCAAAGTGTCCTGGTGTGCGCCTGCGAATATCATTAGAACATTCGGTTGACACCATGTGTCCTACACTAGCCCATCTACTCAACACTGTACTATTTCATCTGCTTATGTACCCCTTTAATCGTTTATCGGCCCATCTACCCATTAAACCATATAACTATTTCTCCATCCTCCATCCACCCCTTTCTCTACAGAAAGAAACCGCAAATCTTCTTGGCTTCTTGATATTGGCCACTGTGTTGCACATCTGGCCAAAATGCCCATCTGGCCCGAATGCTCACCACCTAAAGTCTACTTCTTATCTTTCCCCAACCCAAACGACCCTATATATGTTACTAAGCCGGCGCGAAACAACCCCACTACGCCGGACAATCACATTTCTCCGAGGTAGCCACAACCAGTTTCCTTCGCACTACCCATATGACTCAACCTTCTATGGTGACATCTCACTACATGCATTAAAAGTAGTACATCTTGAGTGAAAAATTAAACACTTTGGTTCATCTTTGTACAGGCCATTTATTGCTATGTCGTATTGACCGGTTCGACTTCTTTTCAGGTGCAGTCTCTCTCATTACGTAGAACTCTTTGCATAGTAGATAGTAATGTTTGCATGAGTAGAAATTTTTCACCAAGCTAATATATAAGTAAGCAGAGAAGATGTCATGTATAAATATCTACCCCAAGGTCTGAGATATATGATCAAGACAGGGTTCTCTACGCTCAGGGTGCAAAAAAGATTAATCCGAACCGCAGGCATAAAGATGGGAAGAGAAAATATCTTGCATTATCAGTTGGAACACGACCACGAGACAGACCTTCCAGCGACAGTGGCAGAGGCCAAGGTCAACGACAGTGAGGATAAAAAGAAGAGTGCAGCCCATCCGTTCAGCTTGTCAGGAACGTCGACGAAGGAGGATTATCTCAACAACAATCACTTTTATGTGCAGCTGATTCAGCACAATCATTCCAATGAGGTTTTTGAAATCAATGCGAAGGGACAGTCCCCACACACATTGTGGATTGGGTGTTCAGATTCTCGTGCTGGCGAAGCGTGCTTGGCAGCCTTGCCGGGAGAGATTTTCACGCATCGGAACATTGCCAACATTGTGAATGCGAGCGATATTTCTTGCCAAGGTGTTATTCAGTTTGCAGTGGACGTGCTCAAAGTGAAAAAAGTCATTGTTTGCGGCCACACAGACTGCGGAGGGATCTGGGCATCGTTATCGTCTAAAAAAATTGGAGGGGTCTTGGATCTATGGTTGAACCCTATCAGGCACATCAGAGCCGCAAATTTAGCATTATTGAACAAGTACAAGTCGAACCCTAAGGAAAGAGCGAAGAAGCTCGCAGAGTTAAATGTGGTTTCCTCAGTTTTTGCATTAAAGAGGCATCCATCCGCTTCTGCTGCGTTGAAGAGAGGCGAGATAGAAGTGTGGGGCATGATGTACGATGTCTCTACTGGTTTGTTGAGTGACGTTGAAATCCCAGACGACGAATTTGTCGATCTTTTCCACGTAGATGAGAACCACGACGAAGGAGAAGACAACAGTCACTAGAATACATCATTCTAAATACGATACGATATAGAAGTAAATTTTTTTTTCAGATAATAGAACAGATAACGAGATATGCTATTTTGAATGCCTTAAATGTACAATATTTATATAGTAATTTAACAACTATGTGATTAAATACTTGTGAAATATATTGCGGGTTGAGTTGCATCTAGGTCGTCTCCCATTGCAAGTTGAATCTTCCTTCAGGGATCTTGTAGCTATCAATGGCCTCCAAAACACCGTCCACGGAGTCGGCAACCTTGATTATGTCCCCGTTCTTGAGACTCACAAACTCGTTGCTGATTGCGTCCTGGATAAACTCCAAAAACTTGTCGTAGAATCCGTTAATGTTGAAAATCACAATGGGCTTGTTGTGGATGTTCAATTGGAACCAGGTGACAACCTCCATCAACTCCTCCAAGGTACCGTATCCTCCTGGCAATGCAATGAATGCGTCAGACTCCTCGCCCATCAATCTCTTTCTGGTGTGCATGTCCTTCACCAATGTCGTCTTTCCGTACTCCTTGGAGTCGGGGATGGGCGTGGACCCGTCGTGGTTGTCGATGGACTCCTTCAACTTCTTGTTCAACGCCTCTTCATCCGTTCTCTCTCTGGCAATCAATGCCTCAGGTATAATTCCATGTACATAACCGCCGTTTGTAGCACATCCTCTGGCCACAGCTCCCATTACCCCAGTCGACCCTCCTCCGTAGACCAAACCCCATTTCTTGTTGGCCATTTTCTTACCAAGCTCCGTGGCGCTTTGGGCATAAATTTCTTTATTACCAAATGATGATCCGCAGAACACGCAAACTTTCTTCACTGTTGTCTCCGTAGTCATTTTTTTTTATTTAATTCAATAGCTTGATTGTGCTATTCTATGCTGTTGCAAATAGAATATAGTAGAGCGAATATATCTGTTTAAATAATTGCGATTTGACGGGCGCCGCGGCTGTTCCGATGTCGATTTGCTGTCATTTTTCGCGCTAAGACGACATCGTGGGGAACGTTTCCACGGTAAAGTCGGACAAAATGCGCGCTAAACCATCACTCATAGGGAGCGATACCGTGGGAGAAGATGGACTCTGGGCGAGAAACGGGAGGGTCAGAGTCGATGAGAGAGCTGCACACGAGGACGAACACGAGGAATAGGCCAAGCAGAAAGGACTCGATCAGCAGTTGGTCAGCAGTTGGTCAACAGTTGGCGGGTAGGGGTCCAGCATAGGTGAAGGGAAACCGCTTTGCGGTTTCCCTCCGCTGCTCTACCTTGCTCTCACTTGCTCTACCTTCCATCTACTGGATCCCCTCCATGTGGACTCACATAAGGGTCCTCACGGCAGAGCATCGCAGTATCTCAAAACCTACGGACGTGCACCGGCTGCTTGAACCAAAGCCTATGCAGGCTGCGCTCGTCGTTGCTAGTATCTCCCTCACACAAAGCGCTTCCTCACTCTGCGCTAAGTATTGTTCGAACAAGAGAGTGTTGCGCGTGCAACACCTCTCTTGTTACCAATTCACTCTACTTTCCTGTCTCCACACCCATAGTTTCCAGTATCTCACTACAAACACCCTTCACTTCGAAGCCCAGCGCGTTAGCTGGGCTTCAAAGTGTCTCTCCATCAAGATGTGCGACCACCCTCTATCTTTATCCCCTTTCCAACACGAACGAATAACGCAGGGAACAAACCAACACAGTCTCTGGTTCGCTAGTGCCTCTCTTGAAGCCCCTCGCCATCACCATCACCACTGCAGATCCCTCACCCAGCCACCCTCTTTCGTATCGTCCTCAGAAGAGCGCGTGCTTCGTTTACTAACAAATATCACTACAAGCACTACTACATGTCTAAACCCAAACATATACGTCTATAAGCACTACTACAGAATCACACATATTGATGTCGCGAAGTTCTTGGGCAAATCTACCGAAACACAATGTAAACTAAAACGTATAGTTAGATCAAGTGAATACGCGCATCGAAGACCGTATTACACAAGCATTTTAACAGTTTTGAGTTAAAAACTGATTAGACGAAAGCATGAGCCTTAAATAGATAAATATGGCACAATTCTGTAACCTAGAATTGTAGGAAGTGATCGAGTTCGAGTACTACTTTGGTGGGTACGTTGGACTGGGTGTTTTAATAGAAAGTGCATTGAAGCAACAGTGTACGTATAGAGGTCTACATTGAATACTGGCTTGCACTGAAACTGGGTAGTAGACTGGACTGGAGAGCGCATCGAACCGGATAGCGCAGTGTACCGAACAGAGAGGATTTGGACTACGGGCTGAACTGGATTACAGGCTTAACAGGATAGCAGGCTGGACTTGATTACTCACTGTAGAGGCCAATACACAGACATCGGCTACTATATAGTTAAAGGAATATCAGTGATCTGTTGGTTGGTGGTGTTATTTTGACAGGTTTTTGTGCGAAAAGTTTTCCGAATCTGGGTTGTATACTGACCAGGTTCCGGCTAATTATCCGTGCAGCAGGTGACGAGTAAACAGTCGTCGCCTACGAATCCGTTCTCTGAATAGACGGTCAAGGATCTTTAGGAGTAACAAAGACACTGGCTGGAGAAACGAGACTGGTTTGGACGCCGTCAATTGGATACACTAGCAAATATCACATTGGGTGAAAAGAAAGTGTAACTGCGCAGGAGCTGCAGCTTGACGCTCAAGAATAGTAACAAGCCTAGACTATAGAATCAGGTGCAAATATATAAAGAAACCAGATCATGCTGAAGCGACAGAACTTAATAGCACAGTTGGACGAGCTCATGAGCATGCCTGTCTCGGGGGAGGAGTTCGACTACGATACCAACCTGGGGTTGGAAGATAGAACGCGATACGAGCAAGATAGCTGGCACTCGCAAGACTTTGATGAAGGAGAAGAATCCCTGGATGACACCAATTTCATAGGGAGCTACTTTGACTCAGAATCTATAAACTCTGCAAAGTCGGGTGCGACAAACGAGACGAACGAGACAAGCATAGGGTGTTTTGAGTCTGGGGAAGGCGAGGGAGGAGAAAAGGAAACTGGGTTTCCGATGAGAAAGAGCCCGCGATTCGTTAAGCGAGATAACGGGGCCATCCATAGAAAGCTCGATGCCAAGGATGGCAATCTCCACAATGTGCTAGACTGTCTACATGACATGTTGGAGCAAGAGACACTAATGATACAAGAGGAGTTGCACAATTTCATCGTCGGCGTGGAAACGTCGGTTGCGAATAATACATATACAGTGCCGCTTTTCCGAAAGACGCGAAAATAACCTAGTGCCTACTATCACCTTGGATTCAGAGAGATCTTCACTAATTGCATGCTTACACCTTCATTGTACCATAGATTATAAAGAGTTCGTACTAGACGAGAACCTAGTTAATGTTTAATTTTGTAGTTTTTAGATATTTAATGTATATGATTGATTTGAATGATTTGGATGGCAGAAACCAGTGCATGTGCTGATGGATTAGCTTTTATATGCTAACGCGGCAAAGGAGGCTTTATAAGGTTTCTGGATTTGGGCGTTGGACGTGCTTGATGTGCTGCCTGTAGTAACCGTGTTGTTAGCGGTTTGTGTATTCGGTGCACTGGATGACGATGTTGAGTTACCTAAACTTGCAGTGTTGGTTGGGTTCTGCTCGGTGGTGTTCTTCCTAGGCTCAAGGGTAAGGGAAATGTGGTATTGCTCCTCGATAGGTGGGCATTTGGCAAGCCAAGAATCCAAGTACTTTTGTATATCACCTACCTCTTGGAAATTGTACGCAATGTCTTTGAACCTTTCCACCTCCTGAATAATCTCATACGTCTTCGTACGCTTTGCAAAGTTTATTAACCGCGTCCTGTTCATGAGCGTGTCAGGGTTACCATGGAATATGAATGTCAAGTCACTCAAGTAAACCCCGAAAAACGGGATACATGGTTCGGAGCCAACAAATTTTAGAACATCTCTGTACTCATTGAAATTCCTAGATGAATTCATCAACTTATTCATACTTTGCAATAACGAGAGTGTGTCGGAGTGCACATACTTCCAGGTTCTTTTCAATCTGTGGATGGGAGAAGAGTATAGGGCAGAAATTATGGCAGTCATAGAGGAGTAATTGTTGTATTGTCGACATTTCTCCGCTACTTGCACGAAATATCTGATGATTTGAACTCTTTTCTTGTGGTCTGGTTTTCTCAATATCATGTATGCAACAAAATTAGTCAACTGATTAGAAGCTGAAATGAACTCTGTAATCGAATCGACGCTTTCTTTTATTCCCGATTTCTTGCCCCATACTTTGGTCAAGCAGGCTGCAGAATTAATCTTCAAGTACAACTTGGATTCCCTGATAGTCAATTGTCTTGCTAGCTCCACATAATCAATGTCAAGTAGTTTTGTCTTTTTCACGGTAAAACCTTTGACAAGAGGAGCAGGTGGTCTTGTGTTTGGTAACTGAGGTTCTTTTTCGATACTAACCTTTTCTCCATTCAAAACTTTAGTGATAAGAGAATTCATGTACTTACCTTCATTTAGAGCATTTACATTCGGAGACAGTAAAAATTGCTGCAATCGTTTCATCACACCTTCGTCATAATAAGAATCTGTCCAGTATCTTTCAAACAACTGTCTCATGACTTCTAGTACTCTAACCCGAATTACAGTTTGCTTCTTGGAAATCCATGTGTTATACTCCTCAAAACTTAAACCTTCTGGTGCTTCGATATTGAAGCGGTTGATCAACAAACCACATAAGTCATTAAACAGAAATATTGTGGGGAAAGTAAGAAGGAATACTGAGTTGAAACTTCCGTCGTAAGTTTCGTGATGTGTTAAATGAGAAACAAGGGCTTCCTTCGTTCCTCCCTTGATAGCTCCCTTGATATCAAGTAACAAATCGAATTCGTCGTCACCTTCAAGATACCATGGTGTATCAGTAGACTTCTTCTGACCACCATAGAACGAGCTTATGTCTTCATGTTTGTCAGAAGCGATTGTGTTGTTACGCTCTATCATCAACAATTGTACATTGAAATCATTGTGCATCACTCTAGTGGCATAGTTAATAATTGTCTCTCTTTCCTCGATTAGCTGTCTTACAAAGCGGAGGGTGTTTTCAAACAACGAGATACCATCTGATATGTATTTAGAAAGTAAAGAATCCTGGTTCATCGATATGCTCCCGTTTCCTTCTTGATTTCTTTGTTTCACCAATATTGATGTGAGTAAAATGGCTGCTTTCTCAGTAGAATCTTTCGCGATGTCTTTTTTGTAAAAAAGGGGATCATCATCTTTCATTCCTTTGAAGACTTCCGGGTCTTCTGAAGTCAATGATTGTGTTACCATGATTACGTTTGCTACTAAATCATGTAACTCCTGTTTGGTTTTGAAAAACTCGAGAACGATAGGATAATCGAACGTCAAATTTGAGCTATAGATGTCCGTCTCGACTTTTAGCTGATCTGCTACTTCTCCTGTATCGTCATCCTGCCCAGATCTCTTCGTTAAACAAAAAACAGTAAAATCAAATGACTCTATTATATCAATCATAGAACTGATGTGGTATAAGTATTTGTAAATAAGTCTTAAGATTAAAGAGTTCCTTTCACTCTTCAAAGCTTCGTTATAATATAAATTTTGAATTTCAGGGTCCAAATATCGCAACGTTTCGTTGCTAAGTTTCGTTATTTCATCATTTATTTGTTTGATTCCGTTGAATGCTTGTTGATCAATAATGATTTTGGAGTGATACCTATTTTTCAATTCATCTCCGCTAGCATTCAAAATTGAAGTAGTGCTGCGGAAAAATGGGTTACACCAATTTCCTCCATTGAAGTCATCGGCAACAAAGCGAGGGTATAGTTGTGGCAAATGGTTATATCGTTCTTCTCCTTCATCCTCTGATACATCAGATCCATTGTAATCAGACTTTTTCACCTTTTTATCCTTGCTGAGCTTAAGAAATATTTTTATTAAAGCAGAAACGTTTACTTTTATGCTCTCGGATTCGTACGTTATAAGTTGTAAATAGGTCTCTTCCCCGGTCAAGCTTGTTCGTTGAATGCCCTTACTAAGCCCCTCTAACACGTCGGGTGTTATTGTGGATATGGACGATGAAATCGATTGGTTGGCAGTTGAAATACTTGTCGATTTATTGAGCTTCGAGATATCGAAGTCGAATAACATTTCGTCAGCAGTATTCAGTGAATAATGCATATAGTTCAAGTAAAGAATTCCATCTATGTAGAATTGAGAGAAGGATGTCGCTATCCGTTTGAGTTTTCTTCGTATAGATGATTCATACTTCGTCCCCTTATAATCTTCTCGTGTTAAACGAGAGGATCCAAACAACAATATTATGAGTTTGTTGAGTTTGGCAAAATGTGCGCTGAACATTTGCTTGTTGAATTCCTTCAAAGCTTTAAGTGACAATTCTAACAAAAATACAAATTGCTCGCCCAACTCGGTCCATTTTGTCAAGTCAGATGCCTGTTGGTAGAATAGGCCATCCATATTGAACAAAGGTTGTTTGAAATTATGATACAGTGATGACGTATTTGAATTTTGTGTGTGTCCTGAGGAAGTAGAGCCTCTTTTCAAGGGATCAAAGTTCACAGAACCACTTGCGTTGCTGTTATTAGTGGGCTCATTTTCTCTCCTGTCCAATGACAACATTGGCGTGGCCGAAAAGGTACTCTCTGTTGGTGATTTGATGGGATTATTCAACATAGACTTATTGTACTTAACCATTGGCATTGAAGAGCAACTCAAATTTAACTCATCGCAATAGTATATAAGATCTCCGTCTGGTGCAAATCTGGACACCCACATTACGATTGTCCCGTTTCTCTCCTGATACTTTTGGGTCTGGCTCTCTGCTTCCTTTGCGTCCACCATTTGATACGTGGCACTATTATCATGGATACCGTGTTGAAAAGACGTTGAGCCCTGATGGCTGGGTCCTTGCGAAGATGACGAGAAAGTTGGAGGCTTGGACTCTGAAGGAAGACTGCCATCAGAACTAGCAAAACTAACCACAGAGTTTTTACGGGTGCTGTTGGCCGGGCTATTTCTATCTGAATCCCCAGGATTCTTTGGGGCCATATTGCTAAACGACGGAATCAATACATTTGCTGCCGTATTTGCCGCAGTTAGGTTATCAATCTCCTTGCTGTTCTTCAACCGGTTTAACGCAGGCTGAAAGTAGTTGACAGACCGCACATATGTATGCGGAAACCATCCTCTTGTAATATCACCGCTCTGTCCTATCACTACTCCATCCCACCACCCCGTGTCCGACTTCGACAACACATATATTGTGTCTCCAAGGTTCAATGAAAGATGCGATGGCTGCGTCCCAGGAAAATCATACAATGCCAACACAGTATCAAGATGCTTAATAGGCTGGGGCACATCCTTCCTCATGTCGTATGGCGAGACCACGTCAGGAGCGACTTCGTCTGCGTATCGAGACATCCCTATGTATTAATGTAATCAAAGATATCCTATTATCACAAACGACGTCACTTTGTATCCACGTTGCTGACTTTACCGCTGTCGTTAACTTAATACTCTTGTATTCTCGCTTATATAAATGGTTGTAAGTCTACTAAATGGCTAATATTTGTTGCTCTAAACTGCAAAGTGTATTTTTTTACAGGTTAGACTTCTAACCCCAGACCAAGATATATAGGTCCAGTACCGGGTGCAAAAGAGCACATATAAGAGAGTGAAGTATCAGGGGCTGTAGTGGAAAATGTGGTCGTATGGGAGTAGCCTTCGTCCTTTCTTTTTGGCCAACAGTTGGCGGCCAATTGGTGAGTTAAAGCTTAGAGCACCATAGAACTTTTTGAAACGCTGGAAGACGCTACAAAAGGGCACTCTTTTGAAGTCAGATATGTGGAGGGTTTCACAACATATGCCGAGCTTACAGAATACTCACTTTGGTCGTTGTTGCACCTTTGTAGTGCAAGAAAAGCGTTATCGATTGGTTTGTCCTGTATATAGTCTGTATATGAAGATTCGGGTCGAAAGTCCATAGGTTGAATAGACTGATAAGTAGGCACATTCACGGCTAGATCTATTGGTATACTACGATTGAATCGTACAACTGGTCTTTAGGTGTTATTTTTGAGATAGCTTTGCTGAAAATATGTCGCTTTTCTTCAAGGCCCCGTTGGATATTGAGATAAGACTAGATAATGAAAGTAACCGGAAACATGTAGATGTGAAGACTCCACAGGGAAGAATAGAAACTCTCCCGGTGTGCAAAGACGGAGAGACTGTGAAGGGTAGCGTAACGATTCGCACGAAAGAGGGACGAAGAACGGAGCATATGGGGATAAAAGTCCAGCTTTTGGGGACAATAGAAACGAATGTGGACGGGATAGTGACTGACAACTTTCTCTCACTTGCCACAGAACTCTCTGCTCCGGCTCAATTGACACACACAGAGACATACCCATTCGAGTTCAAGAACGTCGAGAAGCAATACGAAAGCTATAGAGGCAAAAACGCTCGATTACGGTACTACGTTCGAGTTGTGGTCTCGCGCAAATCCTCCGCTGAAATCACCAGAGAAAAAGAGTTATGGGTATACCAGTTGACTCAGGTCCCCCCGGTCACCAAGGACTCGCCGTCCGTTAAAATGGATGTTGGTATAGCTGACTGTTTGCATATCGAATTCGAGTATCTGAAGTCTCGCTTTGCCTTGAAAGATGTCATTGTGGGCAGAATCTACTTTCTCTTGGTCAGACTCAAAATTAAGCACATGGAATTGTCGCTCATCAGACGAGAAACTGTGGGTGCTCCTCCAAACCAGGTCACTGACAGTGAGACCGTAGTCCGCTTTGAGATTATGGACGGTGCTCCGATCAAGGGTGAGACTATCCCCATAAGATTGTTTCTCGGTGGGTTTGACTTGATTCCGACCTACAGAGATGTGAACAAAAAATTTTCCGCAAGAACATACCTTTCATTGGTTCTCATTGATGAAGATGCTAGACGCTACTTCAAGCAGAGCGAGATCATACTATACAGAGACTCTTAGCTGCTTTTCCATAACCAATAACGTTGTTCCGTTGACCGTCTAACGTTCTATCTAGGCCTGCATAATACATATCGGTGTTGATCAAATCTTGTAGAATCCCATACTTATATACCTACGTTAAGTATATGGCAAATACGAATCAAGACAAATCTGGTCATAAAAATAGTGATTCATGGTCTGGCGATATAATGAATAGTAGTTCAGCGCAATCAAGTGCAATTTTAAGTGATGCAGCTTTGAACAGCGGCGTCGTCTCATCGATGGGGTCCAGTCAGAATTTGAATAGTAACCAGGTAGTTACGGTATCGACGGCTGGTATACGTGCCATCATATACCAGCTTCAAGCGCTATATTTGAGGACACCAGCGAAGCTTTTCAGGCCGTCGAGATTCGACTATTTGGCGTACGTAAGGGAGATGGCCAATAAACATGATAAGATAGACTCGAAACCGTATAGAATAAGAACACATTCTTCGCTTGGGATGCTCATTAATGTGTTAAAGAAGGAGGGCTGGAGGTTCATACCTGACCAAATCTTGCCACCTTTGATTGCAAACTCGGCCACAGGATTAATATTGTATGGAACATATTTAAATGCATTAGACACATCCAAGAAACCCACATTTATAGATACTTGGAAGGCAGGATTCATAGCAGGAGCGATGCAGTCCTTGGCTGCTGCTCCGGTAGATGCGATTTACACGCGATCATCTGCAGCAGAGATGATCAACGGCCCACATCTGAACTTATGGATGTATGGTCTTCAGAAACTAAAGGAGATTGGTTTGGTGGGAGTGTTTGCGGGATATGGGTTTTCTTTGATTAAAGAGTCCATAGGTTTTGCGTTCTATTTTTCTGCTTTTGAAGTGGTGAAAACCAAGGGTTATAATCTAACCTATAAGCTCATATCTGGCTACAGGCGATTGAAAGTTTCTTTCAGAAATAAATTTTCGTGGGCAATAAAGGTGGATCCGGTTGATCCAGACCAAATAAAACTTGAGGAGCTTAGACTGGCTAAGGTTTTAAAGACTACCTTCGTTTTGTTGGCTGGTGCATCAGCTGCGTTTTCTTTATTAGCTGTTCAGTATCCATTGAGTAAGATCCAAAATGTACACTTATCCAGACTTGAGGCATTGGACATATATAATTCATCAAAGCATTCCAACAGGCCTTTCATCAAACTATACTATAACTCATACATTGATACATATGTGCAAATAACGAACATGAAGAAAAAATCGAAAACAACGTGGTTCCAGTTGGGCTATAAAGGATTCCGAAAGAATGCTTTAAGTGCGTTACCTGCTACTTCGATTGGACTATTGGTGTTTGAAATTATGCGTACAAAGTTACTGGATGGCCTCGACGTGCCAGATGTTTTGGGGCCAATATAGTAATCGTGTATATATTTGTAAATAGACTATTTATTAAATCTGGTTGGTTTTTTTCAAGTAGGCATTCCATCCTGCTTCTCTGTATCTTTGTCCTTCAGTATTTGGATCTCTACCTTTGCCGAATAACCCTCTTCCCACAATAATAATATCAGTTCCTGTTGAGAAAACCTCATTAACAGTTCTGTATTGTTGGCCAAGACTATCACCTTTATCGTCTAATCCCACACCAGGAGTCATCACTATCCAGTCAAAGCCTTCAGCTGTAACCTCACGCTGTGCAATAAATCCAATCACAAACTCTTTATCGACTTTTGCGATCTCTATGGTTTTCTGAGTGTATTCACCGTTTGCTAAAGAACCTTTAGAAGATAACTCTGCCAACATTAAAAGACCCCTTGGATCATTTGTAACTTCCGAAGCTGCTTGTTTCAATCCGTTCACAATACCTTCTCCGGTGACACCGTGGGCATTGGTTATATCGGCCCACTGTGCTATTTTGTAGATACCACCTGAGTATTGTAGTTTCACTGTATTGCCTATATCAGCAAACTTACGATCTTCAAATATCATGAACTTGTGTTTCTTCGCAAGCTCAAGTAAAGGCTTAACTGTGTTTTCGAATGAAAAATCCTCTAAAATGTCAACATGAGTTTTCACCAAACAGATGTATGGTCCCAACTTGTCTATCAAGCTCAAGAATTCTTCAGACTTTGTTACATCTACAGATGCACACAAATTAGTCTTTTTTTCGGAAATCAAGCTGAACAACTTCCTTGCAACTGGAGATGGGTGAGACTTTGCTCTTTCCTCGTATGTTTGGGCATTTACCATCGTTGAATAAGTAAAAAGAAAGTAGTACTCAGCTTTGGATCTAAATTTTTCAACTACACAAAATTAATCCTCAATTGGATTGGGGCATCTCGCAGTGAATTATATGTTAACTTAGAGAAAAGGTTTATAATTAATCTAACTATGTGATGTTACTAATCCTCCGAGCCTTTTTCTACTTCTGTATCCTTATCTACTATCCCGTTTTCCGTGTTCGATTCGACAATGATGTCTTTCAATTCAGGGTAGACCTGACCCAATTTTTCTTGGGTCGTCTTCCATAACGGAGACTCGCCATCGATCTTATCATTGTTTTTCAAAACAAGAATCATGTTCTTTAATATCTCTGAACCACTTTCCGAAAGCTCTCCATTGAATTTTTGACTTATGTTGTTTAATGAGTTGAAACTATCAATTATCTCTATCCAAATTCGCAGCAATTCGTCATCATTGAATTCATTGCAATAATTCAAAAACACCTTGCTGACAAGAGATAACGCTTCCACGTGGCTTCTCATGAATCCTACCAAGTCTGTTTGTAAGACTTCTTCCTTGCTCAACTCTGCAATCAAGGGGAATAAGCCAAAGTCAAACAAGCCAACAGGAGTCAAATTACCAAACATATCAAGTGATATTAATGACAGCTGAAGCGTGTTTAAAGCAAATAATCTAACTTCACGACAAGGGTTGAAACCTTGGTGCGCTAAAGCTTGGATCAGCGAGTACCCTGCATCCTTATTTTCTAAGGGCAAACGTCCAACAAGAGAGAGAAGATCTGAAGTCAATGTGATGGAACTCTTCGATATATCGGTTACATCTTTGTAGAAGGCACTTTCACTTGATCCAACATTTTCTTGTTCCCATTGAGAGCCAATAGCCCCTAAGGAAGAGATTTCGTCCAATAAACTCAAAATGTGGATAAAATTACTGTCATTAATGTCTTTGGGTGATAGGTTGATTAATCCTTTAACGAAGTTGAGGATGTCTGCTGAATATGCTGGCACGGACGCTAGAAGTCGAAGAGCTTTCCAATACTCTTCATCATTCACTAAGTGTTTGCAGCTAGAATCGTCATCGATGAGTGAGATCAAGGGTGACACCAACTGAGCAGCTCCGTACTTACTTATTGTCTCCTTATCAAATGAAGTTATTTCTTCTAATATGGCTTTCACTTTGATATCACTCGAGCGAGATAGTAATAATTTGTATGTGCATAATCTAAGCTGGCCCCGCTTCGATACTTCCTTTACCATAAGCTTCTCCAACACTTGCTCCGAAATGGCATTATCGTTTATAAGAAGACAAAAACAAACGATTGTCTCAAATAAGAACAAAATCTCAGTTTCATAAAATTTCTTTGTCTTGTCTGAGTATTCAGGAATCGACTCAACGAGGTATGAAACTAAAATTTTCAAATCTTCAGATTTAGAAAGAAGTTCGAAAATCTCAGCTACATTCACTGATTTCACACAATCAATGGTTGATAATGTGGATTCGATCTCTTGTACGGTTGGCTCGGGAGGTTCATCAGAGTACCCCTTCAAAAAGGACGAGAAAGTTGATAAAATTCCAGAATTGTTCAACTTCGCCTTTTTGATAATATACCTTGGTTTCACCTTTGGCAATGGACCCAATTTCAACTTTTTCTGGAAATCAACAAAGAGATTAGGATCAATCATGCAGTTTTCGAAAAGAGTCAAAATGATTTTGACTATTTTCTTCCAGGAGGGCGAAACTTTACATTCAGCCTTCTTAATCAACCTGAATAATACCACAGTCGAAAGTTGAGCCTTGAAGTCTCTACCAAACCACACTGCTACCTCGCTTACAGTGATAGCTTCTTCCTTGTTCTCAATTTTGATTTGTGTTATCGGTATCTCCTCACGAATATCATCAGAGCTTGTCCGTGTGACTCCACCAGTTAAGGTTGTGAAATCAGCTAAGCAGCTTATTAGTTTGTCCATTGTTGAAGAAAAATTGTAATACATGCAAATATTAGCACACTTATCAACAGTTGACATCAATCTTGTAATGACATGGTCTTCTGTAGCCTCCTTGAATACTTTTGTAAGGGTCTCAACCAAGTTTTCTACACAATTTTCGAACAAAATCTTGTCGAAATGACAGATCTGAGCCAAGTTGAAATTGTGTTGCTCAGTTGACTCTATTTGGGATGAGATAAGATTGTTCCAAACATCATCAAACCATTTGTCTGTTCCATGATGTTCTTCTGGCATTATTATCTCTCTGTCTCTAATAGAGTTATAAATCTTGGAAAGATACCAATCAGGGAAGTCTTTACCATTATAAATACCACGTAAGTTCCTTTTGTATGCTTCCAAATTCATTTGTGTTTTAACCTTGGGGTTATGAAGATCGGTGTTCAACATAATAATCGAATATGACAAGACAAAAACCGAATCTCTATCTGGCCTTACTACTTCTTCTTCGCTACCTTCAATATCCTTCTGACATGTCACGTATCTCTCAGCAAACAGTTCCACTATTCTTTCAATCTGTTGTGACTCTCCAGGTAATCTGAAAGTTTTCAAAAGGATCCTCAATGCTTCATCGACTCTTAAATCAGTAAATTCAAATAGGTCAATGAATTTTTTCAATAGTTCGGAGTTTTCTGGCTTTGAAAGGTGTATTCCGAGGATTTTTTTGTTCAATCTTCCAGATTTAGAAAAGAAAAATCTTGCAACTTCATCAATGTCGTTTTCGTCTGAAATGAATTTTCGCTCGACCAACGCTTTGATACCTTCCTTCGGTTTTTCGTTCAACTTCTCGGTACACTCAATGAACCAAGTTTTTCTATGTTTGTTTTGGATCAAATCTGGTACAGGTACGGAAGTGATGTCTTCCTCAAGATTCTTTATTCTTTCGTTAACTCCACCAATGAAGCTTAGTATACCTTCCAAGCATACAGGTGGAACGCTTTCCGAGGTAGTTTTTGCAGATTCGGGTAATGAAAGTTTGCATAAATAGTCAAGAATGACACTTGCTAAATCTGTTCGATCGAAATCACAATCATAATCAATAAATAAATGTGTGAAAAACAATGGTGATCTGGTCCAGAGCAACGAAAGAGATTCTATCAACATCTGCTTGGAAGCAGAATTCCTGGTTGAAATGGCCGCCTGCTTTATATCTTCGTTCTTCTCTAATGTTTTATCGGGATAAATCGATTGAAATAACATAGTAAAGGTTAACTCAACCTGCAATTTCAAATATCTTCCTAAAATGACAGCTATTGTAGTAAAGAGCTGCAACGATGCTTGAAGTAATGCAGGTGATTCGGTTGTAGTAATTATTTGAAGTATGTATTTCGAGATTGAATCAGATATCAAGCTCATTAAAGAAGGATGAGAAGGAATTTCATTCCCTGCCACTTCAATACCAGTATTGATCAATGAAAGAGCGAATACTCTTGTGCTCTCCATGTGCTGGTATTGATTTGAAGGAGAAATCATAGAACTGAGAATCCCCAAAAACTCATTGATACAAACAATACCAAATGGGGCCTCAAGTCTATCTTCTTCCTTTACACTCGCTTGAGTACCACCAGCCTCTGACTCCTCTTCTGATTTTTGTTCTGCACTCTGTAACTCACTTCTCGTGGGTGTCTCAATCCCTGAAATTGAAGACTCGGTCCCTCCGATTGTATCCTCTGGTAATGTTGTATTTTGAAAGTTTGTTTGTATGTCATCCATTGACTCTGTCTCCATCTCTCTCAACTTGCTAAAAATCCTAATGGTGATAAAAGACATCGCCATCTCCGCTGCCTTGCGTAAAACTTCGCTTCTCTTTTTGTTGCAAGCTAGAGATAAACAGGTTTGCAGAACTTCCGACACAACTTCGTTTGGTAAAAGATTAGATAAAGGACTACCAATGATTAGTTCCAATAAACGCAATACTTTCAATAATACCGCATCATCAGAATTCTGATCAGCAGCCTCAAAACGACAATGTGTCAATGCTGATATAATCTGAATGGCTGTGGTTTGTGAATTCTTGGAATGATAAGATATAATGCCATAGTTTATGAATTTGGAGATGGAGTCCAATGCCAACGACGTGATATTTCCTGAAGTAGATGACGACTTAATCACCAATAAAAATGGTTGTAACAAGGTCAAACTGTCCACATCCTTCAAGTTCTTCGCTTCAGTCAAAATCGACCGCAATTGAAGAAAGCTCGAAAGCAACGGGTTGTCCTCAACAAACCCATTGTTGCTATTTAAGTTCGTCGTCAACGAATGGATCGAATCATCCTCCGAGAATATGTCGCCTGCTCCCAATATTGCGGCCACCCCACTCTGTGACCACCGCGACACCTTCCTCATGGCCGACGAAATTGTCATACACTCATTGATCATTAGTGTTGTTGCATCGATCGCCACAACAGGCGCCTCTTGCGTCTGATATGGGGCTCGTGAATAATGATTCTTAGCAACATGATTTGGAATCGTGGTGCTTCCAGCCATTTGTGCCATTCTGACTATAGGTAAATATTCGGATTAAACTTTATCCTATAATCTGAAATCAACAAATCAACTTATTATCACACCTAGGCTCTCTTTTGCTGCTTAAATGTTGTGGATAAATGCGATAAACAAACCTTGGGCTGAAGTTTTGACAGAGATTTTTAATGATACTTTGTCCAGTACTTCAGGAACAAAAATATCGCACACACGACAACTATATAAAGAATGATAAAGGCCAAAAAAGCAGTATAATATGTTCATTACAGAGTCAATCTGAGTATATACAAGTGTACTGTGTGCTTGAGATATATACAAGATGGGTGATCAAATTTTGCGGGTGTAATAGCTCTTCAAGGAGGCCCAGGGCAATCTCCATTCTTTCTGTTGCAACCGTGAGTTGAGAACATCAAAATCGTAAGCCTCTAATTTCTTTAAATATAGCGAGGTGGGGATCGATAGCATCGAGGGTGCGAATAACACGTCTGGGATGCTACGCTTCCACTTCTTTGCATGTGCCTGTATTAATTTGTTGCGTTGTGTCTTTTCTACCACTTTTTTTATTTCTTGCCTTGCCGTTTCGAGCTTCTCTCTAGCAGCAAGAATGTGGTCGTTGGCTGTGATTGCGGTCTCGTAGACAACGTTTTTGAGCTTGTCCTTGATCTGCTCCTGTTCGCCTGGATCAGTGACGTGGCCTTGCACTAAACGCAATACTGATTCCTGAGGGAGCTGGAATTTGGTCATCAAATTTACAGGCAAAGTGACCTGATTTCTGCCTGTTGCGTAGTAGTTAAGGCCTAGTATCATGGAGCTAACGGCCGTTGCCTGTCCTATGTGGGCAGAAATATCACTGAAATACCCCTGCAATTGCGACAGTTCTTCTAGAAGATTGATTGCAGAAGGGGAAATTGAAGGAGAGAGTAAGAGAGCCTGAGTTGCATAGTTGAGCTGCGAATATGTTCCTTCACCATACGAGCAAATGTCTTCGACGGTCTGAAAAGTCCTGGATTTCAAAAAGTGTCTTCTAGTTTGCAAAAACTGATGGAAATAGGAAATATCCAAGTTTAAGTCCTTTCGCAACGCATCACGCAAAAGTATGGCTATGGGATCCCCCAAGTCCCTGTCTGAATATGGGTCTGAAAACACTCTTGCCAAAAGATCACTCCAGAATTTGAATTTGAAGTCTACCGTTGAAAATCCTAACGAGCCACTCAATTGACTAGATGCCTGTGATGCCACGGAATCAGAACGTGCACCCCCATCATTTATCTTGTTCACCTCCAAATTGAATCCCCTTATTGCTATAAACCCATTTCGGGCTGGCTCTGGGATGTATTGAGATAGCACGTACGACGATCTGTCTTGCTGTTCCAACAATGAATAAATGTTTTCTTTAGCGCTGTGCAACTTCTGTTCATAACTTTGGCCCGAAGAGTACCATCTTATTGCTCTTGAAGTCACGTTTTTACCTCTTAACATATTACTTTGACCATTCATTCATTAAAAGGTGATGATGATTTCGTGAATTTTCTCATATAGTATGAAAAATCTCAAATTCACTTTGAGTTTGGAGTGAATTCATTATTCAAAACTGATGAAAGTAGAGTTGGTTAATCCGAAGGTCTTTTTGGACATAGTTATTTCTAATGCCCAATCAGGGAGAGTTGTCATTGAATTATTCGAGAATATTGCCCCCAAGGCTTCTCTGAACTTCATAAAGTTATGCTCATCGCAAGCTGAACCTACTTACAAAGGAACAGTCTTTCACAGAGTGATCAAAAATTTCATCGTTCAATCTGGTGATATAGTGCATGGAAAGAACGTAACTGAGTATCCAAATAAGGATCTTGGCAAGGGTAATGGTATTTTAAATGGTATTGAGTTTGAAAAGGAAAACCTTGGTGAGGTTAATGAGCCTTTTCTCGTTTGTATGGCGAATGAAAATGGAAGTGAGTACAACAGCACTCAATTCTTTATCACGTTGGGACCTCATCCTCATCTTAATGGGAAGCATACGGTCTTTGGTAGGGTGATTCATGGAAAATCAGTGATTCGTGAGATTGAAAGAGTTGATGTAGATGATGAGAATGCACCTTCAAAAACACAGGTAGTAAAGATTGCTGATTGTGGAAAGTGGGAATATGGTATGGAGGTACCTATATTCAATGCGTGTTATGATATTGTGGGGGGAGATATTTATGAAGAGTACCCTGATGACGACGAGAATATAGATAAGGAGAAATCGGAGTCAGCATTCGAAGCTGCTTCTATAATTAAAGAAAGTGGTACGTTATTATTTAAAAGTGGAAATCTCCGTGGTGCTTTGCTTAAATATAAAAAGAGTCTTAGGTATATTTTTGAGTTTGTTCCTGATCAAGACCAGGACCCTAAATGGTTCAATGAATTTGTACAATTAAAGAAAAAGGTTTATTTGAATTTGTCACTAGTTTGCCTTAAGTTGAATGACTATGAAAGTGTCCTCAAATACTGCTCATTTCTAAAGGAGATGGATAACCTTAGCACGCAAGAAAAGGCAAAAAATCATTATAGACTAGGCGTCTGTTACAATAAGCTCAAAAAAAATGAGCATGCATTGAACGAGCTTGAGTTGGCAAGTTCTATAGTTCCTGATGACATCGCTATCAAGAATGAACTACAGAAAACTGGGGACTTGCTTAAAGAGAGAAAAATGAGAGAAAAATCCAAATATGCAAAATTTTTCTCATGACCTCTCATCGTTAATCATTCACTGAAATAATATATGTATATATAATCTAATGATAGAGTCAAATGTTTCAATGGATCACTGATCATTGTTCTGGTTCCCTTCTCTATTTGTACGTGTCCCAGATTGATCAGCGTTTTCATTATTTTGATTATCATCAAACAAACTTCCCAAATTCATATAATCTAAAACTGCTTCATCCAGTTGGGTATCTCTCGTTGATCTCGTCTCTACTCCCCTCTCGGTTCTTCTGCTGGATACACCAGTTGGAAACAATGGCTCATTCTCAGAAAGCCTGGAACCTCTTAAAAATGTTAAAATGTGTGAAAATATACCACTATCATTATCTTGGTTGCCCGTCGAAGTTCTTGGTGGTGTAGGTGATGATATGCTATCAGTGTTAAGCGAGTGTGTATCTTCGCTGGAATGGTTCGGTAACAAAAATCTTGCTAAATGCTGAGATGCTTGGTCGTTGGATGCATTTAGAATATTTGTCCCTCCACTAGTTGAACCAACTAAGTTGAGTAAATGATGCTGATTCGAATTTTCATTAGATGGGGCTGTTTGAGAGTTGTTAATATTACCCTCGTTGTTTTCGTCTCCTCTTCCGTTCTGATTATTACTAACTGAATCTCTGCATAAGGGGCAGGTTGAGTGGTCCTTTAGCCACTCAAATAGGCATGACTTTCCAAATATATGTCCACATGGCATCTCGATTGCCAAGTGTCTGAAAGTTCCTTGATACTCGCCTAATAGCTTACGTCCGTTAATACTATTGTCATTACTTGCAGTATCATTCTGTTCACCTTCATTGAGATTGGATGCTGTAATCGGACCTACTGGTGTAACGTCATTCGTTTTCCTCTTCTTACTGGCATTTGCTCCTGTCATACCCTTGCATTCCACATCTTGGTCTTGTATTTCGTTTAATCCTCTCTTCTTAGAGCAGCTAAGTTCCTCAAATTTCTCAAAACATATCGAGCAATTTCTGGATTCGACACTGAGTTCTTCCAACTGTTTTAGAGGAAATGAATTGAACTTGTCTATGCTGATACCACTATCCTTCTTTATTCCATTTACAATAGTAGAGTATGCCATTTGTGTAGCCAACCTGATAAATTCCTGAATCACCCTGGGATCTCGGTTAGAGGCATTGTTTGGTAGAGTCATCACCAAGGAGCCAGACCTATTTGGATTCAATGGATCGTTCTCGTCTGAGAATACATAATTGATTGTGATTATTATAGCTCCCCCATTCTCCAAGTTGGGAAATGTCGCTGTGGCCTCTGACTCTCCAGATCGCAGTCCTTGAAAAATCGAATCGCCTTGCAAAGACCTATCCAGTGCTGGATTGCTGTCTCCACTCCTCAAAGATGTAGTCACACCGCTTCCTCTGTGTATACCCATCATCCCGTCCATTAGCCGGTCGAAAAGACCAAATTCACGTCTGTGGTTCAGACCCGCCGATCCACTCTCTGGCCTCGAAGATGTCTCGTTTCTGCCAGCGCTTTCATTACTACTACCATGCGCTTCTCTTTCTGAAGGTCGTCTACCACCACCGCCTTCGGTCTGTCCATTCGGCCCTTCGTCCTGTCCTTCTCTCTCGTTCGTACTATCCATGTTCGCCTAAAACTATGACTTCTATGTAAACTTCTTATGGCGCCGAAAAAACTTACTATTTCATAACAAAGTATAGAAACTATCTACGAGCTTATGCTTATTCTTATTCTTGTACAGTGTCTATATTCAGTGATCAAACTTATGAATTACTAATGACGGCGTTAAGTATTTTCTGGAAGGATATGAGATAGACCGGTCATTGAAGACTTTACTAGGAACAGTTTTTGTGACATTTTGCAATTTGTGATCTTAACTATATAAAGAGCGTGAGTCGGCTATCTTATTGGGGCTAGTGGTACCGTCGGATGACCTCAATGGACTGTAGCGAGTAGATATCATGAAGCTGGTCAACGGATAGACAATTTCAGCTAAAATGGGAGCTAAAGTAATGGTTACATCTCTGTAGATATCGAATATGTAAAATGAACTTCTTTGTTACATGGTTTGTATTTCTATATTCTTGATATTGAATGAATTAGTCTGGAATATGAAATATATATATTTTGAGGTATTTGGGTCAATTCAGAGCAAGAACAAAGCCGAGCATATTGAAAAGACTGTCACGATTGGGACAGAAAACAAAACAGATTTAGGGATAGACGGTTGAGCACTCAGCATCTTGTCGAGAAGAGAGGTTGCAGTGCCTGCAGCTTCACTGTTGACAACAGATGTAGAGGAGTAGTACTTTGCATTCGATGCACCAGGGACCGTAGATGTGACCACCTTGATACTTTCGTCGGAGGTGTATTTTGCCTGGGCTAAAGAGATCTCGTAGTCTTCCAAGTCGAAAACAGCGTACGTGCTGCGTAAGAAGTTGTCACCAAGAAGAACGTAGTTGGACTTGAATACACCAAGGTAACATTTGTTATTACCATACTTGATTAACAAGTTTGAAAGAGGGACCTCTATGTCTTTGCCACTGAAATTGAAGATTACCTTGACAGAATCGTCATCCACGCAATCCACACTATAACCATCAACAGCCGAAGAATACTCACCGCCCACTAAATCTGCAAATTTTTCAAGTAAAGATGAAGTAAAGTAGGACAAGGTTGAACCACTATCCAAGATTGCTGAATAACTTTTTTCGGTGACAAATGAACTGTCACTGGAAGTATTTACACTTATGCTATCAACAACAATCTCCAACTTTATGGCGTGGGAGTATGAACTGCTTAAAGTATTAACTATAGGCACAGTTTTCAAATCGCCCGAGTATTTTGCTGTATCGACAGCTCCAAATAAAAGCGACCCTGTTTTAGAATCGGAGTCTCCTAAGTATAACGAATACAAGGTCTTGTGGATTATCCCTTCGTCCTTGAGCTTCATTGGAAGGTTTTGGTATTGGTAAGAAGAGCTTCCGTCGCCACTGGAGTAAGTAGTTTCCAATCCTGGAAGACCTATGCCCAAAACACCGATATCTGATGAAGTATCTTCGACAAGTCCAAAAGTCAAATCTTTGACGGTGGTACCCGCTACGGAAACGGTGTCATATCCCCATATACCTTGGGCATATGTCCCATCTGCGTATTCAATCTTAAAGTCTGATGCTGATGAGTTCTTCTTGAATGTATCGGATTTTGCTGTGTTGAAAGAACCATAGCTAGTGCAAGTGTTGCTGCCCAGTCCACTACCCAGTCCGCTGCTCAGTCCGCTGCTCAGTCCGCTGCTCAGCCCACTTCCCAGCCCACTGCCCAGTTCCGTTTCTATAGAGCCAGGAGATGTCCCAGTTGCTGTTCCAATTATGGTTTCTATGATGGTGGTGGCGCCGCCCCCACCGATAGGTGGAATCAATGAGTCAAAGAACCCTTTGTTTTCCGATGCATCTCCCCTCTTCTCCGTCACTTCCTCACCTTCATCTCTTCCCAGCACTTCGAAAAGAGACCTCTTCCGTGATGTAGTAGATGTACCCGACGAGCTGGATGAACTCTGGCAGCTAACCTTAGACGACATCAACCACAAGTCCGATGAACCCGTATCGAGAAGCACCTTCACACTCTCTTTCTCTGATCCCACCTTCAATTCAGTCAAGTAAAACGTATCCTGGTTACTCAATTCTACATCCACAGACCCGTCCCGCTTTACGAATCGGGCCTTGTCCCCCTCCACCATCTCAGACTTGGAATTACCCCGGTGTATACCAAAATCAAACTTAGCAACTCCATTATAAACATTCTTAGCCGACACGGATTGCAGTAGAACGCTAGCAATTACAATAGAACTAATCAGTACCATATTCTAGTCTATCTCAGTTATCTATGTCACTATCAATCCTATTGGGAAGTGTAATTAAATAGTCTATTTAAGCAAATGATTTAGGCTGAGCCAAAATGGTCATTGGGTGAAATTTTGATGATACATGCAAGACAGGCCAAGCACTTCTAGTATTTAGAAATGCTATGTAGAGAGAATTTTCGTAAATACAACAAACTCATTTACTACGCAAAGAACAACTTATGCCAATTCATCGGGTAGTATTAGCTTAGGAATTGGGTCCAGAATTTGGCATAAACTATACAATCTATATTCTGCTGTAGGTAAAGAAATGTGTGTACGTAAATTTGATAGAATCATATAAGACACAAAGTGGAAACGAGAAGACCCAAGCAAAGTTGTATGGAGCAATAGGTCAAATCGAGGTGTTTGCTTGCGCTACTGTCTTTGGAGGTAGATGATGCCGTAGAGGATGCCTTGGAGCTTCCAGATTGCTTGAAATTCAGCTCTTTGGAGGTGGTGGAGGAGGGATTGGCAGATTTCGAAGCTTTGACGTGCTTAGAAGATGTAGATGCTTGCGAGTCTGTAGACAACCCGGATAAGGAAACATCCAAATAGTCTGAGCTTGTTATCGGTTGCAGTGCGTAGGTGATGTGGGAGGTAGGTTTGGGTTCGTAGTAGGAGCTTTGGAAATATGTGGCCGAGTACAGCTTGGCCTTGGAGGCACTCGGGACGGAGGAGACGATGGACTGGACGTCCTCTTTTTCTGAATATTTGACTTGAGCCAAGGAAATTTCGTAGTCCTCCAAATCGTAGACGGCATAAACGCTTCTGAGGAAGTTGTCGCCGAGCAAAATGTAGTCGGAGTCTTGTTCCAAGATTCCAAGGTAGCACTGGTCGGAAGAAGAGGTGATCAACAATTGAGACAAGTCGACGTTGATGACTTTGCCACTAAAGTTGATCTTCACGATGACTTGTCCCTTGGAAACGCATTCAATTTCATAAAGAGACGATGATGATAGTTCTCCATCTAATATTTCACCGATAGCACTGAACAATGGTTTGGGGAAGTACGAAAGGGTGGTTCCGCTATCCAATACTGCCGAATACTTGTTTTCTGTGACACTGACATCGGACTTGCCGTTCGTGACGGAAATCCCAGAAGTCAAAACTTCCAACTTTACAGGATCGTTGTAGTACTGACTTAAGGAGTTGATGATTGGAACTGTGGTGAGCTGTCCCGAGTATTTCTCATGGTCCACGGCACCAAACAAGACTGTTCCTGAAGCAGCCGACGAGTTGCCGAGATACAAGGAATATGCCACCTTTTTTATGTCCCCTTGTTCTTTCAACTTCATTGGCAAATTAGAATATTTGTAGGGAGAACTGGACTGTTGGTATGTGACTTCTAAGGCTGGTAAACCTATTCCCAACACACCTTCTGCCGAGCTCGACTTGTCGACAACTGCAAATGACAAATCTTTTACCTTGACGTCTCCAATCTTAACATTATCGTATCCCCAGCTTCCTTGTGCCTTAGTGTTATCTGAATACGTAATCGTAAAATCGGGTGCCGAAGAGTTCAGATGATATGTGTCCGATTTGTCGGAGTCAAACGATCCGTATGACGTGCATTCATCATTGAAAAGTCCTCTCTTCTTCGATCCAGCACTACACGAGACGTCGGGCGACATCACCCACAAATCGGAAGAGCCTGTATCTATTAATACGTTCACTTCATCCTCATTCGAGCCAATTTTTAGCTTTGCCATATAATACGAATCTCTGTTGTGTATATCAAGTTCTACAGGTCCATCTCTTTCGTACTGCCTGGTATCGTCGTCGGTACTTCTTTCTGCAACTCTATTTCTTCTTTGGACCTCGAAATTTAATTTGGGTACTCCATGATGGCCATCTCCAGCTGAAACCAAATGCAATAAAAGACTAGCAGATAGGATCTTAGTTAGCAACACCATGATCTAGTGTAAGAAGATGCAAAACCAGAACTCAAATGTCTTGAGAGTCTATCTATATATGATATTTAGGCTGAGATTGAAGACTACCAAAAAAGAAATATTGTAAACACTTATATTCAAGACTTGAATTCGACTTTTTAAATGTTATATAAGCACTTCTCGTTTGAGCGTTGGTATTAGAGTGTTACCACACGATATGAACTGGTAAAACCAAGGACTACGACCCTGGTGGCTATGGAGTCCACCGAGCGTGGGAATTGAGTCTTGTTAACCACATAGATCACACGGGGTACTAGTTTTACTAGGCTAAATCTTTAAGCAGAAAGTAAAAACAGATTGTGCGACAAGATAGTAAAGAAAACAACAAGCGAAAAATAACCCAAATTTAGTATCTTCCCTCACTTCGCTTAAGCATTTACTAGATGTAGACAAAGATGCTTGGCACGGCGGGGCGTAATGTTTCTTCCAAAAGAATGCCTGAGCATAGGCAGGCTAAATCTTAGATATTCAAAGCAGTATCTCTAGTCGAAGCCCCATATGTAACGTAAGATATGCATGAGGAATAAGGCATGTGGGGACACGAGTAGGGGCTTCCATTCATGAATTTGTTTTCATAATGCTTTTTCAGAAGTGGATGTAGTATGCTTAGACGAAGATCAATTTGCTAATATTGATACATGATTGTGTTTGATTTCATAAGTCTAACGCAGTTTATATGCTTTCAGTTCCAATAGATGAGCAAGTATAGAATTGGTTGGATAAGTAACTAGTCAGGTGTCTTTTTTTATATTTGGTTGCTAATTTTGAGAACTGGTGATTGAATGTGAGACGAAGAGAACTTTACCGGATAGTTGGATTTTTGTCTTTTTTTACGTCTTTCAATATTTTCCAACTTTTTTCGCAGCCTAATTTTTAACTATATGAGGTATTGAAAATAATGTCACAACACAAACATTTGATACTAAGCGTTAAATATCGACGTTCAGTCGATATGGGCTATAAGGATTTTGGATTTCGCTTCCATAGAAAAGAGAGAATCTGAATTTTTTTTATATAAGATTCAACATAGTAGACACCTACCATCTAAAAGATTGCGATTCCCATAAAGCACAACACAAAAACCAAAGGGATTGGAGAGAACTGGGTACATAGTGCTTTAATTGCAGATGGGGTTTTCTTGCGATCAGCATTGCTGTTTGAAGAGCTACTGGAGACTGAGGTATCTAGAATGTCTTTGAGGGAGCTACCTTTTGTGATGTGTCTCGTGAATATAAATTCAGATTTCTCAAGCTCTAACGAAGCTGAACCATACTTTCCTTTGATAGTTGGCACAATTTGAGCACTATCTGGACTTTTATGGATCATGTAGGTGATTCTTTCAGCCATCTCAGGTGTTGGAAATGCGACATCATTGACAGAAGAGACTTTTTTGGATATACTGATAGGTCCAGATAATTCTTCTATATCTTGATCTTGTCTTTCTTGTACCCACACTATTGATTACACACTATGAATATGTATAATGACAGATGCACCCACACATGAGCCAACATTGTCAGTTTTAGGCTCTCCAAATCGACTCTGCTGCTTGAGCACTATATACAAAAGAATAAAAAGAAAAAAAAAGAGATTGGCACGCCACATGTTGCGCTCTCCAATCGACTCAATTTTACTTCATAAAGATCTATTCACCTACACTATACTAACCCCTCTGGATCAAGTGCCATTGCTTGAGGTTAATCAATTCAGTTCAATGGCCAGTTCGTTAGTCTCTCTGGAACCTTTGTTTAAGGTGTTCGAGCGAAAATGAAAAATTGCGCGTGCGCAAACCAATTGCGAACGGGCCAATTGAATGTCAACAATTTTCAGTTGTAATCCATCTGTAAAAAGCTACAGTCTTGAAGAGAAACACATTAGCTAGTGTTTTGACTGAGGAAGATTTACCAAAAGAATCAGGTAACTATGATGAGTCTCAGGCCAGTATTTAGAAAAGTTGGCCAGAATTATATCAAGACCGTTGGATTGAATGGCTACAGAAGCTTTACCTCTTGTCGGGTACATAGAAATGAACAAGAGGAGTTGCCAAACTTGAATGAATTACCAAGAAAGAAGCCTACAGCTGTCCACGTACCACTTGTGAATCCAGCAGAGAAGTACAAAGAGCAGAGTGAGGAGTTGCATAAGTTTGGTAGGTACATTATGGGATGTTTGCCCAAGTATGTTCAACAGTTTTCTGTTTGGAAAGATGAGTTGACGATCTACGTTGCCCCATCAGCGTTGAGACCCGTCGTGCTGTACTTGAAACACCACACCTCCGCACAGTTCAAGTCAGTTATGGATGTCACGGCTGCAGATTATCCATCGAGAACCAACAGATTTGATGTGGTATACAACATGCTTTCAGTCAGACACAACTCCAGAATCAGAGTGAAGACCTACGCAAATGAGGTCAGCGCCGTTCCTTCTATTGTTCCTTTATTTGCAGGTGCTAACTGGTTCGAAAGAGAGACCTACGATCTTTTCGGTATTTTCTTCGAAGACCACCCCGATTTGAGGAGAATAATGACTGATTACGGTTTCGAAGGACATCCATTGAGAAAAGATTTCCCAACCACAGGTTACACAGAGGTCAGATATGACGAAGAAAAGAAGAGAGTTGTATACGAGCCATTAGAATTAACACAAGCATGGAGAAACTTTACAGTCGGTTCTTCAGTATGGGAACAAGTTGGTGATGGTAAGGATTTCACCCCAGAGTCATTCAAGTTACCAACTCCTGAGCCAGAACCACCTAAGGAAGGAGAGGAAAAGAAATAATTACGGTTTCGAAAATGATTCTCAAATTTGCATACTCACATTCCCTTCTCATCCACATCTAGAATGGACATTCGTATCTTATATAGAATATACTTTATTATATCATTCTAACCACAATATATTTACCATTGAGTAACGTCAGCCCTGTAAGGCCTTGATCTCTTCAAGAATTTTGTTTAATTCGGACTTCTTCAGGTCAAGGAAATCTTGAAGAGTTCCCGTTTGGGTCTCTATCAACTCGATATCCTCCTTTATTCCTTGCAAGCTGGATCCTGACCCACTCACTAATTCAATATTTTTGAGCTTTTGCTCTTTGAACTTGAGAAGTTGCTCAAACTCGTATTTCAAAGAACTAGATCTGTTGACATCTTCGTTGTTCTTCTCGTTGTTTTGTACTTTTTCCAAACGATCCTCAAGATCCTTCAACTCTCTTCTGAGACGAACCTCTTCCCAGTCTGTGCCCTCTGTGGCCGAAAAGTCCGTTCCTTTTTCTGATCTGGAGCTTGTATGTCCAATCTTCGTCAAGTAACTATCGGCGAAAGCCTTCTTGTTGTTGGTTGAGGGCAAGGCTTTGGTGCTAGTGACAGAATTGATATCGTAATTTGGTTGTTCCTTCGAGAAAGTGGCTCTCAATGAAGGAGGAACTCCCCTTGGTACACGTTTTCCGTTCTCCCTTTGATTCAATATGTGGAGGAAAACCAAAGCCTGATCCTTATCAATGGTCTCAAATGACTTGGGATTCACCAAGTTCCATGCAGACGAAATGTCACTTTTGGGCACGTTGGTCAATGTGTCGTATAAACCGTTCAAAGAATCAAACCTAACTCTACCGTAAGAATCGCTGTTGGAGTTGTATATAGTCTCATATGTGCTTCTGTCGGTTGGGGATATGTACCAGTCAAAATCATCGCTGAGGCTGTCGTCGTCTTCGTAGTCGTCCCCGATGTTTATATTCTGCCCAAGTGACACCGTTCTGTTGGCCTCGATCAAGTGCGCTTTCGACGACGGAATAAGCCATCCCGGCAACTCCTCTGGCACAGACTGAGCAGACCCATTCACCAAGTCGAAAATCAACCGCATGGTGATACAGAACTCCTCGAAGTCCAATTTCCCGTCCGTATCGATGTCACTCAACTCCCATATCTTCGACAACTGATCATCTCTCAATCGGGAATTCTTCATCACTGAGGAGACTCTGTCTCCCGTGAGCTTATTATCCGTGGGACTCAACCCCTGGAATATCTCCCAGTACTTTTTAATCTCCCAGTCCTCCAATCTAGGCATTATGTGCTGATGATATACTGTTGGAATAGAAGAATCTTAAAGACCGTTTTAATTTTGGCATGCCCGTAGTGTATATTGAACACGGAGGTCGCTCTGCGACCTCTGACCCCAACAGCAGAGCTGGGAGCTCATCCACACCATTAAACATCCTGTAGCGGTCTCGATAGCCATATAATACTACTGGAGTACCCCTCCTACGTCGTACAATCTCTCTGGCACGGGTAACCCGTCCCATTATCTTTAACTACTCAAAAACTTAACTATCCAACGTGAGAGAACGATTGCGACCAACAACGTAACTCGACCTCACACCTCTCTGACCGACTTCCACCCCCAAAACATGTTCAGCATCCACCCATATTATCGCTGTAGCTGTCCAGTCCCCCGTTCGACACCGATACTCCTAAGTGTTTCCGCCACTTCCACACCTCATACTAGTTAATACTAGTTATACTAGTACTGTAACTTTCGCAGCTCCCTCTGGTGTGCCCAACGACAGCGCCACGGGGAGTCGAACCGAGGTTCGACTCCCAACCTCGCTGATCAGCATCATCATCTCTAGAGTCATGCAGCAATTTTTGCTCCTGAACTCCATCACCAGCAAGCAATCTTGCGTCATACACACTACCATCGCGCCCATGTTCCACTCCTACACTACATGCCTGGTTCCTCGCTACATCATCCACAACTACGATGCCCGCTTCCCTCCCACACACCGTCCAGCCTCCAACCCGTCCAGGATCCCGTTTCCAGCCCTATGTCCTGCAATTGCTGCTTCTCACCGCCAACTGTTATCATTGCCTGTACACTGTGTCTTTCACCCCATAGAACCCTTCTTTTGCTGAAAGATGAGTTCTATTACATAAGCATTATGCGCTAGAACTCGAGCTGAAGTTTCTCGATTATCTGCAGGACAGTCTCAGTTTCAACTCTAACATGTTATTTCAGGAGGAATTCTAAGTTAGCAAGACACTGATAGTAGCAATATTGGAAAAAAAATTGTACTGAACATACATTTCAAGAGAAAGTTGTGACAGTAGATATTGCAAAGAAAGCAGAATATGTCTCGGTCGATATATCAAAACAATGGGAAGCCGTTGTCGCAACAGGCGATATACCAGCAGAAGTTAAAGCAGGGGATTTACAACACACCGGGAATTCCTTCGGTAGGGGTGAATTCAAATGCCTCCGACACCGCAGCGTTGCTTGCGGCGTCGAGCGACTTGACTGTGAAGCCGTCGTATGAGCGTATAGTGGCCAAAGAGGCACATACGGCGGCATTGGCAGCCAAGAAGGAGAACATCGAACCCTGGAGTCGAGGGAGCACGGACCCAGATGCGGACGCCGCAGCGGCTAGTGCTCGAAGCAATTCGCTGAGGAGCAGTGGGGCTGATGATCAGGGAAGCAGGGCTGGTACTGGTATTTCTGCAACAGTGAGCTCGTCTATTTACAAGGCGGCCAACGTGAACTCCACTGCTTCGATTTCACACAGAATAAACCCTGAGAAGGACATCAAGAGAAGTGGTTTGGCCGCAAGAAGTGCTACTGCAGCGTTGGATATAGATAAGATAAACCAGGTTGCCAATCAGCAGTCAACCAAGTCGTTGAGCTCGAGATTCAACCCGGAACTTGACTATCGGTCTGGGTTAAAGGTGAAATCTCAGCAGCCAGCGGAATACTTGAATACTTCGGAAGAAAAGTTGGCAGCCACTAGTGCAGCAGCTTCACTCAAACACGGAGGGGGCTTTACTGACCAAGTGTCGGCCCAGCGCAGAACTTCGTTGAGGGCTGCCGACTTCGTGAATGGTACTTTGTTGACTGCAGCCAGCAACAGTGCTAATGACAGGTTGAAATACATCAATTCGTCCACTCCTGTCGATTTTAAACAGAGAGCTCAGGCTTATGCCAATGCTTTAGCCATTGCACAAAAGAACAGTGACGAAAGAATCAAGAACAACAACGCTGGCTTGATCCATTTGGGTGGTGGGTTGACTATCACGCAAAGTGAGATGGACAAGTTGGCCTCTCAGGTTGTTCAGCCGGTATTGGACGATATGAACATAAAAGCTGAAAACCAAAGAGAGTACGATAACTTGAAGAAGAAGAAACACGAGGAATTGGTAGTGTTGCATGAGAAGGCAAAGCAAGAAGAAGTAGAAAGGGTGAATAAAGAGAAGCAAGAGATCGAAGCAGCAAAACAAGAACGTGTTGCTGCCAATGACAACAGAAAGGTGGAAGCTGAAGGAGAATACGCTACGTACCAAACTGGAAGAAATGAGGAAGTACAACTCAAGGTAACCGAGTTAAAGGAGGCAGAAGCAAAATATGCTGAAGAGAAAGAAGCTCTTTTGAAGGAGAAACAAGAAAATGAGGACCGTATTGCCGAAGAAGAGGGAAAACTTATCGAACAGCGCAAGACTGAATTGGAAGAGGTGCAAGCCGAAAAGGATGAGATATTGAAACCAATTTTAGCCGAACTAGAAGAGGAAAATGAAAAACTCAAAACTGTCACAGATGCCAGAGATCAGTTGGCTAGCGAGGTCGAAGCTGCCGAGAAATTGAACAGTGAGTACGAAGAAAAGTTGACACAATTGAATGAAAAATTAGAAACCACTCAAAAAGAAATCGAAGAGTATACTGTTCTCTTGGAAAATTCGACCAAAGAGGATGAGGAGACTACTGCACAATTGGAAACTTTGAAGCAGACTGCTAGTGAAGAACAAACTAAAGCAGGTGAGGAGTCTAAAGAGTTGGATGGAAAGATAGACGAACTCAACAAACAGAAGCAAGAGCACCTAGGAGCAAAGGCAACTCAAAAAGAAGAAATCAAGAAAAAATTGAATGAAAGAGTGAAAGACGAGCACACTATCAATAGAGAATTGCCTGAACACTTGCAAAAAGATGTTAACGAGAAAGCTTTGACAGACACTGGCTCTTTGTTTTCAGCAGAAACTCCTGTCAAGGAAACAAAGCACGAGATAAAGGCGAGCGAACCCCCAACTCTGAAAGAAAATAGCAAATTAAGCAGTGTCCCTGTTAAATCTAGAGATGCACCGGATGTATCCAATGGCACATCTGGTGGCTTCAAAAAGAAGATCGGATTGAAAAGATTAAGTAAGTTCTTGAAATCACCCGCATCTCCAAAGAAGAGTGATGTGGGTGCTTCAAACGCCGTTCATACTGAATCAAAACCTCAAGTTAATCATAAAAGGGAAGTCTCAGCTGTCAGTAATTTTAGCGATGACATATCTTTAGGAAGACAAAAAAACGAGGGTGGTGTCTTCAGAGAAGAAATTTGATCTGCATTAGGTTTACTTCAAGACAATGACATTCAATTTAGAGTGGACTTCTACGCTTGAAAAATTGTTTTCTTTTTTTATTTTGTTATTTACAACTCGATCGATTATTCAGATCGATGATACACTCTAATGTTCCATAGTTTTGTCATAATTGTAATATTTAGAAATCTTTACTTCGGATTTGAATAAAAATGTATCTCGATTTTTTCATACGATTATCTCAATATTTCAATAACGGAAAAAAGTTGAAGTTATTCTCAAGTGTTTGCTTTGTGAAAAAATCGGAACTCTTGCAAACCAAGTCCAAGTCAGCACTTGTCAGTTTCCTTAAATAGTCATGGAGCAAAATAACACAAGTAGAGACGGCTTGAGGTCGTTTCTCAAAAAGTATGACTTCAAACTAGCTGATGCGAGCGATGGATATATCGACAGAAGGAAAAAACAGATGGCTCTATTTTTGTCATCTGCTGCTGTCACAATCCTAGCATCTAGGTTCGCCTACAAATCTACAATATCAAGACAATATGTTCCTACTTTGTTCCAAGGTAATCATTCTCCACCATTAGGTTACAATTTTACTTCTGATGCTGCAGTCGCAGTGGGAACCGGAACCATGCTATGCGGTTCTGTGTCATCTATGCTCATCTTTGGAACCTGTTGGATAGCTGATATATCGTCCTTCCAGGAATTCGGATGGCGGATGAAGAGCATCATGGGTGGATACGAAAATCAGAAAAAGTTAAGCGAGATGCCCATGGACGAAGAGAGTGCTTTAGTGCAAGACGGATTAAACGACATTTTGGAAGGGAAGTACGATACAATAGAGGAAGAGCTGTCATAAGAATATCGGACGTCACAAATTCTGTGCCATGACATGCCATGCCATGTCTTGTCTTGTCTTGTCTTGTCTTGTCTTCTGTTTCTAAATCATCTCCACGAGAACAATATATGCGCAAAAAATGCCCAAAACTCGCTGCATTCAATGATATTTGCACAAATAATAGATCAGTAAACCTCACGGTACGCCACATACTCTGCAGAAGGTGAATCACACGTATATACTCCGTCATACTCATCGTAGTTGGCCATCCCATCATATATCATTCCTGTACATAACATTTCAATCAAATGGCTGGTCTACCGTCTGCACTTCATTTAGCAAGTTCCGAGTAACTTTATAACTCTTCTAGTTTCTAAATTCACAAAGATTGAATAATTATCTGCGAGACAGCACATTAAGGAGTACATTCCTACTGTATCATAGCAAAAGATGGCTCGAATATCCACAGGTGGAAACAGAGGTCTCACAGCAGCCGGTGCTCTCAGGCGACAAAGAGATGAAGACGCAGCTCGAGGAAGACCCGGCCAGGGAAATTCAAATATATCGCGTCAGCCTGCCAACAGCGCAAGAAACAGAGAACTAGGGCTCTACAGAAACCAGCCAGGAGACCCTCCCACCCTCAGCACCTTCAACACAACCCTCAAAAGGCGATACAGGCCCGGCACCAAAGCATTACGTGAAATCAGGCAGTACCAGAAATCCTCAGACCTCTTGATTCGAAAACTCCCCTTCGCTCGTTTGGTCAAGGAGGTTGCTGAAAACTACATCGGTGTCGACTACGGTATCAGATGGCAGTCCAATGCTGTGCTCGCTCTCCAAGAGGCCTGTGAGGCCTATCTAGTGCACCTTTTGGAAGACACAAACTTGTGTGCAATACATGCAAAGAGAGTCACGATCATGAGAAAGGATATCCAATTGGCCAGGAGAATAAGGGGCCAGATATAGCACCTTATAGTAGTGTATAATATTCTGTAATATAAATGAGTAATTTGTCAATACAATATTTCCTAAAAGGGTAGTTTAATGTAATCTTGTTTTCATTACCTTTTCAATAAGGTAAGACACTCCATGTAACAATAACGGTTAGTTTTGATAACCTTGCCAACACTAACATGGAAATGGCCAATTGTCACGAGAAGACCAAGCATAGTCTAAATCTGTTTTAAGCTCTAATTTACATTCTGTAGATGATCGTCTATCCATTCGTCTATAAAACTTTTCCTTTTCATTTAATCCTTTTCCTTGTACTAGCTATCAGTGTGTCATAGATATAACTCTTACATTTACCCAGTGTAATCGTTGCCTGTCAGGAGAGTCACTGAGAAGCAATATTCGGATAAACCTAAAAATCGCGGCCTTTCTAGCATAGGGGAATACCATGGCCACTAGTGTCACCACTTCGTCTACTAAGAAGAAGAAGCTAGTGTACAAGCAGGATGCTGATGGAGTATTTCGGTTGAAGAAAGTAGAAGCAGACACAGCACCCAAATCCACCGGTGGAGACAACAACAAGGCCGTTGACGACTTCTTGGACGAGCTAGCAGAGTGCTCGTACCGGGTGATCGATCCTACTAAAATAGCGAGCGAGCCCGTGATCGAAGTCGCAGACGAACCGGCCGTGGAGTCAGAAGAAAATCAACATATCCCGATAAGGGACGAGAACACAAAACCACCCACGACAAGGTCAAAATCAAAACAAAGAGAACGGAAGGCAAGCAAGGGACTGTCACCGGTAGCACAGTCAGAGAAATCAAGCGGAAAGGACTCAGAAGATAGTCAGCATTTAATAGCAGGATTTATTGATTTGATGTTAAAATTCAACGTACCCAGCTTTGTATTGGGGTTAGTAACGGCCTTGGTGCTACAACGCATGCGGCCGTTGTTAACGCAGTACGCGGTAGTCGGGTTCAATGCGTTGAAGATCGGTCTTTTCTGGGGGACGATAATTGGGGCCGCAGGCTGGTATCTTGGGGTTGTGAAGACCAAAGACTTGGAAGCAATAAAAGAATTTGGAGCGAAAGTGAAAGAGAGAGTTACGGGCAAGCCTGCAGGAGAAGCGACGACGGTATCAGATGAAGAAGAATACAGCGACGAAGAGGAGCCAGAGGAGGAAGATCTCGAGGACCCGATGCCATTCCTTGGCGGTCCTGACGATCCCAATGTCATGAGAGGCATGGACGACCAGAGAATGTCACGTCGACCTCCGGCCTCGTCACCAGCGAAGTTGGAGCGCAAGAATACGCTCACAAGAGTCACCCCATTCGTGTACAGTCACCCGACTTCACGCGATACGAGCCGCAACAAGAGCACCCTGGACCTAATCACCCAGAGATCCAAACAGCCCTCGCTAAACCGAATCCAAACGGTCGACCCGCGTGCGTTCGGCAAGAGAGGTCTGGGTTCGTCTATGGATTATATGCGTGGTCACCAACAGCTGCCATCGGACCTCTACAGACAACATAGCAACGAGTCTGGGAGAAGTTCTCATCTGGCGGACTCTTACCCCAGATCTTCCCCTTCGAGATCCATGCCCTCGAAAAAATTACCTCCACACCCCCACGAAGTGGAGGAACTTCCCTTTATCAACGAAGTGAAGCTCATGTCTAACGAAGAAATGGAGTATATGGACTCTCCACAATCCATGCCTGACGCCCCGGTCAAGAGACTGACCAGTGTCATGAGCAAAAAGTCCGTCTTGGGCACTCGCGCGAACTACAATAAGTTTCTAGCAAACGTCCCACGAAAGAACGAATAAAGACACTTCACCATGTCACAGTAGTGGCCTCTACATCTCCATATCCTTCCCTACATGCCATGAATCTGGCAAATATATAGCATCAATATAGTTAATATCAATATACTTAGTCAAGGTGAAAAAAATCGACGGTCGTGTATTGAAGTTCCATCAAAACTCTACAATTGAAATTTCAATAGTTAAGGCTGTTTTTCTTACAATAACGGACTGAAAGTGACCTAAAAGACGCCTTGTTGACATGCCATTGTACAGAGAAGATAACTTCCTTGTGGTTCATCCAGGTTCACAACATACAATCTTTTCATTTGGGTTACAGGAGTCATTATCTCCACCACAATACAAGATTCCATCAGTAGTGTACCAGGATGCCAACACTAAAGAATACAAATCGAAGAAAGAGGAGGGAGAAGACGTTGTAGAGATTCGACCAATACAGAACACGCGAGTTGCTGACTTGGATGGGTTCAAGTACTTGCTCAAGGTGATATTGCAGAGTGTGATACACAACAACCCTATCATCACCATCAACCAGATTCCGTTATTGTTGATTATACCATCGCTAGGATGGTCAAGGCTGACTGTGGAGGACATTTCGAAGTATGCAATTGAGTCTTTGGAGTTCACGGCGTTCAATATCTTGGATCTTTCGATTGCGTCCACTTTTGGGCTCGGTTCGACAAACTCCATGGTGGTGAATATCGGGCTGCTGACGGTGCAGGCGGTTCCTGTGTTGTCGAACCAGGCTATCAGGTTTGCAGGAAAGCTCCTTACAGGTATCGGGGCCTATACTATAAACGAAGAGTTGAAAAAAAATCTTCCACAATTCACAGACCAACAAATAGAAGACCTCAAGACTTCGGGTATATATGAGGTCGTCACTAATCATGGCAATTCTTTTTACTCTTTCGCTGAAATCAACGACCAAAAGCAGGATGGTGATGACTTCGATGTCGCCAAATTAGTGACAGAAACAAACGGAGAGATTCCAGACATCAAACTCGACAAAAAGGAAGGTGAGGAAGAAGAAGAGGAGGAACCCAAGTCAAACAGAGAATTGGAAAAGAACTTCTTCATTGACTCTGTTACAGGTGAAAAAGTTTTCGTAGGAAAGGAACGATTCCAGGGCTCGTCGGCTTTGGTCGATGCTGTCGCTGAAACAATCTTCAAATCACTCTCTTTAATTTCGGACCCAGAAAAGAGACAAGAATGCTACGACAACCTCATTTTTGTCGGCTCCACATTCAGAATACCGGGTTTCAAAGACGCCATCCTAATAAAACTAACACAGGACTACTTGGTCGTCCCCGACAGCGAGGGAGGAACCGAAGCTGAAACGCAAAATAAAATAAACACGGCCATCGCTGCTTATCAGCTGGCCGAAGAGCCTGAAGCCACCGAACAATCAACCGGCATCACCCAGGTTCCTTCCTCAATAAAGCTTGCTAAACATCCTGAATACTTCCCGGAGTGGAAGAAGCCAAAGGAAACGAACGGCTCGTGGGAGGACGTTTACTTTTTGGGTGGTCAAATATACGCAAAGCAGATTTTTGGTGCCAACTCCAACCATGGCAGAGAAATGTTCCTTGATACTGATATCTACAAAGAGAGTGGACCCCAGGGAATTTGGGATGTTAGCATTTAGTAGCGTCTTGTAACTATACATCTGAGATAGAAATGTTTTATTATAATCAATACATTTGTAATTGGATTTGATTCGTAGAAAGTATTTGGTGATGGAGCGCGTCTTCGATTCGAAATATCACCATTTTATATAATTCTTCCTTTTTGTATGATTACACTAAAATTTGGATCTAGGGCAGTCAAAAACCATATAAGTAACATCACACGAACTCATTCAAGATACATCATGCCTCAACAACAGTCTTTAGCTCGATTTTTCGGATCGGGCAAAAAAGACATACCTAAAAGACCCGTTCCTAAAGCCAACAGTAATACTGAGTCAGAGTCTGTAGATTTGTCACCATTGAAGCGACAGAAAGTGGAAGAAGAGAATAAGGAGAATATTAGCAGCAATGATCAAAGTTCAGAAGAGAGCAAGACAAACGAGTTGGAGGAGGCCGAAAAGTTGATAAAAATGGCAGAAAGCAATGGAAAGTCAGAGTCTAGAATAGATAAAAATGGGGCAGGCATACCGTACAAGAAGTTGACTGACGTGTTTGAAAGCATAGAAAACGAAAGTTCGCGATTGAAGATCACTGCACTCGTGTCGCTGTTTCTTTTGGAGATATTGGAGAATTCTACCGTTGACAAGCTTGTGAAGATAGTTTACCTCTCTATCAATCGATTGGGACCAGATTACGAGCCTGATCTAGAGTTGGGATTAGGAGAGACACTTCTTATCAAAACTATCAGCGAGTGTTACGGAAGGCCCACCACGAAAATAAAGAAGGATTACCAGGAAGTTGGTGATCTAGGCATAGTTGCTCAAAAATCAAGATCGGGGCAACCAACAATGTTCAAGCCAGCTGCTTTGGATGTTGAAACTGTTTTCAGCAATCTCACGAAGATTGCCAAATCTACTGGTAAGGACTCTCAGGCTAAGAAAATTGGTATCATCAACAAAATGTTGACAGCTTGTGATGTAAAAAGCAACGAATCAAAGTTTTTGGTAAGGTCTCTAGAAGGCAAGCTTCGAATTGGATTGGCAGAGAAGACGGTTTTAATAGCATTGGCTCAAGCGTTTGTCGAGTTCGAACATGGTAAGACAAAGAAAAAAGTACGCCCAGAGGACTTGACCAAAGCAGAGGATATAGTTCGTGAAGCATTTTCCCAGATACCTAATTACTCTATCATAATCAATAACGCGTACGAATTTGGTATTTTTAATTTGTTGGATCACTGCCAACTTCAACCAGGCATTCCTTTAAAACCTATGTTGGCCAAACCAACAAAGTCTATAAGTGAGGTATTGGATCGTTTCCAAGGGGAAAAATTCACCTGTGAATATAAGTATGATGGAGAAAGAGCACAAGTACATTTGCTCGAAAATGGTGAAGTACGAATTTATTCTAGAAACTCGGAAGATATGTCACAACGTTATCCTGATCTAGTGACCATTGTGAAAGATATGGTTAATGATAAGGAAGGAAAGGTAAAGTCTTCATTTATATTGGATTGTGAAGCAGTTGCGTGGGATAGATCCACTAATAAGATATTGCCTTTTCAAGTTTTATCCACCAGAAAGAGAAAAGATGTGGATGAAAAGGACATTAAAGTTCATATATGTCTATTTGCATTTGATATTCTCTACTTGAATGGAACCGCACTAATAACAAAATCATTGCTGGAGAGAAGACAAGCTTTATCTTCGCATTTCAGTGTCTTGAATGGAAAGTTTGAATTTGCAACCTCCAAGGATTCTTCAAATTTGGATGAATTACAACAGTTTCTAGATCAGTCTGTTAAGGATGCATGTGAGGGATTGATGGTGAAGATGTTAGAGGGCAACGAATCATATTATGAGCCATCGAAGAGGTCTAGAAACTGGTTGAAATTGAAGAAAGACTATTTGGCGGGTGTCGGAGACTCCTTGGATTTGGTGGTTATTGGAGCATATATAGGGCGTGGAAAGCGTACGGGAGCTTATGGTGGTTTCCTTTTAGCTTCCTACAACCAAGATACGGGAGAGTATGAGACTACCTGTAAGATTGGTACAGGCTTTTCTGATGAAGACTTAGCTTCCATCTATGCAAAATTGAAAACGACTGAAATTTCAAGGCCTAAACCTTACTATGTGTACGATACTACTAATTCTAATGCAGTTCCAGATGTCTGGTTTGAGCCAACTACGATATTTGAAGTGTTGACAGCCGATTTATCATTGAGTCCTATTTATAAGGCTGGTCACCAGGAGTATGGCAAAGGTATATCTTTAAGATTCCCCAGATTTTTGAGAATTCGTGAGGACAAAGGTATCGAAGATGCTACCAGTTCAACTCAGGTGGCCGAGTTTTACGAAAGACAAGCTAATGTAAATTAAATGATATAGTTACAATTATGTTTTCTTTGCTAAAAGAATATACAGCCTAATTAAATGTACTTAAAGTTCCTGATAATGTATTATTTTTTTGATTTTTTCTCTCTTCCCTCTCTAATCTTCTGCTTGATTTTGTCGCCCAATTTTTTGGGGCCACTGAAATTCAATTCGATATGCTCGCTGGAGTCACTCCGAGAAACTGATGGTGAATGTGAAATGGATCTGACATTGTAATCATCTCCCATAGACATTGAAGAGCTAAATCCCGAATGGAAATCCATACGCAGGTTCAGGCTCAGACTATTAGCATTCTTGTGGAGTTGATAGTCAGAGAAGATAGGAATGTTAGTCAATGAATTGTCAGAATTCATTAGAGAAATGCCATCGGAGACTGAAGAAGAGTGCTTGTCTTCGAGAGACAAACGGCTGGAAGAATCATTGGCAGGCTCTTCTGTTGATTCTTCATTAGCCTTCTCCAATGCAGCTTCTTTGGCTGCCTTCTTGGCTGCCTTTCTTGCAGCTTTACGTCTTTCTGATCTCCTGTTCCTGAGCTCTTGTGTCTTTCTTTCCTCTTCTTCGTCACTGTCAATGTAATCAACCGAGTCAGATATTTTCAAATCCTCTTGCAACTTCAAGAGGTTGAAGTCAGTTGGGAATAATTGAGGTCCATAAATGTTCACAATGCTGGTTATTTCCTCTGATAGTTCGTCACGAAATTTCTTTAGTTCCTTTACCGATGACCCAGATGTAATGGACAAGTATAATGGACGCATAGACTTGAAGATATCCAAACCTTGTTCACCTGTGATCAATGCAGCATAAGTAACTGCCACACCAAGGAGATACAAAGATATCCAAACCGAAATCAAACTTATGTCGAAAATTTGGTACTCGTTGCACAACCAAGTTCCGATAGAAGCATAGAAGCTGTAAAGTAAAGGTGCAAACCCTAGACTGATCAAAATCTTCCAGGTAGCTACCACATCATTTGCCTTGATCTTGACTGTGGAATTTGCCAATGCCGTTTTTGCCTTCTCCCTAGAGACTATTTTCGCACAGAGAAAGACGGGTGAAAACAATGTTGCACCTGGAAGAGACAACAATGCGAGTAAAATCAACTTGGTCATGCGATAAATGAAAACAGGGAGAACTCGAAGTTTGTTACTTTCATCGCAATACTCCACATCGTGATCAGGTAAGTAAAGCTGTTTGAGCTTTTGGTTGTAGGTGAGGATTTTCTGTTTGAGTTTTTGAACTTCCTCCTTGTCCTTAAATGTCTGATATCCTATAACCAATCTTCTATTCATTTCCACGACCAATGGTAATGGCAAGTAATGCGCAAAGTTTTTCGCATACAATCTTCTTGCTGCTTGCACAACCATCAATGTTTCGTAATCTTCGCATGTTACCGTTACAGCTTTCAAACCCGTTGTGATAATGTCCAAAAGCTCCTTTACGGATTCACGGTTAGTGTTCGGGTTGCTGTACTTCTTCACAAGTTCTCTTGGAATTTCAATCGGAACCCCAAACTCAATCACAGCTCTGGACCTGAATTTATGCGCATTGAAATAGTTCATTCCACATGGAACAATCTTCACGTTACAGTTGGGATCATTGTCCATGGCACCTAATGCCATGACTGCGACGCCCGCTTTCAATGGCAACAAGTCAGTTCTATCGTGCGAACCTCCCTCCGGGAAAATGCCTATAGTGTTATCGTGTGATAAATGCTGAAAGACGGTTTGGTAAACCTTCTTTTGATTGATTTTGTCCGCCCTTTTGAAATTTGTCCCCTTCGTGAGAAGAGTTTTGATTTTCTGCGAGCTCTTGAACTCCTTTCTGAGAACAAGCTCAGTGTCCGACCGTATCTCCAAAATCTCCGATGCACCCAATGACTGAGGCAATGCAATTAATCCCTTCACCATGCATTCAGTGGTGAACTTTGTGCCTTGGCCTTTTACCACTAATGGAGACTCGTCGAAATCGATGTATATTTTACCTGTTGCCTTTACAAGATTGTCCTGGGCCCTTGAAACTGGGATGGCCAATTGTAGCTTAGAGAGGCGCCCAATCACAGGGTGTCTGTACGACTTTTCTGCAATCAAAAATGAAATGCGTCGTCCAATCTCCCTCCGAACCAGCCTCATGAGAATGATCGGGTCCACAAACTGATTTGCATGAGGTGCGGCCACGAAAATTACAGGGTCATTCCGAGGCACCCTGAATGCACCTCTTGATGTGATTTCTCGAAAAAAACAGTCAAACGTCACCGACAAAAACCACAACACTAGATCGTAGACGAATATCCTATACCACGGAATAGACTCATATTTAAAGGTCCCGTCCTCTTCATCATCCTCTTCTTCTTCTCTCTCTTTCTTGTCCCCCGTCACTGACAGCTTCCTCGAGTCACCTTGGGAGCCATTCCTGTCGTTCGGCACCCCAGATTGGCCCGTCTGCTGCCCAATCGCACCAACAGTGCCATTTCCAACACCATTGGGCAACTCAACCGTCCCAGACGCACCCACTGGCATCTTGATCTTATCCAGTACAATGTCCATTTCAACGATATGCCACCCTTTCTGTCCTAGCTTCCTTCACTGCTCGAATCTTTCGCTTTTATGCCTGCAATATCCCACTCTTTCGCCTTCTGTAAGACTGCACTACCGTTGCAATTCCTTCCTCGAACTCAAACGCTCGCTGATCCAGACCTGATGCTCCAGTTCCCCTGTATGTCTTCTCCACCTTTTTCGGTGAATCAGCCCACAATATCTCCTGTAAGGCCCGTGTCCGATCCTCGTCCACCTGTATCAAACCCCAGACTCTCCAAGTCCTTGCAAAAACCGTTTGTTATCAAATCGCTGGCCTTGTGCCTCAATTCGATATTCTGATCGCCTTCCTAACGCTGATCCCAGTTGTATCCTGCCGCCTTCTGCCGCCGTTTTACTTCCTATAGATCGCTCTATTCTCGCTGGACACTACCTGTCAATAAACAATTACCTGTCAATAACTGCCACAAACTGCTATAAACTGTCACAAACTGTCACAAGCTGTCTAATCAACGCTAACGCCCAACTTATCAGAAAAAGATCCCTGTATTTAATATCCTTAAATTAATGACTAGCAGGAAACAAATGTTTTGAGCAAGCTTAAGTGTGAGACTGCACACAGTCGCTTTCCTTTCCACCTACTCGTACATGCTATAGAGCCCCGGGTGTGTAGATCGATGAGGGAGGATGAAAGCAAGGCTGCCAAAGCATTGCAACCGGAGTACTTCAGGTACTCCGGTTGCTGAGGTCTACCTGTCCACGGTTAAGTCACACAAGATCGAGGACCGGTTATCACACGGGTTTGTCTGGCATACTAGCACGAGACGACGGTCACCAAGCTGGTGCGACAATCAAAGATCGAGTGCGACAACCTCGGCATCAGTTTTGTGGCGTATCCGAGGATCTGTGGAGAGGAGATCAGCTGGAGGAAAGAGATGTCAGCTAGAATTTTTGCAGCAATTTGTCAAGACCGAAAAAAAAGTGGGAAACGCTGACGCCACGTTCAAATGTGAGATCCGAAGGGGGGGACGTGGTCAGTAGGTGTGCAGCGGCACATCGGAAGCCATGAGAGGCAGCGCGAGCAGCGGTCGCAAATACTGCTGGATCTGCGACAACAGTGGAACAAGCTCTCGCCGGTTGCGTATCCGAGCAGCGGTGCTGTCGCTATTCAGCGACAGCAGTAACAAGACCTCGCTCGGGCAAGGTTGTTGTCTAGCGTGCTGAGCTGCTGAGCATCCAAGGCATATTGTGGACGCTTCCAGCACGTACCGCCAGTATCTACACGCCAGCGAGTGCTCGCTGGCGGTATCGGCATCGAACTCTGCTTCTCCCCCACTAACATATCTCGCTAAAATGGCATCTCTAGCGACGACTATCCAGATACAGCCCCCTAGCGTGCCCGTCACGGCGCCACCTCTGCTCGTCTACCGCCAGCCACGCGCCCAGTTTTGTCACATCCCGCGCACCGCGAACCTCGAACCTCGGTTATTAATCCCATCTCTCCCCGGATTCGTTCCCTGGCAATCCCAACTATTCACAAGCAATTACGTCCCCGCAACTATATATCAGAGAAACCAATATAAACGTTCCAATTCCTCTCAATCATATTATCACAGCGGTTAATTTAAGAGTTGTGAAATTAATTGTAAAGAAAAGTCAATATGTCACAATTATCTTTCAAGGATAAAGTTGTCGTTGTAACCGGAGCAGGAGGAGGATTAGGTAAATTCTACTGCTTGGAATACGCCAAAAGAGGTGCCAAAGTGGTGGTTAACGACTTGGGAGGTGCGTTGAATGGACAAGGAGGAGACAGTAGAGCCGCCGATGTTGTTGTGGACGAGATTAAAAGTGCCGGAGGAGTTGCTGTGGCCGACTACAATAACGTGTTGGAGGGAGAAAAGATCATAGAGACCGCGGTGAAGAACTTCGGTACGGTGCACATTGTGATCAACAACGCGGGTATTTTGAGGGATGCGCTGTTCAAGAAGATGAACGAGAAGGATTTCCAGTTGGTGCTTGACGTGCACGTCAACGGTGCATTCAAGGTGACCAAGGCAGCATGGCCTTACTTCAGAAAGCAGTCTTATGGTAGAATCATCAACACGGCATCGCCCGCCGGTTTGTACGGTAACTTTGGACAAACCAACTACTCTGCTGCAAAATCGGGTTTAATTGGATTTGCCGAGACCTTGGCCAAGGAGGGAGACAGATACAACATCAAGGCAAACACAATTGCACCTTTGGCCAGGTCCAGAATGACCGAGTCTGTTTTGCCTCCACCAATTTTGGAGAGATTGAGCCCTGACAAGATTGCACCATTGGTGTTGTATTTGACCCACGAGTCCAGCGAATTGAACGGTCAGATTTTCGAAGTGGCAGCTGGTTTCTACGGTCAAATCAGATGGGAAAGATCTGGAGGTGTTTTGTTCAAGCCTGACGAGTCTTTCACTGCAGAGGTGGTTGCCAAAAGATTTGATGAGATTTTGAACTTTGACGACTCAAGCAAGCCAGAATTATTGAAGAACCAACACCCATTCATGTTGAACGACTACCCTTCGTTAACTGCAGCAGCTCGTAAGTTGCCAAAGAACGACGCTACAGGTGCTCCAACTGTTTCTTTGAAAGGCAGAGTTGTCTTGATCACAGGTGCTGGAGCAGGTTTGGGTAGAGACTACGCTTTGTGGTTCGCCAAATACGGTGCAAAAGTCGTTGTCAACGATTTCAAAGACCCCTCTGGAGTGGTTGAAGAGATCATAAAAGCCGGTGGTGAGGCACATGGTGACAAGCACGATGTTGCTAGCGACTCCCAGGCCATAATTGATAACGTCATCAACAAGTACGGTACAATTGATATTTTGGTCAACAATGCCGGAATCTTGAGGGACAAGTCCTTTGCAAAGATGGGTGATGCCGAATGGCAACAGGTCCAGAAGGTCCACTTGTTGGGTACCTTCAACTTGACTAGATTGGCATGGCCTCACTTCTTGGAAAAGAAGTACGGTAGAGTTCTCAACATCACTTCCACTTCAGGTATCTACGGAAACTTTGGACAAGCTAACTATGCAACTGCAAAGGCTGCCATTTTGGGTCTTTCGAAGACTCTTGCAATTGAAGGTGCCAGAAGCAACATTAAGGTTAACATTGTAGCTCCACACGCTGAAACTGCAATGACTTTGACCATCTTCAGAGAAGAAGACAAGAACCTTTACCACCCAGACCAAGTGGCCCCATTGTTAGTCTACCTTGCCTCCGAAGATGTTCCAGTCACTGGTGAGACATTCGAAGTCGGTGGTGGTTGGATCGGTAACACCAGGTGGCAAAGAGCTAAAGGTTCTGTCTCCAAGGAGGATAACATTGCTCCTGAATTCATCAGAGACACCATTTCTGAGATTACCGATTTCAGTACTTCTGTGAGTCCAAAGAGTACTACAGAGTCTTCAATGGCCATCTTGAGTGCCGTGGATGGTGACGATGATGACGACGATGATGACGAGGACGAAGAGGATGAAGATGATGACGATGACGAAGAGAGTGAAGAGGACACTCTTTTCAAGTACGGTGACAAAGAAGTTATCTTGTACAACCTCGGTGTTGGTGCCAACAAGCATGAATTGAAGTACGTCTACGAGAATGACTCTGATTTCCAGGTTGTGCCAACCTTTGGCCACTTGCCAATTTTCCACGGAAAAGCACAATACGGTTTTGCCAAGTTGTTAAAGAACTTCAACCCCATGTTTTTGTTGCATGGTGAGCATTACATCAAAATTGAAAAATTCCCAATGCCAACGGAAGCTACCATCAAAACTGAGTACACTCCACTTCAAGTTACTCAAAAGGGTACTAATACTGTTGTGGTAAACGGAGCCAAGTCTGTTGACGTTAACACTGGTGAATTGATTGTTACGAATGAAGCTACTTTCTTCATTAGAAAGTGTCAAGGTGATACCAAGAAGTATGTTGAGAGAAAGACATTCGCAACCGCTTCGTTCGACGCTCCCAAGACAGAGCCTGATTATGTGAAGGAGATTGTGATTTCTGAAGACCAAGCTGCCTTGTATAGGTTATCTGGAGACAGAAATCCATTGCACATTGACCCAAGCTTTGCTGAAGGTGCTGGCTTCAAGACTCCAATTCTTCATGGAATGTGTACATATGGTTTGTCTGCCAAGATCTTGTTGGATAAGTTTGGTCCATTTGGTGAAATCAAAGCCAGATTTACCAACGTTGTTTACCCCGGTGAAACCTTGAAGGTGTTGGCATGGAAACAAGGTGACACTGTCATTTTCCAGTCTCATATCAAGGAGAGAAATACCATCGTCATAAACAATGCTGCCATCAAGTTAATCAATGACAAGGCAAAAATTTAAGATTCTGATTTATTTATAGTGCCTGTGGGTTTTCGACAGATTTCCTTAACGTTTTACATTAGTCTTAAATATGAAAGTAAATGATATTTTATTTTTTGATTACTAGAACTATCTAAGTATTAGCCTTTTACGAGGGTAAATTCAATTCAATCGATAAGCTTGATATCCGTCAATGTTCTTTCATTTTCATCTTGCTCCTCATCTTCTTCGTTGATATTCAATGCAGTAGACTTACAATTGAAGTCATCGGATGTAAATATTGTAGGATCAGCAAACTTCTTTGTCAAGCTAGATGACCTTTGATGATTAGATGTTGATATAGGGATAACGAAGTCAACCGGTGTGTCATTGATGGGATCTAAGATTGAAGTATTGTCGTTCGACCCCATAGTATCCATCGTAGCCGGCGTGGCTAGGGGTGAGCTGACATTAGGTGAAGAAATCATTAACGGAGTCGACATGTTGAGTTTGTTCACGTTGACTTTCGACAAGCTCGGCCGTTTACTAATATGCTTATTATTAGGTATGTTTGGGTATTTGAAAGCGTAATTTGGCGGATGCACCAAACTCGACAGTGACGAATTATTATTACTTGTGTTATTATTAGCCGTTCTTTGATGAGAATGCGTGAATGGCCCAGAGAATTTCCTGGTATGAATCGTGCCTTGGTTCTGTGAAGATATGGAGTTTGTAGACTGTTGTGGAAACCCCTGGTTATTTTTCATTAAATTAGTTGAATTGGTAGATTCAAAAAATTGCGAGGCCTCAAGAACTGGAGATGAGTAGCAATCACTTAGCGAATCGGACGAATATGCAGCATCAGAACAAATAGACGAAGTGAATGAACTGACTGAAACCGATGACAATGAAGAATTGTGATTTTTTATGAATGAATTACTCTTGGAGTGGTCAAATTTGAATAAGGCTAATGGAGGTTGTAAGTCATCCTCAACGAACGAGTTTTTTGTGGGAGAATTGAATACTGAATGGTCGTAAGAAAACGTTGCTGCTCTAGTGAGCCTGGTCTCAAGACGTGATGTTGAGCCATTACTAAATTGATCGTTCCATTTCGAGGAAGATCTTTGTCTCTTTAGAACCTTCATATTCTCCGCATGTGAAGTAACCGTTGTAAAAGAATGCGAGCGACCATGGTTTAATGATAATCTACTATCTTGTGCAAAGTTGTATGATTTCGCTCTAGTCAATTTGTTAGCCTGTCTAACCTTCTCCATCTCCGATTCACAAGTTTCTTGGTAATTAGCATCATTCATCTCTACGTATCCCTGGGGTACGCACTGGTTTTTGTATCTATCGTAGAACGTCCTATATCCTCCTTCAAGGATGACTATATCAGGATATGACAACATGGGGTAGTTATTATGGTTCACCTTCCTATCAAACCTTCTTAAATGTGAAGCCATTTTAGGTCCTCTGCAGCTGCTAAACTCACAGTGGAATATCAAAAGCTCTTTCTTGGGCTGGCATTTCTCTGCATTGCCCAAGAATGTGTCAATCAACGTCTCCTGACTCGATATATTGATAGCACCGGGTATGTGACCGCCCTTGTATTCATAATGAAACCTGCAATCTACAACGGTAAACTTATCAAAGTCTTTATCGTACTTGCCATTCAAAATCAGATTCAACTCATCCGAATCGATACGCGGCATCAAGTCGTTATCGACCTTAAAGGTCCTGATGGAAGAATGGCGCAACAGAGAATTGTCTTCAGTGCAAAAGTTCTGCTTCTCCTTCATGGTCTGGCACATAGAGTGGATCCTACGTATCCCTCGAACGTTCCTCAGCTGAACGGGTGAGCCCTTGTGAGCTTCGTCGTGGCCAGGCTCCTCAACCCCTTCCTCCTCTTCGTCCAGAAGGAGCTTGAGCTCTCCTAACCCCTCGTTCTCTTGCCCCCCTGAATTGAAAAACCGAGAAGCATTCGTCACACGGCTCACAGAGCGCGTGAAGCTCTTGGTTGATGAGCTGATCTTCTTCTTCACGTTAGGAAACATGAAGTTCGAAAGGTTCTTGAACGGCTTCCTGTTGATCAGCGGCGAGCCCACCTCGCTCTCGTCTCCGCTGTCCTCCTCTTCTGTTCCCCCAGGAAGCATGTATGTGCTCGGCGGCCTCTCTCTCTTCGCTGTGGCCCGAAACCCCTGTTTTCGTGCTACGAGCTCCCCTTCTACTACTCTTCCCGCCATGTTGCTTCTCTCATAATCTGATATAAATGCTGCTTGATCATTGCGAATCATAACGGCGCTCCGGTCTATATGCTATGCTGACTTTCCCCAACACTCGTTTCCTTAAACTAACCCCTAGATTCGTCCTTATAAGGATTTTACTATGGGCGTTTAAAATATATAGTAGCGTTTGATCTGAGATTAAAGGTTTGCTTTTTAAATTCCTTTTGTACAACAAAAGCTCCCGATCTATGGACCTGCTCTAACTGTATAACTTGGCTATGAAAACCCTTTCAAAGAGCCCTTCAGGTCACTGGAGAGATGTTGGAGTGAATGAGGTGAATGCTCTGGACAGGACTGCAGTCTGTGCCTTTTTTTGTGCGGTCCACAATGATCTAACCTCGAGTAAATCCTAAAGCTGGAAATTTTTCACCAGGTGGAATACAGAGAAGAGAGCCAAGTTGCGACCAAAATGAACTATATATTAGAATTAGCTGTGTGTAGTGAGCTTTGTATCTGTGGGACACGCATCCAGCTCCTCCACCGGCCAGTGGAGATTGTAGGCCTACGCGTGTGTACGAAATCACCACGATGTTTTGTTTATAGATAAATCAGGAAGGTGCTAAATGCAAATGAACGTACACAATATTCCATTCAATTGCACTGTTTCAAGTGAATGAGTTGTTCCTTTGTTGGGAAGGTAGCAACCGGCTAAGTTATACAGGAACGTTTTGCAGACAGCAAGTGAAGGTTAGCATCGGATATTAAGTGGCTAAAATAAATGTTTGTGGGTGGTGTTTTGCATTCATTAGTCAACAAACAAAACATCATCACAGTGCGAAATAGGCATTTGGATTGATGTTACATACAGCGAAGAATCTAAGGGCAGGAATTACACAAGTAAAGCCGGTTAAGTAACTAAAGAGAGTAGGTATGAAAGAAGACGATGGCCCATAGAAGGAATGATACAGCTAAACGAGGGTTATTAAATAAGAGACAGAAAAATAGAACAACGATGATGAAATCAAAACAACGAGTGCCTGCACCTAGTCGAGATTGTCCAAGTAGTCATTGATGCTGGAGTAGTTGTTAGGTAGGTTGGAGTCAGAGCCTAGCACTAGAGTGGAATTGACCTCGGAGACGTCAGGATCCAGAGCGGTGTTATCTTCAACATATGAGTCGGAATTGGAGAATGAGTGGTCAGGATGGGAGGTTTGGTTGTAGGAGGTGCGGTTCCGGGTTGACATAATGGAGAGTGCATCGTCAGTGAGATATGCATTAAGGTTGAGGGAGGAACTGGAGCTGGTGATCCTGCTGAGCCCGTAGCCAGAGCGTGCAGAGCTGAACGAGTTTTTACGGGAGCTCGTAGCCGACCCTGCGAAAACGGAGGGGGGTTCAATTAGATCATTGTACATGTTTTGATTTGACGGTGTCGAGGTCTGCTCGGAATGCGATAGCGACTTTATAGTAGGTTCAAGTCTGTCATTGTTCTGCTTATCTCTGTTCCTGGAAAAAAATCGCTTGGATGGGCTGAAGATGGCTTTGAAGGTGGACGGAGACCTCTCTCCAATGATCACTGGAGATGTATGCGATGTGGGTGACTGGCTTGGCGTCAGGGAAAACATTGAGGTGTTCGGTGGCTTTAGCGGGCTCGTAAATGTCGAGTACTGCAATAACAATGGAGACGGCCTTGCCCTCAATGAAGACGAAGATTCGGAAGCCTTGAGTTTCAGGCCATCGTCCTCGGACATAGAGTCTAAAATATTTGTTGTGTCCACATTTTCTTCCACATCACTTCCGAAAGACGAAGAGTCGTCAAAATATGAGTCGAGCAAGTCGTCCACGGGTTCTAAATCTTTTATCTTTGAAGGATCTACTACCTTTTTGATTGCTGGTAGTTTTGGTGGTGCGGTCGAGGTCTCCGGTTTGTTATTAAAGAATCGCCTAATCTTTGATGCTAGGCCAGTTTCTGCTGGATTTTGGAGGTTATAAAGAGTCTTGTTCATGTTCAAGAACTTGTTTCTGCTTGATGACGATAAGTCATAGCATGTAAATGCATGGGTTTTTATGGATTCGATCGATATTCGATCTTTGGGATCCTTCTCTAAAAGTTTTTGGATCAAGTCTTTGAGCAAATTGAACTCCTCGATGTCATGTTCAGTGATCCTGGAGGAGCTTTTGATCTCCGGAAATTTGAGTTTCTTATTTACAATATTTTGGAATAATTCGTACTCGTTGAAACCATTAAAAGGAACTTCATTGAAAATCAAACAATACAATACAACACCCAATGACCATATGTCTATTCTTGCGTCTATCTTGACTTTTTTATCAAGATCGCTTATCATGGAAAACCTGTTATTCACAAATTGACACAACTCTGGGGCGTAGAACGCAGGGGTTCCCATGCAATTTCCCAACTCTTTTTCATCGTTGGCGTTATTTTCTAATATCAAACTGACCCCAAAGTCTGAAATTTTGATCTTATTGTCATGGCTTATCAAGAGATTCGATGGCTTCAAGTCTCTGTGTATGATATTCTTGAAATGGTGCAAATAATCTAATCCGTTCGTCACATCTCGTAAAATCTTGTTGATAGTAATGCCGTCCTTCTTGCTATGCTTTTCGTAATAATGGTTGTATCTCTTCCAGTCTACCTCTCCAAACCTACAATACTCCAAAACCAACAAAATCTTGTCAAATTTCAAATCGTCTATCACTTGGTAGAGCTTGACCACGTTTGGATGGTCGCAATCTTTCATGATCTGAATCTCACGCTCGATCTTGGTTGTGTGGCTTAGATATGTCTTTGTTATCAACCTGGTCTTATCTATCCTATTTATTGTCTTGATTGCCACATACTTCCTGTCTTCTTCGAGGTTTTCTGCCAATAAAACTTTGCCATATTGTCCCTGTCCTATTTTTTTGATAATACGATACTTCGAATTGACAATCTTTTTCCCACTTGAAGCATCCTGATTGATTGTTAAGCTTGATATGTCCATTTCAATACTTATAAAACTCTCGGAATCTGTTTCAACATCTCTATTAACTCTTATTTAGCCGTTCTTTTCTTACTAGACTGGATATCTAAGATTTTTTTAGAGATTTGAAATCTTTTTTATATAGTCGCACATTAAGTGTGAGGTTATGGTACAAACGTTATAAACATTACTCTATTAACTCGTTCGCTCTAGATTCATCCTTGAGTATTTGAGAGCCTCTATACTTTTCCGATTCCTCGTTTAGTTCGCTGATAATTTGTTCTTCATCTTCGGTCAAACCTGTTAGATCTGGGGGTATTTCTTGCATCTGCACTGAGGGAGCCAGGTTGAGATATCTGATTTGCTCCAAAATCTGTAGTTTGATGCTCTCAAGATACTTCTTGGAGTTTCTGTTGTCCATGCGGCCCTCCAACTGGGGGTGAAGCGAGTAATCGGGTCCAAACCATTCGTAGGTGGGAAGATAGTTGGGGATTTTGAAGTCGAGAGTGACATCGTTCAACACAGAGGTTTCGTAACACCAGAGTCTGGAGACGTTTCTAGGCGTGTAGCCTCCGCCGCCCACCACAAGCATGGGCAAGCCGAAGGACCTAATGAATTTGACGCACTCGCCGTGGGCCCGTATATTCAAATTGAAACAGCCAAGTCTGTCGTATCCCAACGAATCTGCTCCGCACTGCTGGACGATACATGTAGGTCTGAACTTCGTTATCAAGGGCTCCATTATCAGCTTGAACAAACGAACATACGACTCGTCGTCTATTCCATCTCTTAAAGGTACATTAATGGCGTAATTTTGGCCCTTCCCTATGCCTGTCTCGTCTACGGATCCTGTTCCAGGGAAGAATTCTCCGTTGTATTTGTGGAAGGAAACTGTCATGACTCTGTCTGTCGTGTAAAATGCCTCCTGAACTCCGTCTCCGTGATGCAAATCAATATCTATGTACATAACTCGAGGATGAACTCGCAACAAGTTAAGAATGCTTAGCACTATGTCGTTCACATAGCAGAACCCACTGGGTTCGAATTTTTTGGCGTGGTGCAACCCTCCTGACCAGTTCACTGCGATATCTGACATCCCACTAATCAACTTACGAGAAGCATCCAAAGATGCACCCGAGTATATCGCTGAGTAGTCATACATACCGTCAAAAACGGGACAGTCGTCTCCAATGTTGAACTGCGCTAGCACCTTCTCCGCTAGCTTAGCTGTCTTTTCTGGTGTGATTCTCTGCAAAAAGTCTATGTAATCTTCCGAGTGAAACTCCAAGAGCTCTTCTTTGGTCGCCAGTCGTGGAGTGTAAAGATCCATCTGCTCATACAACTTGTACGCTATTACTAGATGATCCGTGAGCATGAGTCTGAATGGTTTCATAGGATGGTAAGGCCCATAGTGATGTCGGCTTGCCTCTGGGTTGTAATGATATGAAACATGAGTTTTCAGGCTCGGTGAATTTGGAAAGTATACTGGACGCTCACTTTCTGTCTTCTTGTCTGTCGTGAACGTATCTGTCTCACTAACAGGCACCTTCATCTTACCTCCAAGTTGATTAAGGTGAAAAACCTTCTGGTTTAAAGGCTGGATTAGAACCTTTTTGAAGACGACATTTTACTTCTGTACGACATTTATAGATTTCGCGACATTTAATTCTATATTACTTTCTATTGCCACTCAAGAAAGCCAACTAAACCATTAGTTTCCTTCTGATTTCGACATCAAAAGGTCATTGTGCAAGTAAAGTAGATTCAATATGTCAGGTAAGTATATATTGATACACGGGTGGTCTTCGTTTCAATGAAATACTAACAAAATTTAATAGGTGCAGCAGGATTTGATAGGCACATTACCATCTTCTCTCCAGAGGGAAGATTATACCAAGTAGAATATGCATTCAAGGCGATAAATTCGGCAAATATGACATCGATAGCTGTATCCGGAGATAACACTGCGGTATTGATTTCCCAGAAGAAGATACCAGACAAGTTACTCGATCCCAGCACTGTTTCATACATATTTAAGATCACGCCTTCGATTGGAATGGTGGCTACGGGATCCATAGCAGATGCAAGAGCACAGGCTCTCAGAGCCAGGGCTGAGGCTGCAGAGTTTCGTTACAAATATGGGTATGAGATGCCAGTGGAGAGTTTGGCAAAACGGATGGCCAACTTGTCTCAATTGTATACTCAAAGAGCATATATGAGACCTTTGGGAGTGGCATTGACATTCTGTCAGGTAGAAGTGGAAGACGTAAACAAAGGTCCTCAGATCTTCAAGTGTGATCCTGCCGGTTACTACACAGGCGTAAAGGCCACTGCTACGGGGCCAAAACAACAAGAAGCAATTACTTACTTGGAAAAGAAGTTCAAAAAGACCGACTACGTGAAGGGTAACTGGAAGGACACAGTCGACTTCGCTATTAATTCCCTAAGTTCGGTTTTGGGAGTAGAGTTCAGAAAGAACGATATCGAAATTGGTGTAGCAACAGAAGAAGGCTTCCGTGTATTGAGTACAGATGATATAGATGAGAGATTGATAGCTATTGCTGAAGAAGATTAACTCCATTAGCTGTCAATGTCATTTGCTGAAATCAATGAATAGTAATTTTGGAGTTTTGATTTTGTAAGTTTAGAAAACGTAAGGAATGAACATGTAAGGGCACCTCTTCAAGTATTCGTCCCAGTCTTCTTGGTATTTCTTTTGACACTTTCTGTTATCTCTGAAGGCTCTATGGACCAACATAATGGAGAAAAACACGGGGAAAAACCATGGAAGAGGAGAGCCGAATCCACAAATGAGCTGCCATGTAAGTGATTGGATAAAGTCTGCTGTGTAGTGTGCTTTTCTAGCATACTTGTACCAACCATCAGTTAATAAAACAGATCCGTTCTTACACTTGATGTAAGAAGGATTGACCAAGTCAGAGTATGGTAAGTAGGGGAAGGTCTTACGGATAGTTGTGTTTCCGTTCATTTGTCTTCTGAAAGAATTCTTTTGACGGTTGCATGTGTCGAAAAAGTAGTAGGCGGTAGTCAAAACAATAAATAAAGTCGTGTTATAAGCTGTAGACCACTGATATTCTTTGGGGTTATGGTAAAACAAATACAAGGTACATTGACAGTAAGTAAATGGCACCCCACCAATGTTCCAGAACAACAACATGAAACCAAATTTCTCATAAGCCATATCCCACGTAGGAACAATGAGCTCCTCGCCCTTGGCACAAGCATTAGCGTACAACCAATGTGCGTAGAGCAAGAACCATGCTTGAGGTGAAACGTGGTCGTAGGTCTCAAATTGGTATAAGACATTTGCGAGCGACAAGAAGAAAAGAATGAACCATGGAATTCTTACCTCAAAGAACATTTTGAGATCCAAGTACCTTCCAATTCTTGGATTGAGAGGTGCACCCATGAAAATATCATAGAAGTGGTTGCCTGTCATCCTGTGGTAGTCACCAGTCACTTTCATGCAGATAAAGTACAAGATGACTGGCCAGGTCAATCCATAGACGATTGAAACACTCATGACTTCGCCAAAGTTGTTCAAAATGTAGGTCAATTTGAAAAACCCAGTGAAATGCATCAAGAGAGCAATAGCGATGGACGTGTAAAAGGACCAGACAGCATTGCAGTAGTAAGGCAATTGCTTACCTCCCAAATGATCCAATGGCTGTCCCTTCGTCCAGATACCGGGAAGCGTCAAATAGAATACTCCCTGAACCAAAATAAAGGTGGTGAAAATAAACCACGATTTGAATGATGGAATCCCATACTCCAAATAGTACCCTCCAAATTCCTTCAAAAAGTCGCCCCAACTCTGGCCATGAGCAGGGAACGCGAAAAATCCACCATAGAATCTAGCACTGATCCACAAGTATACCATCCAGACCGGGAACCCGATCATCATGGCCGATACGCCAATTGGTCCTCCAAACTCCCATTCGATCTGGTCTTTTGGCAAGTACCCGCTTGGAGTCAAATCGGTCTGTGACTCGGCATTTGAATCTTTAGCGACATCTGAGTCACCAGATGTATCTCTTCCCCCGAGGAGATTGGTTGATTCATCTATTTCGTTGGACATTTTTAAGAAAACACCGTGGATTTAGGAATGATATTGTTTTATTTTCATATATATTTATATTTTGCGCTTTGAAGAGATGATTCGTATACGACGGTCGTATAAAATTTTTTTTACTCTGTTGTTCCATCTCTTGGAGAGGAGACTGATAGGTCTATATCGGATGACATCAAGCGAATGGGATGGTCTCCAAGCCGTATATTATTTCGTCTTCCGAAGTGCTGTCCATCGAAAAATTTGATCTTTTTCTCCTTTCTCTGAATATAGTCAAATTGTCCAAGGCATTCAAAGCGCTTCCGTTTCCGAGCTTGACAAGCCCCATGAGATAGAGCTCAATGATTTCGAACTCCAGTTGGGTATTTACCAATTTGGAGCATAGGCTGAAGGGCGACTGGACCATGATGCATCTTATATCAAAAAGGTCCTTCAGTATATAGAAGTTCTCGGACTCTGCGAAAACTGCAGCTTTCTCGTAATTGGGATCAGACTTAGGCTTCACGAATATCATCGAACCCAAGATGCGTTTGACGACATCCTGCACCAATGGGTGTCTTCGGGAAAGTTGTAGCATTCCTTTTGACGTGAGAAGCTTGAGATATACTAAATCGACATGTAGTTGTTCGGATAGGTCAAACCACGAGTAGTAGACAGTATTTCCCGATTTATCCACCTCTTTTACGTATGCTGAGGGAGGGAGAATAACCCTATTTCCCGGAAATTCTGGATGCGCCGGACTCGACTTAGGTATGGTGAACCGTTCTTTGTCTACCTGAGGCACGATTTCTGTTTGTTTTGCTTGGTGTATTAACGAAAATATTTTGGCTATGGTTGTTGACGACAAGCTTCGTCCACCTCTTGCCCTTATATAGTCCAACCCCCGGATCAACTCTCTCATTAGGATGACCACATCGATACTGAATCCCAAGTATATGTTGAACCTTGACAGTCTACGATCAGAAACTAATAAGCGTAATCGCACCAATGCATCGTGGTACTGGGGATTAGCTTCAACGTTGAAGTAGCCGGTATCGTCGAAAAGCTCATATGAAGTCCTCCTGTTATCGTCTGTCAATATGTCTTTACCGAATTTATCGCTATGAACTGGGCTCTTGGATGTCGCTCCACCTTGGAATGCGTTCAAACCTGCAATGGATTCGATTGCAAAAAACCAGGTTTTCGCAAGTGCTAGGCCACAAGAAAGCTTATGAAATCCTTGTTGCTTAGAGATTCTCGAGTATTTAACAAACAAATCCTGAGCACCCTTCAAGTGGACTTTCCATGAATTAATTATGTTGTCCTTGTTGCTGTAGGATGTGGAAGTAAAATTTGAACTCAAAACTAGAACCGTGAAAAGAAGCCGTTCTATGTTATTGGCTAAATTGTGATGTATGGTCCCATTATTCAAGAAAACCTCACTCAAAAGCTTAAGGCAAGCAGTTATGTACTTCTGTCTTGCTACATCATGTACTCTTTTCCCTGTCTGATTGAACTGAAATGTTGATGAGATCGCTAATAAGGAACTTAACAAATATGGACAATCCCTCAGATAATGCAATAGAATCTTCACAACTTCGTTGGATTCTATGGATGATGCAAATGGAAATAAATGATAAGATAAATTTGTCTGTACCAACGACTTAAGGTATGTTATATGGACACCTGTTAAACGATTATTTTTAATGATTTCGTTGACAAGTACTGCATTGGACACATAAAGGTCGACTTCATTCAATGAGCTAGTCTTATCTACTTCTTCTGTATTCTGGCTTCTACTAACCGTATCCTTGAATTCGTCTAAATGAAAATTATGCTTTTCGAAAGATTCAGATATCAGATCGATACTTCTTTCCTTATCAGGTACTAGTTGGTTCTTAAAAGTAGAATTAGATCGATCAGGGTACAATATATCAGCGCCTTTTATGACTAAATCGTCTGCAACTAGCTCGTTCATATCATTCACCAAGAGACTTGCCTCATATAAAAGCCTTTGGGCATCATCCAAACTATCAAAATCTAATGTGGGGACCGATATGTCCTCATTTGAAGTAGATAAGATATCCGAGATAGAGTTTTTGAAGCTCAGCTTGGAATGTCCTTCGATCTCTACACTCTGCACTTGTGTATCTGGCGAACCCAATGGATACGACATGGTTGGGATGGGCTCTGGCTTGTGCTCAAAGTCAACAACCTTGGTGGTTTTCTTTGAAACTCCGTTCTTTGACACCCCTGTACCGTTGCTCTTATTCGTGTCATATTCAAAGCTTATCTTCATGCCTCCGTACCTCTTCTTGGCTTTTTTCAAACCTTGTTCCCCAGTTGCATGCTCTCTTCTCTTACCAGTTGTCTCAGCAGTCTCCACATCAACCCCAGCAAAAGTCTCAAACCTAAATTTTTGCTTCACCTCATATTCACACTGTTTCCTGAGACGAGAACAGTTGTAGCAAAACGGCTTGCCCTCATCACACTTCATTTTGCGTCTTTTGCATTCTTTACATCCATCTCTGCTATATTTCCGTTTCTTTATTCGCTTCATATGTCCATTATCAACTCCACTATCTCCCTCTACGTTTGATTCGGGCAGCAGTCCATATTTTCCAGCCTTATTATCAGAAACCCCTAGTGTCCCTTGGTTCCTTGTCATCTCTTTGTACTGACTTTTCTGTAGTGAAAGTGACTTGGTCCTACTGAAAATAGCTTGATAGCGGAATATCAAACCAATTAGGTAAAATAATTAGATTTTGAATTTACCTACTCCACGTGAAGCAAATATCAACACTAGTACTTCAAGTTATATACATAGTCAGTATAATATACATTCTAAAATACATTCTGTCTCACTCAATGCAGTGTGAAAGGAGAGCAGATTGATCGATATAAAATACAATAAAACTTTAATGGGAAAAATGGATTTTTTTTTCATTATCACAATGAAATGCATTGGATCTTCGTCATTATTCTCCTTCCATGGGGAGTATTCTTGATGTTAGGCAATAATGGCTGCAAAGACTGGGCAAGCTTCAAAAGTTCAGGTTGTTTGGCCACATCCAAGCTTGTCTGCAAAACGTAGTTTCCGTACGAATCATTGAGCATCTCAGCAAACCTTTCTCTGTTATCAAGCAAGACTGCGATCAAAGTATCGGTAAGACCCTTGATTCTCAAAGACCTTTCAATGACGTTAGATCCAAACTTATGCAAAGACAAGGAGATCATATTAGACTTGATGTGGTCGGTGATAATTTTGATGGAGGTTTCATCGCCTCTAGAGAAGACATACTGGACAACGTAGTTGCCAAAAGGATCCAAGGATAAGTTGGTGGCATTTTCGGCAATCTTGGTGGAAAGTTGCTTACGTTGTTCCTTGTTTCCGTAATCTAAACACCTCTGTAGGACACAGCATCCATGTCTGTGAGTGGCAACCTCGTTGCAGTGGTACGATGCTGCATCGAAAATAAACTGAATTTCTTCACAGTTGAGTTTCTGCAAACACTTTTGGACAACGTGGTTACCATTCAAATCTCTTGCCAACGACACGATGTGAGGTGACAATGAATCCACAATCAACTTCGATTCTTCTTCAGTCGTGACACATTCTATTAACTTCTGCAAGGCACGAGTACCGTGAGGATCCAACCCAATACGAATGAATTCCGGAGCCGCATTTTTGACCAAGATAATTCTTTGATCTGTTGAAACATTCTCAAAAAGTTTCTGGATCAAGTAGTTACCAAAAGGATCAGTCATGAGCTCAACAATCTTCAAGTAAATCTCATTGAAAATCATTGTGGCAGAAATGTCATTGGGGAGAACATTGGTGACGGCTTTTTTCTCAGCAACCTCTTTCCCCAAATCTAGTTGCTTTTGCAAAAAACGACAGCCATGCTGGTCTTTACAAAGAGAGTAAATTTCACCAGTGAAGTCTTCCAATTTAGCGTTAGCATACTTCGAAGCATCGTCACCTCTTCTCCTGTTATTGTACATTTTGCGATGAATGTTCATCGCTTCATTTCCATAACTGCGGTTGCGTCCATATCTGTTAGAACCAGAGTTGTTGTATTGAGAGGCATGTGAGCCACGGTTGTCAATATAGTTGCCCTTGTGACTCTGTCTCAACTGATTGTTCTTTCCTGGTTGGCCCCAGACTCCTTCAGTCAAATGGTCTGGAAGCACGTTTGGAACAGAGACAGATGCATTCTCGTTCAAAAAGTGACCATTGATGTAATCCTTGGACTCAAATTCTCCAACCTTGGGGTCAATGATCTTCATGTATTGACCATCAAGGGCTCTGATGTACTGGCCATTGGGAGGTCTAACGGTGCTTGAGTTTCTCGAAAATGACTTTGGTGTCATAGAAGAACTCAAAGAAGATCCAGACTCGCTGTAACCAGTACCATCAACGTCACTTTCTGGAGAGCTTCTCTCGCCTCTGGGAAGCTGTTCCGAGGCACCATATGGGGGCACTCCAAATTGAATCAGGGAGTCCAAAATTCCGCCGAAATCCACTGGATGAGGAGGAGGCGTCGAAAACGGGTAGTGTATATCATTCACCTTACCTCCATTGTTCACGAATTTCTTGTCCTCTGGAAGTTCAAATGGCTTGATAGACATTGCCAACTCATCAGCATTCGTGGTACTTCCTCCATAAAAGAAAGTGGGAGCAGAAGCCGGAATAAAGTTGTTGCTCCAAGTACTAGTTGGAGTATTGATGTTACCAAACGATGATTGCGCAAAGGCATTCATGGAAGGATTGGGCGTCAACGACCCCTGCTGCAGCGTCATATACGGGTGGAACTGCTGGTAGTTATTGCCATACAAACCCTGTGAGAAGGGAGAGTTTGTATTTTCAACCTCATCTCTGCTCACCACCGGCGGCATTTTCCTATTGGTGCGGCTCGAATCACCCTTGATATCAAAGTCCTCGTCCAAGTCTAGCGTGTTCAAAGCACCCACAATATCTATGTCTGAACCCGCAGTTCTCCCTGATGCTCCACCGCCGTTCCTCTTGCTCAACTCGTCCTCCAATGAGCTCGACGATGTAGCCACATCCTGAGGACTGAAAAAGTTTGAAGTGTTCTGCTGGAAAAAACTCGACCCAATCGACGCAGAACGCACTCCTCCTTGCACAGACCCAACTCCCGCTCCCGCATCTCCGCCGTTAAGCATCTTGCGCTCGGTTCCCGGCGACGATATCGAAACTGACCGTGATCCTAAATTCGTCGTCATCTTCCTCTCTATGTCTTTTCAATCAAATGCTACGTTATATCCTAATATACAAATGCTTTCTTCGGTATCTTGTCACAATTACCTTTAGACACGCTACTTCTGTTCTTTCTCTATCTTTCACTGTCTCTCTCTTGTCTACTTATCCTTTTCTATCCCCTCACGTATGTTTCCACGCCGAAGATACCAACCTATGTCGTTTATAATGCACGCTGGACTTCTCTACTTTAAATCAAGTATAATGCAATTTTTGACTAGTTTGTATCTATTGTGACTTCAGATTCACTAGATACTACTACTCTCTTATCAAATATGTAGACTTCTTTAATGTACAACTCTTGGCCTGTTAGAGTAAAGGAAATTTTTTGGGCTTGATCTAGAAATTCTCGCCCTACCATTTTCTGTGAGCTTTGTGTAGTTAAAAATTTGTCATGAATTTTTCATGGGCACGAAAGTCGGTGCAACAATAGTACGAAAGAACACCGCCAACAAGTGGTATAGAGGATGTTGAGTTTCCAGAAGAGCGTCCAGACACTCTGAGAGCGAGCTGCAAATTGGCGTAACCAGTTTTCTGGAACCTTTTGGCTACAAGAAGGTTGGTTTTTCTCGCGACTATGAGCCCTGGGACATGATTCTAGCGGGCCGTCTCCCGCTGGACGGCTATGTAGGGGCGCGTTAATTAGGGAGGAAAAGAGTAAATTTTTAGTGAAAGTTCCTCGGTAATTTAGGTAGAAAAAGGCGTCGCTAAATTATCTACAACTTTTTTTTTTCATATTGTTATCTATTATTGAACTATAATACGATTATCAAGTAAAAATGACGGGAAAAAGGGGAATCAATATAAACGATGTGTAAAAAAAGTCAGTGAGCATTAATTCTGTGCTCTCTTCACACAGCTAATAGACGAGTTCTATAAATATGAACCACTACCAGCATGCCAATAGCGTTCTTGTTTTAAAATCTTGTATAGGCATTCGCATGCTTAAGAAGACTTTTCGTGTTGAGTGGAGACTCTTTGCATGGAGACCAAGAAATCTTCAAGAGATCTTTGGTCCTTCTGTGGCTTTCTTGGTCTACCGTTACAGAGGTTATCGAAAGCCTCTGAGTTAGACATCAAGTAGTAAGCACCACCCATGACGGAGAAAACACCGAAGGAGAAAATGTAGGTTCTGACAACGGTAACAATGTCAGTCCAGTTTTGAGACCACCATCCAAACAAAGTGAACATGGTGGCAATGATATCAACGGCCAAAACTGCACCAGACAATTGCCATGATGGGACTGAGGACCAGAAAGGACCTTGAGCTCTGGTGACGAAAATCAACCAGTTCTCAGTCAAGGAGATTTGCAAGAACAAAACACCATCAATAGAACCGAAGTTTTGGATAATACCACCCTTTGGCAAGAACATGGTAGTCAAGGTGATCCATGTACCGACAGCCAATATGATACCCAAGATGATAGACATACCCCACAATCTTCTGACGTTCCATTTGACTGGTTGTGGGTCGTATGGAGCATTATCGTAAGCAATGGCCAAGGTAGCAACATCAGCGAAAATAGCAATGAAAACAATCAAGTTAATGTCCAAAGATCTGTTCAAGATAGCAATCCACAAACCCAAGAAGATTTCCAAGTGCAAGGACAAAGCAATACGGTAAACAACATAAGAGTACATTCTGTGGAAAATTTGTCTGGAGGTCTTCAATGCATCAATGATAGCGGACAAACCTGGAGCCAAGAAAACAATATCAGCAGCGGAACGAGCGGCATCAGTAGCACCCTCGACAGCAATACCAGTATCAGCCTTCTTCAAGGATGGAGCATCGTTAACACCATCACCAGTCATGGCGACCAAGTAACCTCTCAGTTGCAAAATCTCGACGGCATTGTACTTGTGTTGAGGGAAAACCTCAGCGAAACCATCAGCGTTCTCAACAAAGTCAGCAATTTCAGAACCAGCCATGTCACCACCACCGGACAAACCTAATCTGTCGGCGTCGTAAATGTTAGTACCCAATCCCAATTGACGACAAGTCTCCTTAGCAATACCAACGGCATCACCAGTTAACATCTTAACTCTCAAACCTAATCTTCTAGCCTCGTTAACAGTAGCAGCAGTGTCATCTCTTGGTGGATCCATACATGGCATAATACCCAAAATCTCCCAGTGGCCTTCACCTCTCTTTCTGGCGACACCCAAGGATCTGAAACCTCTTCCGGCGAATTCAGCGACAGTGTTTTGGTAGTTCTCATGTACATCTTCAGGAATAGGATGGTCATCCTCGACAGTCTTCAAGACGAACAATGGAGCACCCTTAACACAGACAATTCTCTCACCTTCTGGAGATTCGACAATAGCAGTAACCTTCTTTGAAACAGGGTCGAATGGTTGAAACTCAATAACCTTGTACTTAGTCAAAGCAGCCTTGGCTCTTGGGTAGTTAATCAAAGACTTCAAGAAAGCCTTGTCAATAGCATCCAAACCCTTCTTCTTTCTAGAAGCAGCCAAACAAGCAGTCAACATCAAGTCATCAGCCTCAACACCCTCAACGGTGTATGGCTCGTGCAAGGACAATTTGTTCTTGGTCAAAGTACCGGTCTTGTCAGAACACAAGATCTCAACACCAGCCAAAGACTCAATAGCAGACAACTTTTGGACAATGGCTTGTTTCTTAGCCAAGTAAGCAGCACCGACAGCCATAGTGGTTGTGACGACAGCTGGCAAACCGACTGGAACACCAATAATGGTGATGGCCAAGGTGTATCTCAAGATAGAAACGATTCTAACGGTTCTGTACAAACAAGCAACCCAGACGAGCAACAAGGTGACAATAACCAAAACCAACAAAATGGTACCAATACCGTTCAAAACTTCAGTAAAGTGACCAGTTCCTGCACCTGCCTTGTTGACCAAAGCAGCAGCTCTACCAACGAAAGTGTTGTCACCAGTAGCAGTGACAATCATGAAAGCTTCACCGGTCTTGACAGTAGAAGAAGAGTAAACAGAGTCTCCGTGTCTCTTGTCGACAGCCAAGGACTCACCAGTAATGGCAGATTGATCAACTTGCAACAAACATTCCTCGGAAACAATTCTTCCATCGGATGGGATGACAGTACCGTCCTCCAATTGCAAAATGTCACCTGGAACAATCTCGTTGGCCATAACCTCAACCAATGAACCGTTTCTGATCACGGCAGCGTGGTTGGCCAAGGTCTCTTTCAAAGCATCCACAATGGAACCGGCTTGGTATTCTTGAATGAAACCAACAAAGGCGTTCAATAACAACAATGCACAGATAACACCAAAATCAACCCAATCTTCCAAACCGGCGGCCAAAATAGCTGCGGCCTCCATAACGAATTGGATGGGTCCGACAAAGAACATAATGAACTTCAAAACCAAGTTTTCCTTCTCCTCGGCCATCTGGTTCAAACCATACTTCTTTCTTCTCTTGAGCACCTCATCTTCGGTCAAACCGACAGATGGGTCCGTCTTCAACAACTCCTCAGGAACGGCCTTGAAAGACGTCTGCTCCTCCTCTTCGCTCTCCTCTCCCTCGTCGAGCCCTTGGTTGGACTGCAAATCCAAAATTAATTGGTCGATATCCTCGTCATCGTCATCCGAGACGTTCTTCTCTACCTTTTCAACTGTAGGTTCTGTAGCACTCATTCTGACAAGTTTTTTTCTCAACTTACAAAAGGAAAGACAGAAAACGCTATCAAAAGAATTCTAAACGAAACTTTTCTGCCGCTCTCTTCCACCAGGGAGGCCTCACTATTTATATACGGCTGAGTGAATTTCGTCCATTTTTCCACCAATTAAGATAGCAGATTGAGGGAATTTTTCAGGCAGAACTTTGTATACAAATAAACGCCGGATTAGGAAACTGGCCGGGCTAGGAGAGGTGTCTTAAGCAGGCAAAATAGAAACAACGCCGGCACGTGACCCGCTTCGGGCACCAAAGCAGAGAGGATGTGCCCGGAAGCGGAAGGTGACACTCGTGCTGTCCGGACCCCTGCTAGCCGTACATAGTGTTATCAGGTCTGTCTTCTTGGTGCTGTTACCGATGGAGCCGTCGAGAGAGACTAGAAGACGGATGATAAGGGAGGGTTGGCGGCTAACAGACGGCAGAGAAAAGGACGATGCAAGGGCGGGTGGTGTGGTTGTGCGGACGAAATGCGTTAACAAGGCAGATGATGTGTTGCAAGAAGATGGCAGGATGAGGCAGGAGCGAGGGAAGAGCGTTAAGAGCGGCAAGAGAGACAACAGACAAGAAAGGAAAGAGAGGTGGCAGGAGAAGGTGGAGTTTTTTTTTGTTATGGCGAGCGGGCGTTGCGAGCTCGAGGATGGGGCGGAATGGGCCGCCGAGAAGTTGGGTCTGGCAGGAAAACCCAGGGCGGGGGTTAGTGCGACGAGTAATATTTGGCTCGCTGCAAGACAAAAATGTTCTGCTGGACATAAACTGTCACTCTGGGGCTACATGCAGCAGCGCTGTGATTGGTCAATTGGACAATCGTCCAATTGACCAAACCTGCCCGCTTGCAAATGTTGTAAATACCGTTTGAATCCAGCATGTACTATTACCTAGCGTATGGTAGATTTCGGATGCAACTCCTGTGATGTTGGCTGCCGCGCACCAGTCCCCCGCCGACACTGAGTTAACCAGACAAAAACAAGCTCCGGGCATCGGCTGTTAGAGACAAACGAATGTCCTCCGGTGGGCATCTTACGGCTGATAGTAGTGCTGGCGTGCGAAAATTGCTATTTAGCGAACAGGAGTTGTATGTTGATGTAGTGGAAGCGGCGGGCCCGGCATACACTGGTTCGGGTTGTTTAAAGTTGCCTTTGAGACATTATGTATGGCTCTATGTAGAGATGAGATAATAGTTATGCTATGGTGGTTACGAGAAAAAGACAGACGAAGCCTGAACCATGTAGCGGACAATTTAAATTTCCCTTTCTTTCGTTGGGTAATATGAGCAATTCCCATCTGCAACCATGGAATATGCAAAAAAAAAATCTTGGAGTATTACGAAACCTCCACTGTGTGCGTCGAGTGGGGGAAAGAGCCAAGGTCGGGCTAAACGGGGCCGTGAATATGGGTCTGTTTTCAACGCCGGGAGGTTTGGGACAAGAAAAAGACAAAAAGCAGGGGCACTGTGCAATGATGACAACAATAAAATACCAAGAAAAATTTAACGTCAAAAAATCCGGAGTATAGTTTAGATAGCGGAGCTATTGCAGATAGTTCTTGGTTTTGGCTACGATACAGTGACAACCGCTGTTCTTTCCAAGACAACTAGCAAAGGGTTTGGCAAACACAGTGGAGAGGCAAACACAGTGGAGAAAGCAGGCAGTGCAGGTACCCCATCCGATGGCAGGGTTGATGGCAGGGTCATTTCAGGGTGATTTCAGACTCAGATATCCGAGAGCAGAAGACGGGAGGTTGTAGAATGGAATGTAGTAGGTTCAGGTACTGTGTGGTGTACTGTGTGGTGTACTGTGTAGTGCAATGTATACTGTGTAGTGTGATGTGTAAACTGTAGTACGTGGTGCGTAAACTGTAATATGTGGTGTGTAAAGTGTAAAGTGTAGTGTGTAAACTGTAAAGTGCAAATTTAGTATGTAATGTGCAAAGGCAAACTTAGTATGTAGCATGTAGAGTATAAGGTATGTACTGAGAAGCAAGCAACAAGTTCTCGGAAAAAGTCGGCAAAATCGGCAATACCGGCAACTTCTTTAAAATCTCGCTTAATTTTAATGCTGCTAAGGAAATAAGTGAACCATCTTTGCGAGATGCTAACGGCGATAACTTATTTTTGAAGCTTGAACCGACTACTCCGACTACTCCATGTCGAGCGTGTCTCAGCGCGCTGTGATATATTTTGTTAGTAAGCCGAACGGCTTACTTTGCAACCGTCCGAGTCGGCACGACGTTGATGCAAAGAATTTGCCAGTTATTTCCTGACGCATTCGGGAATAAGCTTGTCCCAAAATCAAAGGTTTGCTTTTTGCCAGACGGCCAGTTCGGCTACTGCTAATGTGGTAAGGTTGAAGAGTGCTAGTTCCAAGAAGGCAGTCCTAAGAAGGTAGTCGCTGCCAGCCGCTGAGACTACAGCCGCTGCCAAAACTGTAAGTTGTAGATGAGACATTTCGGTTACCGTAGCTGCTAGCCGGATGATAGGGCTCACAAGCCAATGGGACTGTTAGCCTCTTTGGTATGGCGGTATGTTTACATTACTTTTTTCCGCGGGTTTATGCTATCAGTATAGGCTCATCACTAGGCTCATCACTGGGCTCATTACTGGGCTCATTACTGGGCTCATTACTGGGCTCATTACTATGGGCTCATTTCTATGGGCTCTATGACTTAGAAGTCCTACCATGAAATGCATTCATACACGCTTGGACTTGGCTAGTGTTACGAGACTTGGCTGGTGATACGATGCCTGGATGTGAGATTGCTCACTTCGAAGCACTGGAATTGTGTGGCTGATATGTGGCTAAAAGAAGTATGAGAGGTGGCTGGGAAACCGATCTTAGTGTTATCGTCGCACTTTCGTAAGTCGAAGGTGCGGGCTGCGTTGGCCTATGATAGATTGTCAAAAGTCATCGGAGTTTTCGGGTTTGCTCTAATTGAGTGTTTTTCCGTTTACGAGGTCAAGATCGCTTACGTGGAAAACTCTTCAGGGTGCTGCAAACGCTTACAATTCATCCAGAACCCAATGGGTGGAATCTGCGTATTAGGTCTTAACAGTTATCTCCTTACTTCAATAGAAGTGTTTAGTAATCTGATGCACGGAAATTTTGCGGCAATATCAGTGACTTTATTGGGTTCAGGCCAGGAATAGACAGCAGAAGCCCAGGAAGAGGCATTCGATGTAAAAATAGCTAGCTTACTAAATGCTATGTATCTTGTTGAAAGAGTCGAATATCACACCCGCATAAACCGTAGTACCTTGGGCCTTGGGCCATGTGTGGTTGAAAAGTGTAAGTATGGGGTGTTGTATTGGATAAATTTCTGTTTTTCTACATTTTGGAGTTTTTTAAAAATTTCGCAACTAAATGCAAAATATGCTTCTAATAACGTTAATGCTTTTTATTAAATGGGTATATATATTTATGTATAATGTCTTTAGGACTTGAACCTCCACCCGACTTTTCTGGATGCCTGGGAGATCAAGTAGAGGACACAGCCGAAGAATCTAAAAATTGCCAAAGCAGCGACTATCCATAGGATAATCGTAAGGAATATTTCTGAATTTCCGGTAATGGCTCCTCCATCTGAGTTATCGCACTTCCCGGTGAGTGTGGTCACACCTCCACTTTCAAGAACGATAGCTATCAAAACTGCATTTGTAAGCATCCAAATCAAGACTGTCATTGTTCTGACAAATGCATAGTAGGAATCATCCTTTTGTTTTTTGTTATTGGAGTCTTCAACTGGCGGTGGGGCAGTTCTCAAGCTGTCGAGAACGTCCAAGTAGCCATCATTGACTTCGTTCTCGGCAGCCGGAGCAACCATCACAAGTTCATCGCTATTGCCTGTAGATTTGGCTGCTCCCAAGTTACGTGCCATTGCTGGACCTTTGGTACCCCAAGATACATCATGGATGTTGCAGAATGCGTAGATGTTCAACACGTTAACATATGTTGGGGATAACAAGACGTACTGAGCAAATGAAGTAAACATGAAGCTGGGCTCGCCATAAAGAAATGCACCAACAAAGTATAAGGTATAAGTTGACACGATGGATACAATCAAGTCTCTAAATTTCGAGTTCGTGAAAACAAACAATGCATCAAAGTGTCCATCCTTACCACTTATGATAGACTTCACAGTATGCACGGCCAAGAATACAGCAGAAAACATCATGTATGCCATGAAAATAGCGAACAAGCACGATATAACCAAGTAAAACTTTTTCGTTCCCTTGGGGGTATTACCGAATGAAAGAACAAATGTACAAACAATTGACCCCACATATAGCCATAGAAAGGCGACGGACAAGTACTTTCCTAGTTCGAAATGCATATCTTTGGCACCCAAGTTTGCAGTCAATATCCGGAACACCAAGAAAAACGAGGCCAAAGAAAACCAGGAAACTAGAAGAGTGATGAGCTGATAATAAAACTCCAATTGCAAGAACAACTTTCTAAGCAAAGAATGGTTCGATTTCCAAATCTTTGTCCAATGGAAAATAGCATACGCAGCTGCGAACAAGGAGCCATTCAACCATCTTCTTCTTTGTAGAACAAATTCGTCAATAGATTCAGGGACATCAGTTTCAGCTTTGGCTTCTTTGACATAACGAAGAATGTAATTGTGATGCTTCTTAGCAACAAGTTCAAAACAAAGAATTCTATCCTCTGCCAAATACATGTTGGAGGTGAATATGCCTGCTTCTTGGTAGTTTTTCTCTTTCAAAACTCTTTCATCGTCATCTTCATCGAGTATATGATTTTCTTGATGCAAAAACTCTCCCTTGAAATATTTTTCCAATGGACCATGTCCATCAACATTCAAAAGTGCTTCATACCTATATGCTGAGAAAGCACCCGGAAGCACGGAGATAAACCCAAAAACGGATTCCATAGGTTTATCCAAAATATTTGAAATTTTGTATTCAAAATTCTGAGCAGCAACAAGAGGATTTGCAAGTAGATTCTTGCCAGGTCCTAATGAGGCTCTCATTTCCCCACATGCACCTGCAACATTTGGATCTCTGAAATTTTTCCACAAATGGTAGAATGCATCTTTCGATGGTCTGGTTCCACAGTCCAAAAGCATGATCACTTTTGGATTCAATATGGGTGCAAATGATTGGAAACACCATCTGTGTGAGTTGATTTTCCTTGAATTCTTTTCTTTCAAACAAAACAAAAACTGGACTGGAACACCGTTAGGACAAAGGTGAACTCTATCATTGACAACATCAATACCGACAGTAGATGTGTATTCATAAATATGCGCTTTAACTGCTTTGTCGTTGATTCGTGATTTCGCATATCCTTCTTGGTAAACCCCCAAAGCCGTTAAAAGCTTTTGGGTTCTTTTGTTCATGTCTGCCCTTCCATCGTTTACAATACAGACGACAATTGATTTCCATGAATCTTCTCCCCAAGCTGGGTCCGAACGAGACGTCAAGTTTTGAATATTTTCAAATATACCTTTCAATGTCCTTGCCAATAGAATTTCATCTTCATTGAACATGGTAACACAAACCATGATTTCTGTTTGCCTAGGAGGCGAGTAAATGGCCTGTCTTAATGTGTAGTTGAAGTTCATAAAATTAGAAGGTCCACATGTGCATGCTGTATATCTCATGAAAGACATTTCCCTTCCGCTGTCTGTGACTTTTTTCCCATATATATCTGTCAAAGAGGAAGGAGTGGGTGCATCAATGACATAGTTTCCGTTCACCAATTTAGCTTTTTTTATCGTTCTCGTATAGTTCAATTTGGGTTTGAAGCTTTCGGAGTCGCTGTCAAATTCACCCCTGTCATATTGACTAGTGTAAGTATTTTCTCTGTTGGGTCTCTGTGTTCTTTTTGATGTAGCACGTCTAAAAAGATCATCCTCGGTAACCAGAAAGAGTGAATCGTCTTCCCCAAAGGGGTCCATGCCTTCATCTTCATTTGCATCCACAAGAGGATTAATCAAATAATCCTCTCCTGAGAATGTGAGAGGTGGCCCGTATTGGCCCATCGAGAGAGGTCTTTCATCCATATTCGGAAGAAATTGAATTCCTTCAGGATTGTAGATTCCCTTCGGCATTTCTGGCTCTATCTGTTTGAAGGCCACTGTTCTTGATCTTTTCAAATGACTGTGGCCGTCAACAGAAGGCAAATTATCGTTGTAATATGCAAGCTTGTCATTGTACATATTCTCATTGACCATAGTACTATAGCTGGACCCAGAATAATTACTATCTCCATAGGCTACCTTTGGAGGCATGCCCGTAAAATTGGCATCAAATCCATAGCCGGTATATGGCTGGCTTTGGAAGAAGTTTGGCTGGTAATCGTTGGAGTATAAGTGTCTGTAAGAGTCTGAAAATTCATCATTAGGTCTAATGTATGAAAAGCCCCGAGGCTTGGCTTCCGAGTTTCTTCTCGTCTCATTCTCTTCGAATAAATCATCGCTGAAGTCTCTCTCAGAATCTGAATTTTCCGACATGTCAACCCAATAGATAATCAATTGACTGAATGGGCGACCGATGCTGTAGATAATATAATTTTTATCGAAGCAAATTTCAATATTACGATGACTATGCCTGAGCGAGACAAGGGTGTTTCCAGATTTCTATTCATAGCTCTTCATTGCATCTATATTATTGTTGTTTAACAATTTCCTATTTAGTATTTTAATTTTTTATATTGAAAAATTAAATCGTAAAATATTTCAACGTTTGCTATGAAGGGACGCAGATCATACAATGAAATTCCAACAGCCGATTGGTTCCTTCAATACATTTCAAATGATAACCATGTCCGCATTTGAAGAAAACGAGAGTTGTGTGTTTGTATGAATCCATAAGAAAAAAATCTTGAGCCGGTTGATTTTGCAACTTACCCTTCACTAAAATGAGGTTCCTAGATCTGGTTTCCCAAGCATTGTAGTTGTCCTCCGATATATCCCCCCCATATAAGGGTTTGCTGCAAAAGGTGCAGTGCTTAACTTTAATTGACCAACCTTTCAGATTCTCGAAGCTGATATTGTGCATTTCCTTGTGAATGTCTTCGTTTAGCATGCGCAATAAGATGTTAAGGAGCTCGCTTTCATAGGAGTATGAGACAAAAACGTCCTGTAGAATGTCTCTTATGTTAGACAATGTGGCTGATTCTTTGGAAGATCTTTCCAAGAAGTTGTTGAATATTGCCAAGAAGGATTTTTTCTTTTGTTCTGAGGTATTTAACTTGATATCGCTTATTCTCAAAAAACAGTCATGGATGCAACGGTTAAAGAACTTGTAGTTCGAAGATTCGGAGACCTTTTTATTGGCAATGTCTGCACAACTTTCAATCAAAGAAAGCCACAAATTCTCATTGAGAGATAATTCGCCATCTTTTATATCGTATGTTGCAGGGGATTCACAAACAATCATTGCGTAATCGAATAGTTTTTTAAATTCCTTATCATTGTCTCCATCTGAAGTATTGGATAGGGTTTTCATCTGGTCTATTAGAACCGAAAGACATTTACTGTAACTTTTCTCATGTAGAAGAATTAATGCTAGTGCTTGAACTTCATGGTGATCTTTGACTACTTCTTTCACCTTTTCAAAAACTTCATTATTTCGTTGCAAGATTTCGATGTGTTTTTCGAGTACATCAAACAATGAATTCTTTTCATATTTGCAAAGTAATAGTGAATAAGTGCTTATGAAGGGCAATATGTCATAATTGTTTTTGGCCAATGAGTTTAAATGCGTAAAAAGTGAATGCAAATATTTATACTGAAAAAATTCATCGTTCACATTCAAAATTTCGTAATGTAAAGTGTATTCATATTTTGTTATCGTTTTCACAAAGTCATCAAGTGAGATGCTTGCAAAGTCAACGAACAGCCTTTTGATTACATGAACCAAATTGAGCTTTTCAGTAATACTTTTAGTCATTCTGAAACAATCGTCCAACAAAACAGTATAACTCTCATCACTGATTGTTTGGTTGTTATCTTGTTTATAAATTTCAATCCACATCTCGAGGACTTTAGAATATGAACCTTCGGATCTGTAAATGTTGAATAAAACATTGAAAAATTTTGCAGACTTTATCTTTTGCAAAAGGACATCATCATCTGAATCGAATCGAGTGAGAAGTGATTGCAAGGCTAACTCGCAATCGATTCTTAAATCCTTATCTGAGTTAGAACATAGCCTGTCAACGACCTTGCTCAAAACAGATTCCGACAATCTTATAAATTGTGGGTACTTGGGATAGTTCCTAGCTATGAAAATCGCCAATTGACAATCCTCAGTAACCTTGAATTCATTCACTTCATAAACATCAAGAAGGGCATCCACAATGTATTGTCGGCTGAATTTCTTCTCCCCATTGAGATAAGTATCTTCAAAGAATTCATTAAGAGTCGAGAGTAATTCAAACGAATCAAATTTCAAAAGCAAATAGAGGTAGGGAAAAACAACGTCTTTCGCTCTCAATATATTTGTACTGTTCCTGGGCCATGAAATTAACTCTATGCTGAAAAGAATATCACATATTTCATCTCTAGCAATGTTCTCTATATCCAGGCTGATGAACTTTTCTGTTGGAAATTGTCTTCCTGTTAGAATGTATGACATATAGGTGAAGACGATTGATAAGGATTTGTTTTCCATATTAGATTCAATGTCCTTGATGAAATCAACCAAGGGAGTAGCATAATCAACTAGTAAAAAATTCCAGATATAAATTAAACATTCCCTTAAATTGTATTCGTTGCAAAGTTGAATAGTTAAATCAATATCCAAGTCCTTCACATCCAATATACATATAATCTCGGTTAGAATAGCTCCCCTGGAATTCTTGATATAAAATTCAACCAACTGTTTCAATACTGATGGACTCAAAGCTGATATTTTGCCCGAAAGAAGATAAGATTCTAGTGAATCGAAGAAAAGCCTTTTACTTGAAACGGCTTCAAACAGAGACTCAATTATTTCTAAGAGGTCACTTCGATCAGCAATATCCCAAATGTGCGAGATTATATCAAAAAAAATATCTATATCTAGTTCTTCATCACCCTTTTTAAGAATACGCTTGATGTTTGCCCTCATTATCAGAATCAAGTATGGAAGGAGCATTGTATATTTTTTTGTTTTAACCTCTGGCAACCCAAAAAGTAGATGCAAGCCTTTGTCTTCCAAAGTATAGAAACTGTAGGCAATCACTAATGCCATTGAGTAATTTTCTTTTGACACCAACGATCGAATATTGTCAGCCCAGCTAAGAATTCTACCAAAAAAAACCTTGTTAGAATCATTTCCCTCAACTAACATTAGAAAGTTTTGCTTGTACACTTCAAACGAATTGCAGTAAGACTTGACCTTATGACTTGAATTGTATAGATCTAATAAAAGTGGCACAGGTTTTAAATCATTCAAAAGCTCGCTCTTGATTTCAATAAGACTTGCAAATTCTGAATTGGAATGGTAGTAGAACATTTTGATTTTTGCTTCCATTCTAAACTGATCTTCTATCAAACTGTATATGAGGTTGGCAGATAGCCATTTTACTTCCATGATTTTTTCAGATTCTGCTGCAACCCATTTGCACATCTTTTTCATTGGAATCAAAGGGATTGATTTATCTTTATTCTTGAGGTTTTCCATAACACTAATTAAGCTTGAAGGTAAAGATGCATTTTGCACTTCTATTATTGATAAAACATCTCCCTGGGAAAATGCCAATCTTGCATTTGTAGTTTGAGAGTCATGGACCATAGTGGGATACCAGCTGAGAGAGTTGTGTAACTCTTTAGAAATTCTGGCCTTCATTTGATAATGGGTTATGATCTTTAAATTATGCAGATTATCTAAAGATAGTGTGGATATTATTCTCAAAAAGCTCTTCGTAACAACTGCAACTACACCTAAATCGTCAGTGAATTGTCTCGAATTTCCAAGGGGAAGCATTTCGGCATGTAGTACGTAATTTCTGGGTTGGAGAGTTTCAGAAGTAGGTGATTCCAATAATGACAGGGAATTGAAATAAGTATGCAAAAGTTTTCTCAAACCTAAGTGATAAACAGCCATACCTGATACATCTATGGTGATCATTTGAAGTGACAGCAAATTGAGAAAGATAATTTGCCTGATTGCATTTCCCTCTTGGTGTCCCTCTTTCTCTCCTGATTTAAGTTGTTCGGCTGTTAAAGGATTTATTTCGTATGTGGCAGGGAGTATCGTCGAGTTATTTTCTTCAAGCCCTTCTGTCATGTCCCACAAACATAGAGATCCACTCGACAAGCCTGCTGCCAAAAAAGTAGAATCTGAAGAAAACTTCAAGGTACATATCTTGGGTGAATTCTCAGATGTAGATGCATTTAACGGACCGCATCGCAAGACTGCCTCAATACTTTGGTGGTAATTGAACACAACAATGAATCCCTTATCAGTGCCTAAGGCGATGTATACCGACGACGGCTCCACATATTGAACCTGGCCGTAATTAAGGATGAATCCTGCTCTACTCACAATCTTAGATATCCCTTCTGCCTCTTTCCAATGTATTACACGTTCTTGAATGAGTTCTGTTAGATCCATAGTACTTGATGATCGACTGACCTGAATGTTCGAATGTTCCTTGAGCGCCAAACTCACTTTGGTCTGCGATCTGTCATCAAATCGGTGCTTCCTGATATAACCAGAAGAATTAGAATCGAACGAATTGGCACTGGATGAAGGTGACGAAACATGTCGCGATACCAAATTGAATATCTCACCATCAGAGTCTCTTGACGTTACATAATCTAACGCCATCTCTCATGTTATTTTTGCCTATACAATGAGTGAAAAGATAAGTAGATATTTAATTGAAAGGAACTGATAGATTCAATGAGTGTTGTATGTAGAACCAAGTTTTGTAGCATCGACTATCATCAAGCTAAAGCGTCGACACTTTATATGCGAGCCACATCTAGTGTCTGTGTCTGTGAATAGTGACAGAATGGATCACTAGGGGTGAGAGTGACTGGAAAATTGATGGTTCTGTTCTAGCAAAAGTTATGGAGAAGTAAGAACTAAAATCATGAACGTTGTATATCGAAAAGTTATGCACAACCACGGCAGTGGACCAGACATGAGGGAATATAAGATGAAGTCGGATTTATCTCTGAAGCATACCTTAGTCCACCTTGACCTTAGTGAAGATTTTGGGTAGTTTGATCAATTGATAGAGACCCACCACAAGCAAGGCTATTAGTTGGACCACCAGCCAGCGCACAACGCGCTCGCAGACCCGCTCAGATTGGTCCCTAAACTGGGCCTCCTTTTCCTTTATGAACTGTTGTTCACGTCGTATGTCTATAAGTTTGTCGTTGACTCGGGTGATTTGGTGTGTGAGTCTTTCAACCTTCTTGGTGTGCCTTGAATCTATGCTGCTACCATCAGTAACCACGAAATCTACCAGTATTCTCGCCTCCACGAACTTCAGATCCTCCACTGCGGCAGCACTCTCCTTCGTCTTCCCGTACCATTTCTTCTTGAGAAAGCTTCTGGGTGTCAAGCAAATGCGATGCTCGCCCGTTTCCAACACACTGAACGTGAACTGACTGCTGGCAAACCCCTTCCGATGCACTATTCGCTGGTTTCCGTTGAACTTCTCCTCCAAGTCCACGACAACTCCAGTCTTCACCTGGTCTCTCGGTGCATAAAATTCTTCACTTTCTGGATGCCGAATCTCCATCTTGTATTTCCCCACTAGCAACGATCCCTTCGTGAGCTCCTTGTAAAAGCATTTCTTGACACCGACAGGACTGTAGTAATGCACCAACGAGTGGATCGGCTCAATCAAAAGCATAAACCATATCAATGCAAATATTAGATGATGGCTTCGTTTGAAGACTAGATTCATGTAGTATATTTCTTTATAATGCTCAACAAAATTTCTCTAGGAGACATGGATAGTGTGGTTCCACAGATAGGCAACTATGAGACGAAAACTCTCTACTTTAACGATTTAAATAGTGGCTTTCTCTTCCACTAATGAAATTTACGCGTTAACTATTAAGATGTTCTTGATATCTCTATTGAATATCAAAATGAAAAATCCATCGAAGAGTGAAGAGTTTCGAATTTAACGGCCATGAATTTGTCTCTACAAGACCCTTTTGCAGTGGCAAAGGAGTACCCGGAGACGTTGATGAACGTACTTCAATATGGGCACTCGACGGTTATTCAATTCAACCATAAGGGCGATTATTTGGCTTCTGGGTTGAGCGATGGATCCATAATCATATACGATATGATGACAAGTGGGGGAGTTATAGCGCACTTGCACCGCGGAGGGCACATTCGGGCAGTCACCTCACTCAACTGGTCGCGGTGTGGGAGATATTTACTTTCGTCGTCGCAGGACTGGACGTGTAAGTTGTGGGACTTGAGCAAGGTGAACCAGACGTACACTGATCGCAAGCAAAACGCAGTGATACGGAGTGTGAAGTTCGACGGGCCTGTATGGCTGGCAGCCATACACCCAGAGAGACCACACGTATTTGTTGCGTCGTTGCTCGAGGACTCGCCGGTCTATGTGGACATGACTGATGAGGCCAACATCAAAATCGATGCGCTAGAAACGTTACCCTTCATACCTCGAGAAAATGGCGAGGCGCCGAAAGATGAAGAGGAACAGAAGGAGAAGGATAGCGCCAAGCTGAACAAGAAGAAGGACAAACACATGACGTTAGTGTGTACCTTCACCCCAAACACTGGTGCCTATATTTTCACCGGAACCAGCAAAGGATGGCTCAATATAATCGACAGCAAAACACGACAGATGGTGCATTCCATCAAGATAGCGAACACAAATATTAAGAACGTGGTTATTTCTCCAAATGGCCGTAAATTGGCAGTCAACTGCTCCGATAGAATCATTCGTCAGATCAATCTTCCTGATATGATAAACATAGCCAACCCTTCGCAGTGGGACTTCGAAATCGAGCACAGATACCAGGATGTGGTAAATAAGCTACAGTGGAACGCAGTGGCATTCAACTACAATGCAGAGTTCTTGATAGCATCTACGTACGGCCAGTCGTCGCACGATCTCTACATGTGGGAGACTTCCATGGGAACCCTCATCAAGATATTGGAAGGCAGCAACGAGGAGCTTGTTGACGTCAAATGGAACTATCCTCGCTGCACTATAGGCTCTACCGGCCTAGACAGTGGTACCGTGTATCTATGGCTGGTCCAGTTCCCACAAAAATGGAGTGCGTTAGCCCCAGACTTCGCGGAGATCGAAGAGAACATAGAGTACGAGGAAAAGGAAGACGAGTTCGACATCCTAGGTGAAGATGCCCTTATAAAAAAGCGACTTGAGGAGGAAGACCTCGTGGTGGATATCCTTTCCAAGGAATCTGTCGACGCACGGGGTTTCGACGTTTCTCAGGAGTCATTTATCATCCCCATCAGCTACGAAAAAGGTGTTTTCGAGGACTGATTTTACAATATAAGGATACAATTGACCACAGCAGATCCCATGAACACACCGTGGTGTATGTTTCCACCCCCTACCCGTGGTGTCAGGGTCCTGTTGCTTTCAATCTCTTCAATGCTGCATTTTATAACCATTACTACTCGGAAAAAAGCCGTTTTTTCTGCAAAAAAATCCCACGGAATGGGGTTTTCAGGATCTCCATGCTCTCAAAACATACTTGCATCCCTGTAGGCGCTATACACTATATATATATTGTACAATACATTCAAAACTATTCCCATAGAATCTGATTTTCCGGCACATAAAAATCGTTAAATTTTCAAGGGCAGATTGAAAAACCAAAACAAAAATTACATATTTTGTAAACAAACATTATTCCATTAGTTGAAGGAATAGCATCGTTTATAGTCGGAATCATCTATCTATAAAGTGGTATATACATTGAAGAGTGATATTTGATTATTGCATCAGTCAAAATCATATTGCAAAGGGAAAAAACCACGTTTGACGGATTAGGAAACTGGGGTATTAATCTGGAAGTCCGCAGGAAAGAGGACGTTCAAAGACAGTATTTGTTATTGAAACAGTGTTCCATATAGCTTTCTAGCACACTAATTGCACACAGGAGGATATTGGAGAGCATTCAGGACTACTAGAGGCCGTTTAGCATTATACAGAGGCATAGTGCATAGATTATAAGACCACCCCAACGAGCAACAAACAGAGAATGGCATCACTAAACTCACCAAGGAAGCGTCTGATAGATGGGAGTGACTTGCCAATTTTTGATGATCCAGCAGAGATGGTTAATGCTGTGATCTCGACCTTACAGGAGCCAGAAGAAGTGACAACCGTGTCACAATCCTTCTCCAACGACAAGAACCTTGCATCTGAGGTGCAAGCGTACGCTAAAATCGCTGGTAGAACATGGACGTACTATGTTAAGTCCTTGTCGATTACCATAGGAAGAAACACGGATAATAACGGACAACAGCCGTTAGTTGATATTGATCTAGGACCTGCCAAGGTCGTTTCAAGGCAACATGCATCAATCAACTACAATTTGGACTTGAGGTGCTGGGAATTCAGGGTTCTCGGACGAAATGGAGCTCGCGTCAATGGCCAAAAAATTTCATTAGGGACCGAGCAAACAACACCCCTACACTCAGGTGCGATTTTAGATGTAGGAGGAACTCAGATGATGTTCATATTACCAGATTCTCCACCAAATATACTGGAGAAGATGCTCAATTCCTGTTTGACAAAATATAAAGCGAACATGAATAAAGCACATAAGTCATTCAATTCAGCATACCCGAAACAATATGCCATGCCAGTGAATCATGGATCACAAATCAAGAGTTTTCAAATGTTTGACAAGACGCAACTCAGTCATTCACCATCATCTGTAACCGCCAATTCTTTGCAGAGTAATCTAGATCAAGATCTTTCCAAGGAAGAGGCAAAAGATATCAAACCGCCTTACTCTTACGCAACCATGATAACACAGGCAATTTTGTCTAATGATGAAGGTGTAATGTCTCTTTCCGAAATCTACAATTGGATATCGTCTCATTACGCTTACTACAAGTATTCAAAGACTGGCTGGCAAAATTCAATTAGACACAATTTATCTTTGAACAAAGCATTCGAGAAGGTGCCTAGGAGACCCAATGAACCCGGAAAAGGAATGAAATGGCAAATAAGTGATTCATACAAGGACGATTTCTTGAACAAGATCCAAAGTGGGTCGTTGCTGAAAACGAGAAGAGGATCATCTGTCTCGAGGCAACTTCAATTGCATTTGGCAACTCACCAACAATTGCCAGAATCTCAAAAATACTATCAAAAGGAAGACTCAAAAGGTCCAGAATTTAGTCACTCAAGGCTGAATTCATTACCCAAATTTGGACAGACAATGCAGTATACACAAAAACCTCCAAATTCATTACAGGCCAATCCTTTGTCATACATGAACAACCAGGTAGGAAAAGGGTTCTCCCAACCAAGACCATATGTTTACCCTCAACAACAAGCACCACAAATGATGTACGGAAATATGATACCACATAACCATCAATCAATGCAATCTTTAGGTGCAACAAAAACTGAATTATCCTCTCCAATTAGACAATTGAGTGATATCAACAATACGACGCCGAGACTTCCCAAGGTCGGTGGTAACAATCTATTCAATCTTCCACCACCGCCTCCTCAACCTCAAAATCATAATCTTTCAACTACAGCTCCCCATGCCCACCATTCTAGACTGAACTCGTACACTCAATCACAGTTAATAGAAGGTTCACAGAATTTTTCATCAGGAAACAATACAAATAATAGCGATTCGATCAATTCGGTGACTAATCCTAATTCGACAGCGCCGAGTGCTGCATCCGATTTGGCTTTAGGATTCACAAGTCCAAAGAAAATAACTCCCCTCGAAGCTTTTACTCCAGAGAGGGGCTCCAAGTCAGCGAACTCTAACAAACTCAGTGTTAGTAATGGTGGAAACAACAACCAATCATCTCCAGCATTTTGGAATTTTGTCCAATTTAGCACTCCAAATGCCCAAACCCCCATGAGAAAAAATAGTGATGAACTGAACACCCAAAACAGTCCCACTTTCAATAGAGGCAACATGGGGGATAACTCATACCTGAAACTTCATGGAAAAGATGACTTGGCACCTCTCAAAGGTGATGTGGATGGTAGTGACAGTGATAAAGCTGATGTTGAAAAGAAAAGTAGAGCAAGGGGCGAGGAAGTTAGCGTTTAGACTTTCACTTCGAAAAACTTAATTTGATGCCATTATGTGTTATAACTCGAACAACTCAACATTAAATTTATCTTTTACTTGATTTCATATACATTTCAATCGAGTTGTTACCTTATTTTTATTCTTTTTTGTTACATTATTTCCTCTCATTTATTCCAAAACAGCTTTTTGTATATAAAAATATGTATGAATTTGCTACGTAAAATCATTAATTAAGAGTCCATGCACTATATTCTATTGTATATTATATTACATTAAAAGGCAGAACGATTTCTCATTTCTGCTATTTTTTTCTCTATCTCCTTTGGGCTTCTATCCAATTCATTTGCAATTCTGATTTTGAGAGAAGGTGTAAGCCAAATATATTGTTCTATGAAATCACCATCAATGACGTTTTTGGATGGATTGTAATAGCTGCGAAATTTAAGATGGTCTTTTCCAAGTAAATTAGCAGCCTTTTTATCAGCATCGAAATCATCGAAATTCACATCATGGAGCTTTCTTAGAAGAAACTCCAACCCGCATAAAAACTCAACCTCTTGCTTTGACATTATTGGAATTAACATACCAATGGTTCCTTGCAATCCGGAGTATATAATCGATTCACTTCCCCCCACATTTAATGAACCTATAATGAATGATGTTGGGATGTCATGTAAATAGAATTCACATATATTCTTGAGTCTCGATGGCGAAGCGTTTAGATAAGGATCCTTAAATTGCGACCACCCTTCTGCACTCTCTTTCGATACTGAGCTAGGCAAGCGTGAAACAAAAACATTCCCGAACTTGTCACCTCCAATGACAGTATCATCATCAAGTCTTTTTAATGATGTTATTTTACGCTTCACCGTATCATTAGATATCGGAATGAAAATATTTGACTGCGAGTCGTAAGAAACAAACACCGTAGAGTTGTCAGAGTCACCCACAACTATTCTATTCTCATTCTGCTTCTCCAATTCCACTATGTTATTCACAAAGTCAATGTTCGAAGAGCATTTACGCAATAGTTGTCGCTGTCCAAGACTATAGAGCCTTAAAAAGTTTCCCATACCCACCAAGACCATATTATTGAAGCTCAACATCGACAGCGGAACATTGTCTACTTCTGTTTTATGCACGTAAGTCAACGTACCACCGGAAGAGATTTTAAACGTATGAATAAAGCTTTTCGAAACTCTGTTAGGTAAGAATGTTTGTCCTTGAGTGACTCCCAAAACGAGATATTCTTGCTTTTTCTCTAACGTGACTATACAACTGGATGTTATATTTTCATTAGAAGGCAATTCAATGGATTGAATAACTTTGTTGGAAGATAAATCAACTGCTTGAACACAAGATGCCCATGATTTTTCTAGTCTCTGATAACCGAATGCTTCATAATAGTCTTGATCCACTTCCTTATCATCAAGATTCTTGGATTTATCTTCATTATCGATTTGTTGAAAGTTGTGTTTGGGGAACGGTCCCAATGTATTGTACTCTGACTGACTTATGAATCCGATATTTTGTTTATATAATTCCATTCGTCTAGGGGTATATCTCAACCTAATTTTTTCATAGCTGAACAGCTCATTTTTATTGAAGCCTATCTCATCATCTCCAACAGTAAATATAACTAGATTGTTTTTCGATATACCAACAATTCCCTCTCCACCAATATCTTCTGAGAAAAATGAGGATCCTGAAGATATGTTAATATCCAACAAAGGCATCGCTTTAAAACTTCCTTCGTGATAATAACCGATCCACGGTCTGGAAGATATTGCCAAAATAGCATCAGCTCCGTCGAGCTTCATCATATGAAGTTTCACAGGCTGTGAACCTATATACTGTACTCTTGTATTAGACAACTTTCCGGTGATTGAATCCACAGTACTTCTTACATAAAGTCCGTTTTCCAAACCAATATGAACCATTGAAACATTCTCTTGCGATTGCACCACAAGAGAAGTAGTTTTTGCAGAAACAGCTTGTAATGATATTGTTTCAAGACAATTATGCTGTAGTAAAGATACGGCCTGAACGGTTTCATCAGATAAGCCTACCATCGCAAAAGGGCACCTGGAATCCGTTTGGCCAATTGACAATGCAGTTATAATGCCCGACATCTCGATCTTATCTTGATATTCCACTAATTGATCATCGCTAGGATCAATTTCAAAATAACATATCTCACGATTAGACAAACCTATTATAACTTGCTGATTGTTGGCACTGGCTTTAACAATTGATATACCAGCAGGAGGAAACCAGTCAGATGTCTTCTGACTAAGATTCCCGCCATTTTGAAAATGCCTTATGTGTCTGATACCATTCGTATGAATTTGTACTACTGATGAAACACCTACTTGTTGAACCGCAATAGTTGCCTGATCTAGTACAAATCTCGAATCCTCTTCCTCTTCTACAACTTCTCCAATCGATAAAACCAAAGTTGAAGACGAAAGGCTTGACGTTACGACTAAATATTGGTCGTTGGTTGAACTTTTGAATAATTTGGTTGCAAATATACCCGTGGGTGAGATTCGGACAGGTGATTCAACAATGAGGGAGGATTTCACTCCATGAGTTAACGTTTTGACATATGAATGGGATGAAAGGGTCACTATTTTCTTTATTGGATCAGGTATATCTTTTGACTGTACTTCAATTAAAGAACACTTTGTTACAGGATCTATTGATTCTAAAACATCTATTAGTGACAAATTCTTCAAGCCATGGAGATTGAAAGATTTCGCATGCGAAGTTAACGTCAAGATTGAATCTAGTCCTTGAAATTTCTCTGAATTTAAAACTTTATCTTCAGAGCTGGCTTCTAAGTTCTCGAATTGATACAATAGTTTATTGTTATTGTATACGTTGGCAAATAGAAACCCATTTTTTAGAACATTGATACTGTTGCATAAAGGGATGGTGTCAAAATAAAACACTGTCATATTTTTTATCTCTTCTTCTTCGTCATCAAATTCCACCTCCAATTTGAACAAGTCACCTAAAGTACTCTGAAGCAATATGAAAAAATTGTTTCTCTTCAACTTGTGGAGAAAAAATGCATTAATGGTTGTTTTAGCAGCTCCTTCACGTAATGGTAAAGGAAGATATATTCTCTTTCTTCTGGGGTCATCGTAAAGCAAAAGATCATCACATACAACGAGTAAACCACCTATATGACCAGGAAGAGGAATCAAGTGAGATGCAGAAGGTGGTATCTTTTCCTCAGATTTGCTTTTCACCAAATAATTGAGACCTTGATCCAATTCATAGTAATTGAGTTCCAAAGGTGTTAAATTAGGATTATATTTGTCTTTCGAATTAGCATAATAGCCATAATCACATTCTATCGCTGCAAACTTCGGATTTTCAAAATCAGTATCTAATGAAGTTAACTTCAAAGTAACCATCATTCTCGTTGACAGTTCAAGTGGTGAAGATAATTCAAATTTATTGTCATTTCCTGATTGCACCTTATAAACAAGTTTATTTTTTTCAATTGCTGAAATCAAAATAGCCCTGTTATATGGATCAACAGCAAGATACTCTCCTGGAGTGAGACGCCGGAGCCCATTTTTAGAATGGGGTTCTTGGACTACGGGCTTAAATTGTCCTTTGGATTCATCGAACTCTGCTACAACTAGAGTACCTGAATCAGAAGTAATTACCAAAAAATCTTTCTGACTACCAACAGATCGCACCTTGTCAACACTCTGTATTATTCCAAATGCCTTTTGTCGAAATAACTTCTTTAATTTACCTGTTGTAGAATCTGGCCTCCAAATTTCAATCAATGTAGAATTCACAACCACAATCTCTTGAGATTTTTTCTGCCCCACAAATTGTCCTACTATAGAGAACTGAAACAGAGACGGATCCTTCAATGATAAGTTATAAAGATACAACGAGTCATTATCGATTAACATCTTTGGTTGGAGTGGTAATCTTCTAGAAAGAAGAAAAGATAGATGAGCTTAAATAAATACATATGTATACTGTATATAAGACCGTTGTTAGAGATCCAACAGCGACGAGATGTAGACAGAGTCGTCAGGTTCGACGCAGAGTAGCATACCAGGAGAATCATTGGCGTCGTATCTTCTTCGCCTTCTTCAAGGCTGCAAGTCTTTTTTCCTCTTCCATTTCTTTGAGGTCTTCCAAAACGGCAGTTCTCTTCGACCTCATTTCTTCATCCAATATTTCAGCACCTGTAGCCTCCATATCATCGGCCGAATCGTAGTCTTGGAAGTCATAATGCGAACGTTTCTTTCCCCTATTAAAAATAGCCCATATCTCGTCCTTGTCGTAGTCTACAGGCTCTTCTCCGGCTTCTAGCTCTTCGTCAGAGACAACGAAAGAGTTCAAATCTTCGTCGTCCTCATCTTCGTCATAGCTTTCACCTGCAGAGGCTTGGCTTGCAGTTGATCTGTGATGCTTGTGGCTTTGTTTCTGCTTGATCTTGCTCAACTTTTCCTGAAGCAGAGAAGAAGGCTTCCTGACTGGAATAGGGCCCCGAGCAGGGGCATTATGCGGTTTTTGCGAACTTTTTTCAGGCGAGGCGACAGATGTGTAGCTATTTACTCGCCCCTTATCGCCTGTGTGTGGATTTGCTCTTTGGCTATGCGTTTTTGAAGCTGCTACGGACTCCGGTGATTTAGATTTCGACTTGATCGAGATTGAAAGCTTGCTTTGGTCAATTTTAGATGCCTTTTTCATTAAATCGTTGAACTTAAGCTTCGGACGGGATGCCGACTTGGCAGGCGCTTGTCGCTCGGTTGTTATTGTCTTGAATTTGGCTCCAGTCTTCGCAGGGGCCGAACTACTCGTTGACCTGTGCTTTGTAACGGTCTTTTTTGGGAGAAGCCCCTTCTTCTCCCTTGCATCCTGGAGCTTCTTCTCATTCTCCAACCTCCTCTTCTCTTTGAGCTTTGCTACAACCGGATCCACCACTCGATTTTGTCCATCTTTATAAGTGATGACATTGGAGTCTGATTTTTTTGTTTCGTTGTTTTTCAAACTATTGTTTTTTTGAGCTTTCTGAGGCAACTTCCCTTTACTATTGACATGCTGGAGTATCTTTGAGAGCGACATTGCACCATTTATGGAGTAAGCAATGGCTATAAAGTTGTCAAAAATGTCAAAATCTTATAATTTGGGATATCTATGTATTTAGATATATATTTGGCACGACCCTATCAGCTAAGACAAGACTAAGTATATAAGCTCATATAAATAAATTCAGGAGACATAAGAACAATAGAGGGTAATCTAGTCCTTAGGTCCAATCATCTTCTCAGGTCTGACCCACTCGTCGAATTCTTGTTCGTTCAAAACACCCAATTCCAAGGCAGATTGTTTCAAAGTCAAACCTTTCTTGTGAGCATTCTTTGCAGTCTTGGAAGCATTGTCGTAGCCAATCTTAGGGTTCAATGCTGTGACCAACATAAGAGACTCATGCAAGGTCTTTTCGATCTTGTCGACGTTTGCCTTGATACCCACAACACAGTTAGTTCTGAAAGATGCACAACCATCGGCGATCAATCTGATGGAGTTCAACAAGTTTGCAATCATAACAGGCTTGAAGACGTTCAATTCGAACTGACCGGAGGCACCAGCGAAGGTGATTGCAGAGTGGTTACCGAAAACTTGAGTAGCAACCATGGTCAATGCCTCGTTTTGGGTGGGATTTACCTTTCCAGGCATGATTGAGGAACCTGGCTCATTTTCGGGCAAGGACAACTCACCGTAGCCACATCTTGGACCAGAACCCAAGTATCTGATGTCATTTGCGATCTTGTACAATGAGACGGCAAGAGTGTTCAAGGCACCGGATGCCTCGACGATTGCATCGTGAGCAGCCAAGGCCTCGAACTTGTTTGGAGCAGTCTGGAATTGCAAGTTGGTCAACTTGGAGACGGTCTCAGCAATCTTGACATCGAATCCCTTTTTAGTGTTCAAACCAGTACCAACAGCGGTACCACCCTGAGCCAATTTTTGCAAACTTGGCAAGGTCTTCTCAACTCTCTCAATACCGTTGATGATTTGCTGCACATATCCAGAAAACTCTTGTCCCAAGGTAAGAGGAGTGGCATCCTGAAGATGGGTTCTACCTATCTTAATTATGTCCTTGAACTCCTCGGATTTGGCCTGCAAGGCATCCCTCAACTTGGCCAACTCAGGCAACAAAGAATTGGAGATCTCAGTAACAGCAGCAATATGCATGACAGTTGGGAATGTGTCGTTCGAAGACTGAGACATGTTACAGTGGTCATTAGGGTGAACAGGCTTCTTGGATCCCAATTCACCTCCCAAAATCTCAATGGCTCTGTTGGAAATCACCTCGTTGGCGTTCATGTTAGATTGAGTACCCGAGCCAGTCTGGAAAATAACTAACGGAAAGTGGTCGTCCAACTTACCCTCGTACACTTCGGTAGCAGCTTGTTGGATAGCCTTGGAAATTTTCGGATCCAACTGTCCCAATTCCTCGTTCACGATAGCTGCAGATTTTTTCAAAATCCCAAAAGCTCTCACAACAGGCAAAGGCATACGGGCTACAGGCCCTCCAATCTTGAAGTTTTGCTTGGATCTAGCCGTCTGAGCACCGTAATATTTACTTGCATCAACTTCGATTTCACCGAAGGCATCGGTCTCGATCCTTACATTCTTGAGAACCGAACTAGTGTTGGAAAATGTTCTAATTTGCGACCTAGCGATATTTGAGTATTTAGAGAATCTTAACATCTTGATAGAGTTGTTATACAACGATCAATGAGGTTGATTGAAGTACCTTTGTAACCTTTAAATAAAGTCTGGGGTTAAATTTTTCATACCCACGGAGTATTTCGGCCTTGAGTACCGGGTTTGAACTTTTTAAATTTGATTGGTTAACGACCCGAGGAAGAATAGGTGCAAAAAAATCAGCAACGACGACAGATGGAAGTAACGGAAGTCTATGAGATGCTTGTATTATATATACATAGAGTGATGCTATTCGGGCTTGTAGCGGTAGTATTTACAAAATAATTCGAACTGTTGGAGGGTGGGCCAAGGCCAACGGGAACTGTTTGTCGACACCGAGACTGCGAAATCAGGGCCTGGGAGATAAAGACTGTCGTGGTTCAACTTTTCGATATGTTGGATGTACCTGTGGGAATACTGCTCGGGGAGGGAGGCTAGTAGCGTACATAACGTGTGTGATGAGGGAAAGAAATCGAGCAATTCCCACCACTGGATGATGGCTGCTAGCTCCGATGTGTAGGAGAATTTTGCAAGCATTAGGATGTAGTTTCGCCAGATGGAGTCGGTGGGGTGAATTCCAGGGTCGATGGTACCGGGCTGTAGATGATCCTGGGAGGCGCCCGCAACATGTTTTTTGAACTCGTGGATTGCGAGCTGTGGGGCGTACATGTCCTTCCACATGACACAAGAGTTGGTATCTTTGACTGTGACGGTCGCAGCCTTGATGAGCGCGTTCAAACAGGCCTGGTTCGGTGATAGGTGGTGCTCTGCAAGTTGCGAGATATACATGTCATAGAGATTTTCAGGCTGTAGTCTCGCTTCACCGATGAGCATGATACCAACAACGCTTGCGGTTTTCTTGGGGAGACAGGAGTTGTAAAGGAACCTAGCATAGTCGACAAGTGTCATGTGTCCCTTGAATCCCAGGCTCGCGATGCTGGATTCAGTAGTAGATGGCTTCAAAGGCTTGTCCCATGGAAAGTACCATTCTGAATTGTAAGTAGAGTCTAGGTTTTTATATAATACAGCCAAGTATGCAGAAATTAAGGTGTTTGAATGCTTTTGCAAAAGTATAGAGGACTTTTCCTCAATCGTTTTGATAAACGTCTCTATGGCACTGATTGAGACAAGTGGAGACGTTAGCATGCGAATCATGGTTTTGGAGATAAGAACATGGTCCTTTGATTTGAGAAGTTCCGCTAGAATCTTGAGTGCTCTTTTTTCGTTGAGCAATTCGAAAGATATTAACTTGCTTATGAACGCAGTCCATATAGTGGCCGAGTTGGAGAATTCAACTGCAGACTTATTGAAATTATGCAAAAGTTCTTCCGGAGTGGTTGATATTAGAACCTTCGTGGTGTTATAGCTAACCAAACTTCGTCTATTGCTTACTTCAGACCCATAAACGTATTTCCTTTCCGCGAACTCAAAGAAAGTTCTAGCTTTAGATTTATCGATATGATCAATCGCAGCAACAATACCCATGGATCCTACCAAGTTTAGCTTGCGAGTTTTGTCTTTCGACAGTCCAACCAGGGAAAAGTACTTTATGATCACCTCTTGTGACTTGATTATGTCCGATATTATAATTCTCGGATTAAGGACTTGTGCTTCCAAAGAGTCATAGATTAACTTCCAGATAAGATCATTGCAAAAATCTTCGTCGAAAAAACTGAACTTATAACCTGATTTATTATCGGCGAAGAAATCACACATGCTTCCGAAGAAAAAAGGAAGCTTCTTCGATTCTAAATGAATACCATAGAATGCCAAATTGGCTATAATTTCTTTCAAGAAGCTACTTTTAGAATGATAGTGGATGGCTATGTCCTTCAAGTATGTATCCCATATATCCAATTGGAGATTGTATTCTGATTTTGATATCGGTGTTCGCAATAGAATATCAGCAAGTATAAAAATAGGTATGTTAGAGAGGCCGCTCAAGAAGGTACAGCTTTGGGTAATATTCGACGAGTGTATCGATTGTGTCCATGCAAAAATGTCCTTTTCTAAATCGTAGCTATTTCCAAATGTCATTTCTGAAATCTTTTGAATACAAAATAGAGCCAACATCATATTCCGTTCCACAGAAGGGGCATTGAATCTCTCCTTGAGAACAAAATCCTTGACTTTCTCCATCTGAGCAGCCAAAACCTCATTGTTCTCGTGTATTATTTCATCGGTACTTTTAGGATGCAGCAGCTGCAACTGGACCAACCTGTCTTTAATCATCTCTAGATGCAGATATACAGACGTGATAATACGACCGATAGAAGGAGAAGCAGATCGTTTAAACATGCCTAAATGCCCCATCGAAAGCATCAAATAAAACAGTGCTGGCTCCAATAAATCTCTCGCTTTCGCTTTCGTTATCTTATTATTTACAATTCTCACCGCTTCCAATTCTCCTTTTCTTACCATCTCCACCTGGACAAGCAAAAATCTCATATTTGCATGCAAATCTAGCTTCTCTTTGTCATATCTCGACCTTTTCTTCTCTAACTTCTGGTAAAACAACCGATGAGCTTTGTCCATCGTTCTGCTAGAAATCGATTCAAGATCAAATCGCCGTCGCAAATTCACACAGCAATGCAATGTTCTTGTGAATTTGATGAGAGACAGCTCAACTCGTCTGCGCAACAAGTAGGTCTCTAACATCATCATATTTTCATATCATCACTATGATTGAATGTTTCTTTAGATATAGAGCTTCCTAAAGTTTTTCACGCACAAAATCATTTATATTTTTGATATAGGAAGAAGCCAAATGTCTTTATGTCTAATCAAGAGTATAATGAACTTATCAAGGAACATATAGTGAATGATGGAGACTCAAGTGATGCTAAAAGAAGGAAGAGGCGAAGAATTCCGAAAGGAATCGAAACTATAGAAGTTAATAGCCTGCTGAGTGATGAGCCTAGAAACCAGAAATCCATAAACTCAGACGAATCTGATGAGTTTGACTCAGATGACTTCCAAGACGTAGAATTTAAGGAAGGAGATGATGAAGGGGTTACCACTATTTACGATTTTTCGGAGCAGCAGCAGCAAAAACAAGAAGATTCTATAACTGTTGAGTTGAAGAAACCGGAGGCTCCTAAAGCCAAACGCAAGTTCGTGACTATAGGAAAAGAAGAGAGGCAGTTTCGATTGGTGTACCATAAGCTATATCTCGCATGTATGATTGTGCACGGAATGGTGCGAAACAGGTGGTGCTGTGATCGTCAGCTTTATGCTTTTTTCAGACCTATGATAAGCTCGGAGATAAAGTCTTTGTTGTTCCAGGACATGCAAACGAAAGTTCTTACTAACGTCAGATCGAGAAGATTCATGGACGGGATTCAGAAGTTGATGCTCATGTACTCCAGAAAATTCAAGTGTGTATCCAAGGGTATCATTAGGAAAAACTGGAATGAATTGTCTGTGATTAGAAAGAAACCGGAGAGGAACATGACGATATCGAAGTTTCGGTCCCAATTATTAAAATTTAAAGGGTCGAGAGATTTAGGTGCGCAGGGTTTTGTTTGCATGCTAAGGGCTGCGGGTTTGAATGCTAGACTTGTATTTTCATTGCAGCCGCCAGATTACACTTCTATTGCAGCCAATCCAGCTACCAAATCGCAAGATAGAAAAGAGGGAACGGCAAAGGATAATGGTAAGAAGACTAATAGACTAGTGGAGAAGTTTCGAAGTCGGAGCTCAAGGGATGCTTTTCTCTCCAGTCTAAGACAGAAGCCAACGCAAACCACAACAGAGAGCGTAAAGGACGAGTTCGAGGACTCAGAATATCCGATATTTTGGGTAGAAGTTTTTAACAAGTACAGCAAGAAGTGGCTAAGTGTCGATCCTATAGTCTTGAAGACAATGGAAGTGGCACCCATGAGGAGAAAATCGAAATTTGAACCTCCTTTGACAGAACAAAGGAACCAATTAAACTATGCAATCGCATTTGATCAAACAGGTAAAGTCAAGGATGTGACGAGGAGGTACAGTCAATTCTATAATGCAAAGACTATAAAAAAGAAAATCCAATATAAATCAACGGAAGATGAACATTGGTATAATAGATTAATCGAAGGAGCATGTTTGAGCTCTAAAAAAAGCAGGCTAAGGAAAACGGATGTGTTGGAACTCAAAGAGTTTCATGATAGAGACTTAGCTGAAGGATTTCCAAATAACATCCAAGATTTTAAGAACCATCCACTCTATGCGCTTGACTGCCAATTACGGCAAGATGAGATAATACATCCCAAAGATGATACTTCTAAGTGTGGAATGTTTCGCCCCAAAACAACAACCAAAAAAAGCGTAGGGACAGGTGTACATATAATTTATAAGAGATCTTCTGTCCACAAATTGAGATCAGCAAGACGATGGTTCATGCTTGGAAGGGTCCTCAAAATTGGAGTCCAGCCATTGAAAATCAAACAGAAGAGTTTAGAAGTCAAGAAAATACATGAAGATGAAAATATTAGTGATAACGAAGATGGGGATGAAGATGCGGTAAGACTTTATGCGGAGTTTCAAACTCAGCTTTACGTACCCCCTCCAATCAAAGATGGAATTATCCCTAAGAATGCGTATGGTAATATTGACATTTATGTCCCTAGCATGATTCCTGAAAATGGGTTTTTGATCACAACAGGCGATAGATACCCCAAGAAGTTAGTTGAAAAAGCAGCATATTCTATATTGAATATCGACTATGCAAAGGCTGTAGTAGGATTTGATTTTGGCAATCAGAAAAAACACAGCCGCAAGGCAACTGTACGAGAGGGTGGAATATTGGTAGACAAGCAATATAAGGAAGCAATGCTTCTTGTTATTGATCACCTTATTGAAGAAGAAGAAGATAACGCCAGAGAATTGATTGAACTACAATCATTGAAGAATTGGAAATTCTTCTTGACGAACTTACGAATAGTTAATAGATTAAACAAGACACATGGTACGACAGACATCGATTCAGACGTGAAATCAGTTCATTTGGGAGACTCTTCTGATTCATCTGATTCTGCACAATCGAAGGAAAAAAATCCTTCAGAGTCAGTCGAAGAGTTTTTTCCCGACTACAACAGCAGAGCACACAGTGAAGAGCAAGAAATTGATTATGATACAAACATGGAATCTGGCAGGTCTGATACAGATCAGCCTCATTTTGTTGACGTTGAAGAATTAGACCTGGATTTTTCTGAAACCTCATCTGTAGAGATGGAAGGTGGGTTTTTGACCAACGATTCTGGGGTTGATATGCCCAATACAGACACAGAGAGACTCAATGATATTCAGACAAGTCAAGATCTTAATGATGAGGCTGAACTGGTCCTGAAATTTAGTGGTTCGCACACATCTGATGATGGCGAATATGAGGACTTACCTGACGATTTTTTTATCCAAGATGAGAACGGTGAGTTGGTATACAACCCGAAGGCAGCGGATTACACGCTGCATTTGCCAATAACATCCGATGATGGTGGCGGATCGCATGTCAAACAACGCGCACCATCTGTTACAGACCCTGAAGATCGCACCGGTTGCAAATCCTCGCAAGAAAGTGCCGCAAAGGGTAATTTGCTCCGTGGCTCACTGACTTCTGAAAACAATTTGCAAGATGCCTCATATAATTACCCAAACATAACCAATCGTTCCGGGCTGCAAGAATCTGTTCTCTCGGATAATGCTTTGAATGCCAGTCCGCAAGATGAGGGAAATGAGTATTCAGAAAACGAGGTACAGGTTTTAGAAGAAGAGGAAGAGAAATTCGGTTTTGATTACAGTGATTCCGAGTGAAGCTTCTTTTTTTCTCCATTTAAATTCAATTGTCGAAAGGCAACAGGTACTGAAGACTACATCATCACCCTTAAGGAACTTACAGGTATTGTTGATCTGCATTTACCTAAATCTGGACTGAAACCCTAAAGCCAAAGTGGTTTATTGAGTGTAATGTGCAACTTTTCTTGCGCAATATATTCCTAAATTGGATGATGAGCGGTTTGCGCTCAGCGGAAAAAATTAAACAGAGCGCAATTTTCCACTTCTTCTCTGCTAAGTATATAAGTACATCGTTAGCAACTTAAATACTTCTTCTATCTCACATAAGTAATAGATGCTGATCAGACAAGAGATATGTACAACGCAGTAGCAGAAAATGTTCTTGGAACAATAGGGACGATTTGCTGGTGCATCCAATTGGTTCCTCAGATCATCAGAAACTACAAGGTGAAGGATTGCACTGGTGTTCCTCCTTTAATGATGTTTTTATGGACGGTAAGTGGGATTCCTTTTTCCATATACTTCTTTGGGACAGATGGATCGATACCACTTAAGGTGCAACCGCAGCTTTTCACGTTCTTTTGCTCGATTTGCTGGGCCCAAAGTATATACTACCCTCCAGTGCGAAAGCCGATAAGAATTATAGTATTGCAACTATCAATTTTCGTAGCGATAGCTGTGGGATTAGAGGTTGGATTGATATTGTGGTTGCGTCCTGTCTACCGACATGGCACACATTGGCCCATGTTGTTGATTGCCATCATTGCATCAGTTTTACTTGCTCTTGGATTGATTCCCCCATATTTTGAAATAGTCAAGAACGGGGGCCGTGTTGTGGGAATAAACTTCGTCTTCCTAGCATTGGACTCTCTGGGTGCTCTTTTATCTTTATTGAGCATTGTCGTGGGTACCATGGACGTGATGAGCATAGTTTTGTATGCCATCGTTCTTGGGCTCGAGCTAGGCATATTTTTGAACCAGGTTGTTTGGTACTTGCGCAAGGGCAGAGGCATCATAAGAGAAGAAAAGATGGAGAAAAAGAGAAAGCATCTCGAAGTAAGCAATAGTCAGACTCTCACGCTAGATGCTGAGACCGGACTTCACAACTCTTCTGTCGAATCAGAAGATTGCGAAAAGTCTTCTAGAATTTAAGGACGTACGCTCCAAATGCATTAAAACCACCGTTGTGCTCCGTAGTTGCACACATAACATTGCACTTCATTACCTCACTACCTGGTATTGAACATCCATTACACATGCTTTTCAATTCATCCCACTTCAGTATTATTCGTTTTGATCGTATTGTGCTGTCATTGCTTTTCAAGACCGCTTCCCGCGACTGATCTTGATGCTTGCTTAGATATAGAGACGGGGCAATTCACAAGGGCCGGCCAATGTGCTGGTATATATATTATATAGAATACATTGATCCAAGTTATAGTATTTTGCACCTAACTAGTAGAGCTTATGATTTCGCGACATAAAACGTCAAATGTTGATGTTCGGACGATTTTATCATCGTTAGCTACTTTGAAAGTTTTCTTTCTCGGCAACAAAACAGGGAAGGTGTAATGGTAAGTATCAAAGTGATTTGATGATGATTGGTTGATTATCGGCTGATGACTTGTTTCAATTACTAACTACGATTAGTCTACCTTCGTCCCGTTGAATTTGACAGAGGATCTGAATGTCTCCAAGAAAGATTTGGAAGAGGAACATACGAGAGAGCTTCAGATCGAACAAGCATACAAGACATTCCAGGAGGCACTTGATAATCATAGAAAGGGTCGATTCAAAGATGCATACGGATCATATGAGGATTTGTTTAAACTCGATATCATAAATAACCATTACTATGAAGAGCAGGACTTTATCAGAGGACTTCAAAACGGCGGGTCGAACTCGTTGATAGACGAATTGAACTATCTTCCTCCGAATGTGAAGACATTGAGGTACTTGATTTTCAGGAATCGAGGTTTATTGTACTACGACATCTTGCGATCTGCGAGGGGTGTAGATGATCTCTTGGCTTTGTCTGAAACCGAGTCTGAGCACGAGAACCCCAAAACAATGAAGATAAAAGAATTGTTTTATTCAATGATGGAGGACTTATGTGCCTGTTTGATATACCAAGAGGCTGATGAAGAACTTTTGAAGGTTCTTTACAAGATATTTCTCTACCTCGATGTTAAAAGGTTGGCTAAATTCACGTTGGAATATGCATTAACTGGGAAGTCTGAAAGTGACGATATATATTCGTATATCCCGGTGAGTAAGGAGATATTCAGATCATACTCACAGATACAGGCGTTGATCAAAATTAAGGACAGCGATGCAGCGATGGAAGAAGAGTGGACACAAGAGATAAAAAAGCTTAAGCACGAATTTACATTTTTGGAAGTGATAAAAGAAGATTTTGATAGTCAGTTGAAAGCCAACAGACATTTGCACAAGGCAGAGATCGATCTTAATTCAAACTCAGACTTGAATTGGGAACACGTAATCGAATGTATCAATAATCACACGAAGCAATTACAAGACAAGAGCAAATTGCAGGACAATATGAAAGCAAGGAATCAAACTCTTGATCCTTACATATTAACCGAATATCCTATGGAAAGTGTTTATTTCAAGATTCAGGCACATGTTATCCAAGAGACCGATAACGGGAGGGAAGTCATAGAAGAGATCAAAGATCCACAAAAAGATCAGGAACAGGAAACGGTTGAATCCACGGCACAAGAATTCAAGGAGGTTGTTTCGAATACCCAAAATTCTGAATTGAACGAGGAGTCAGAAGATGACTTCGTTTCTGCACGCGCTTCTCCTGTAGCACAGAGATCGTCCAAGAGATTCAAAAGGAACGATTCTACGGCATTGGCAGATTTTGTGAATTACGAAGTATCTAGAGCAGACTTTTTGGAGTCAGAAAGGTTTTTCGCTTCGTTGAATTCATTTTTAGAGAAGCTTGATGAAAAGGAAATTCAAGTCAGACTAGCGGATTCAGTAGAATATTATCTCCCCGGAAAAGCACTAAAAAATCAACAATTTGCGGACTACGTGAAAGATTTTGTCAATATATTGAACGGATTCAAACAAACCTACCAAAAAGCTTTGATGTCGAACAATAGCGACAACAATGCCTCATCCAGTGTCATAAAGTCTGCTGATGATGAAAAACTCAGATTACTCAACGTTTTGAACAATTTTGGTTCACAAAAGGAACCGTTGGATTTAAACTCTACATCAAACATTCCAAAATTGATTGATATCGAATCGCCACAGAAGGTGGAAGAGGTTTTGAAGCTCTATAATACAGATTCACACCATTATGAGACTCTCAAGATCTTGATTATGCGTCATTTACTAGGAGTTCATTCCATAGAAGGAAATAGAGTATGCTATATCACTGAAACATTTTGGACTGCTTCTCTCTTGAATAAAGTGAGAACTTGGGTTTTACAAAGTGACTCCTTCATTTTGGACTCAATGAATATTAATGAATATTTAACGAAAGATATTAATACGTTGAGTTTGGGTATAAGTGTTTTAGAATTATTAGTAGACCATTCTATCACCTTGAAAAAGAATTTGAACAAAATCACTAGAAACGGTTCCAAAAAAGGTGTATCCAAATCCAATAAGGCAACTTCCAACTCAATTGCAATAGAATTGTTCAAAGTGAACGATAAAATAGACAGATGGATTGAAAGTTTGACGATCCCTATATCGAATCTAAGCATGGAGAATAAAGAAATGTGCAAATTGAAAATTCGCTACAAATGGTGTATCATCTATAAAGAGAAGGCTCAAAAGGTGAATTGGCTGGAAAGCACCCATATCATTGCATCTTTGAAAGAAGTCCTTGGTTATGTCATCGAATGCGACGAAAACCTTCAAATACGAATGCTTAACTACGAAAATATTGATGAAATCAGCCTGTCAAGTATAAAGTCGCAATTGATGGCAACTTCTGTGTTGTCGATGTTTTCAAAAATATTATACGCAGAGTCAAATGAGAACAATAGCGAGGCAATACAACTCCTCCAGGGAATTTTAATAGACACAAATTTAAAGGAGATAACGGATCTGACTAAATCATCAGAATCCGTAAATCATGCTGAAGTGTTTAGCTCAATAAGGGAATTTTTGGATGTTTCGGCAATTGACATGAAGTTGAGTTTATGGCATATTTTGTTTCTGTACTACGAGAATTCCAATCAACATTCCAAGTTTCAGTTTGGTTTTGAAAACATGTTGAGGTTTTATGTATCTTATCTCACTGGTTCAAGATATGCTGAACTCCCAGAGGAGCAAAGACTTATTTCTTTATTGAAAATAATCGGGTCTTATGATGAAATCATGAAGTCGTATTTGAAAACTTTGAAGATAAGTAGATGGGATCTTTCAGAGAACAGTGATTGGCACAACACAAAAGAGACATTGAAAGGTCTTTCTGGTATGTTTTCTCTCCTTTACACATTTAGCATTCATGAAGAGGCAAGTCTATTATCGAGTATGAAAATATCTGTAAATCACACTTCACCCAAAGCGTACGCCAAATTCAAAGATATATTCATAAGAACTCTAGTATTGTTCTCGATATATTATTCCCATAGTCTCAAACTAAAGTTGGAGATGTCCAATTCAGGCTTGTTGAGCTTTGAAGATACTATACCTGAATTATTGCGATTTATTCATGAACAGCTAGGATTACGCAGACTATGTGACAGTGCAGACGGTTTGTTTTTAACATACACTCAAGACACTATCACCAAATTTCCAGCACCAAGCCAGAAGGATCTCTCACAAATTGTTTCTTGTAGGTATCACTACCACTTGAGTTGTGGAGATTTCACTCCTACAAACCATGAAACAGAGATTGACAACAAACTAGATATTACGACTGCAAAAGAACTTTCAGAATTTGCTTTGCCCTTATGTTTTAGCAGCAATCCGTTGATCAATATCCCTAAACATGATATGAAGTCTTTGATAGATGAAGTATATGAGGTAATCGGTGATCCTAATTTTGAAGATAGTGAGGTTTTAACAAGAAATGAAGCATTCCTTGAGTATCACCTTGACTCAACACCTCTTTCGGCGAAATATTTGAAGGATGCTTTCCATGGATTACTTAACGTTACGTTTGAAGAGTCAGATTTAGAGATGAATCATAAATCAGTAATAAAGAATGGGTTATATTATTTGGAAGGATTATTGATCTTCTCTTCGTATAAGGTAAGGAAGAAGAATATGCAAAGCAGAGCAGTTGAGTTGGATAACATAATCAAGTTGTTGAAGTATGATTTAATATTTGGCTCTAACAGGATAGAATGTTGGCTCTTACTTGGACAAGCTTATGGATTCTCAGTGGAAGATGATCTTATCTGGACATCAGATAAACTCACCATTCCAGAGCGAAAAACAAGCACTGCAAACCTTCAACGCAAAGCACTCATGTGCTATCTTATGGCTATTAATGAATCTGCAAAACAAAGATCAAGACTAAGTAAACCATTGATTGGAATCATCATGTCATCATTTGCCAAAGAAATGTATGGCGCCTGTATGGATCCAATGGGCATGCACTGTTTCAAGGTATTGACAAATCCCCGATTTGTTAAGCGTTCCGTTGGTGCCACTTTCATTCAAGTGTCTGAATTGGATCCGCTTATGAAACCGATGTGTTTGAAATTAATCCAACTGTCGTTAATTCTTGCTGTCAAAGCAAAACCCCATAGTTGGACAATGTTCTATTACTTAGCCAAAGTTCAGAAGAAAATGAAGAAAAAGGCAGAAGTGGTTTTGGAAACTATAAGCAAAGCCATAAAGCTAGCAAAGAATCATTCTTCGGCCAATGATCCTTTAATTGAACCACTGTACATTCTCTGCACAACCTTGTATAAGTTTGTCAAAGATGACACATTGTCTTCAAGTTGCGCAATATCCTATCTTGTCAAGTTCAATTTGATTCCGAAAGAAGTGGAGAGCCAAAATGTAAATGACAAGAAAGAGGTGTACCAAATGATAGTCGATTCTTTAAGAAAGGTTATATCAATGGATAAGAAAAAGTGGCACCACAAGCCTCGCTATAGACTTTCACGAATTTTATTCGATGAGTTTGGTGATATAGATTCTGCTATCAGTGAAATGTCTTCCTTTGTTTCTTTGAAAACCACTAGCAAGACTTTGGTTCTGATCTGGAAGCCAGAAAATGAAAGGCCAGGAAAGCATTTTTTTTACACATACCAGTATGCCAGGTTTTACATCGAATTATTATCCAAGAACCTAGATTTGATCAATCTTATACAAATGTTGCCAAAGCTTCGCCGATCAAACGCAATAATGATTTCTCTTTATTCCATTTGGGAATACTTGTGTTCTTCTATTTGTAAGATTATCAGAACACTGCTTAATATCAACGAAAGTTTTGTTGAAACGTTCATGCAATCACTCACTTATCAGAAATTTATGCTGAACTCAAAGAATATGACCGAAAGTATGAAAGCACAAGTAATTCCAGACGTTTTGGAAGTACATTACTGCTTTTTATACATTTTGAATGATATGAAAAAGTTGAATAATGGGTTTGGACCTACTTCGTTGATCGATGATACAATTGTTGCAATTTTCATCAAGATATATATACATTTCAGCCAAAGTTTTGAAACTACTGAAGAATCTGTTGGGACAGATTCTCCAGGGGGCAGGACAAAGAAGCTTGCCAAAAGAGACTTTTTTCCATTTACTCTTGATATATTGAAGATTTACAAAAAGGAAATCGATAATTTACAAAAAGATAAACCAAATTTATTCAATGAATTTGTGAAAGACGTCTCGATATCCAAAAACGGGCTCTCTGAAGCCACACAAGGTTCAAGTGTGACGGCAACAAGTCAAGCCAATCAAAGTGAAGCTTCTGATTCAATTCATCAAAAAACCCCCGAGATTAACGAAAATACGACAGAAGCAGAAAAGGATAGAAGTACCGAAACTCACAATAATCCAGACCCTCATACTCCTGTCAAAATTGATTCAAAAATGATAACCGGCATTGAGGCTGATGTGAAGAATAACTCTGACGGTCTTAAAGCACCAAGTTCTATCGAGAATCCTATATCTGGTAATGGTACAGAAATCCTTCCGAAAGATCTGGAAAACAATTCACAAGCAACAGAACATTCGGATGAGAACCAAGGTTTACATACTAAAAGAGAAATATCTGACACTAATGAGACTTCCGAATTAAAACGAAGCAAAAAGTCAGATGAGTAAATATATTGTCAGTCATAGAAAGATTAAAATTCTATTTAAAATATGCTCAAACAACATCTATTTCAGAATGTATTAAATTCCGTAGAGTTAAATCATAGACAATTCCATTCATTCTTTTCAAGTTATACTTCAAGCCGTCATATCTGCGTCTTACGAAATCATTCTTCAATTCGAGCATCAAAAACCCATTCTGAATCTTGGATATAATCTTTAAATTCACCAAACTCAACGCATACTGCTTCAGCTCCACATTACTCAAACTCTTCAGATTAATCGAAATCAGTATCAAAACTTCTCTGGTATAATCAACGATTTGGTCCACTAGTCTTAGCAAGCATATAAGATAAGTTGAATAATTGATACTTTCAATTTTCAACAAAGTTTCTGCCTCATTTGGAGTCATGATCAAACCCAACGAACCCTCCGAACTTTGAGAAACCAATGGTATACTAGTTTTCTCGCTTTGTATGATATTTTCGTTGAAATGAAATGCTATCACCTTATAATAGCGATTCAACAACATCAAATAGAGGATTTCTTCGGTTATGTGATTTCCCAACTTATCGCTAAAGATGGCACTGCAATTGATGTCGTTTAGCTTTCGTGAATATGCCTCATGTAGGGTGCTAAGGAGATTCAAGTTATTAATGCCTGTGTTCTCGCTCTGCTCATGCTCATACTCGTGGTCCAACTGGCTTAGCTCATCGTCTTGAAAGCTCAATTCGCCTCCCGCTTTCTGAAAAGCATAGTCTTCATTCAGTAGTTTCACTGGTGTTTTGAAACTCAAGTCAAAATACTTTCCTCGTATGCTTGATATAGATGTATTGAAACATTGCTCTATTTCACTTAACCTACTCTTTATATCAGATCTAAAACAGTTAGTTTAGACCCTTTTGTTCCACCTACATACAAACTTACTCATATTTGATGGTCTCTTGAAAGTCTTCGAAGACATTATGGATATTAGACATCGATTTAAAGTTTATTTGATCAAGATCTAAAAACTGTTACTATATTACAGAAAAATTTCTATGTAGATATTTTGCGATTTTACGAACTAATGAAGACTTCTGTCAGCATTTTCAACAGATTTTGTGAGATTCAACAAGTATAGCTGCTTTTTAATAATACCATGAAATGTTTCTCTTCTCGTGGGTATATTTTGAAAGTAAAAAATGGGACCAGCATCGTCTGTCACTGTGAATTGTAGCAAATTTTTCACCTTTAAGCACGTCTGTATGGAATGTGGGGTGTCAACTCTCTCTCTCAATTCACTCTCAGAAACGCCATTCAACCCGTTAGCAATCATAAAATGCTTGATGCTCAATAGAACAAACAAACGTGAAATCTTGTCAATAATCTTGATGTACACCAAAGCTCCAGGCTTCTTCTCAACATCGACAACGGACTGAAAACGGTTGTATAAGGTATAGCGTGGGTTTGGCGTGTCAAGGTAACCAAAATACTTTGTGAAAAAGGCGACTTTAGCCCTCACGTTTGCTACTTGTTCAATGAAAAGAAAGACAAACAGTAGCTTTTCCTTATAGGATCCCTGTAAGATAAGCGTGCCCGGAGACCTGAAATGAAGTTTGTTGACGGAACTCAAACGGGCTGCATGATCGGCCTCAGAGAGAAGACTTGTTCCACTTCCAGAAGTGACTTGTCTTATATCGTCAGAAAGCGTTTCCGAAAGACTTCTGGATAAAAGACGGGACTCTTGATATACATATTCATCACGCTGAACGAGCTCCTTGAGATTTCTAGATTTGAGAAGATGATTTAAAATGTATAGCAAAGCTATTTCTTGTCTTTCCCGCAAAGAGATCAACTGCTCTTCATCGCTATCAATTCCCGAATTGATATGACCTGCTACATCGTCTTCTCCTTTTTCCTGGAAATATAACTTGAAATTCAAACCGGGATTCTGCAACAACATTTTGAAGTAAATTTCTGCTTGTATGTTGTATTCATCTTCGATCTCATCCTCTGTCTGGACAGACAAGACCAATAAGTTAAACGCTGAGTATCTCAAAAAATCAATTAGATCAATGTAATCCAAGGGCCCAGATTGCACAATAGATATTGGGAACATAGGATTCATCGCCCTCTCCCTGAATACTGAGCCTTCTTCATAAAAATCGAATAGAAGGTAGGACTCGCCACTCAAATATGCCATTTTCATCAATTTCGATAGGAACGGAAAGGAAAAATACAAGCATTGAGTCATCATATCCTCCTTCAAGGTTTCGTAGTAGTGAAATAGCACCTTTGTGACATGAACCAACTGTTCTAAAACCACACAAGTTCTCTCGAAATATTGCATTTCGTCAATCTTGTCAACACCTATTATCTCCAAGCAATCAACCAACGTATCGAAGAAAATATGCCTAATTTGCCCTGAAGACGATACAAACTTCCCGTAGTTCAAGTTCCCACATCCGTAGAACTCTATACACATATCATCCAAAATGCGACATATTCTCCCTAACGTAGTAGCAATTAGCCCCGTTGACGTTTCTCCTCCACCTAATTGTCCGTTCAAGTAGCTAGCCGTAAAGAATATTTTGAAGTCGATTAAGCTGCTCACCAAATGACCAATGGTACACAACCAGAGGTAATGGTGATCCTCTATTGGATGGTTCCTCAACAAGACGCTTCTATCTCGTGCTAAATCAAGAAATTCATCTAAAAGTTTGATAAAATGAGTTACATTGATCTCTCCATTTTTCACTTTTTGGAACGCTTTTGTCTTCGAAGACAAGTCGAGCGATATTTTCTCTATTAATTCATCATGGTAGGGACCAGACTCGACATCTACTGAGAAAATTGAAACCTCAGAAGACATATGGTTTTACAGAATAGACTTAAAGATGTTCAAATTGATAGTAGATTTTTGTACTACTTACATTTATTAAGAAGATATACTATTTAAAAAACATCGACAATCAACGGTTCATGTTTCCATTCTGAAAAAAACTGGCCAATTGATTGAAGTTTGGTGGCACTCCATTCACACTTTGTTGAGCGAAGTTATTCATATTTGGGGTAAAAGCCATTGGACTTGGGTTCGCAGGTTGGGCTGGAATATTTGGCACCTGGTTATTTTGGCTTGCGAAAAGACCAGATAGAGGATTGACAGAAGACTGATTGTAGGTTGTAAAGTCTGGCTGAGCACCATGTGACATGTTAGATGCTGGCTGTGGAATCAATGTAGTTTTGACGTAGTCTTCGTCGGGTTCACCTGGTTTGTTGGATTTAGGACCATTTCTGGCAGAATTGGTTGGCATTTTCTTGGACATGGCCTTGGAGGAAATACCGGCACCGATTTCAATATCGGGTTCGTCGATCACCATTCCACTCAGGAGAGCTTGGCCTCCAGTACCACCCCATTGTGCTTGCACAACCCAGGATCTGTCAGCGTCTGTTAATCTCAGAATGGGTATAATGGATATGCCATGCTGGTAGTTGCAACAGTCTCTGGGGCCAAAACCGACACCCCAACGTGTTCTCAACGGCAAAGAATTGTCCTTGTTAAAAGAGGTAATGACTTGTTCAGCCTCTCTTCTGGAGTATACTTTCACAAATGCGTGCTTTCTTTCGCTGTTCAAAATTACTGATTGAACTTCAGCAAATGGTCTCAACACAGATGACAACTCCTTTTCGTCCATGTTACGGGGGACTCCTCCAATGAAGAGAGTTCTGGAAAGTACCTTGAAGGAACCTTGGGGCAATGAAGGATCAAATCCAACATTACGAGGTCTGTAGTGGGGTGTTCCTGGAACGTTCATCTCACCCGGCATTGGTGCAGATCCCGAATTGTGATTTTGGACATGTTGCTGTGTGGGAGAGAACTGTCTTGGTGGAGATCTCTCCCTTCTATTCATTTGTCCGTTCATTCTATTAGGAGACCTGGATCTGTTTCTTCTGGAATATCCTGATGCATTATCACGACCTCTGCCGTAGTCGTTCATGTTGTTTTGGAAAGGAATATTTGGTAACAGGGGAGCACCAGCACCATTTGGAACATTTGGTGCCTGGGCTGCTCCGTTGTTTTGCATCTGCTGCAACATATTGAAGATATATTGTTCATTAGAGCCTGAAGCAGCAGGTGTAGGCTGTTGGGTTTGCGGTTGATGTGACATCGGAGCAGGTGCGGCTTGTCCACCATTATGGTTACCGGCAAGAGCAGACAATTGAGACAATATCTGGTTAGCATTATTATCCGGCTGCTTAGTTGCTACTGTTTCCAGCCCAGAATTAGGGGTATTGCTGCTAGAGTCAGACTTGGCTAAGGAAGCCAAAGCCAGCAAAATACTATTAGAATCGTTAGAATCGTTGGCAACGGAAGGCTTTACTGGCTCAACGCTGGATCTGGGAGGCGTACCCGGAGGTGTAGTGGATGCAAAATGTTTGGACCTAATTCTTTGGACGATTTCAGGACTGAAAGTCTCTGCTCTCTCCCAAATGTCTACTAGCTTACCAATCTTGACGGCTTGCGATTGACTGATCATCAATTCCAAAGCGTCGTCGACTAGCGATTCTATCAACTCGCTAATCTGAAAGACACCGGCTGCGAAAGTTCCGTCAGCTGCGTTAGCATCTATTACAAGACCCTGTTTTTTAGCTTCTTCGACGTAGACTCTTACAATAGAATCGACGACATACAAAGTGCTTAGTTTATAAGCCGATGGTACGGCTTTACAGTTTGAATACAAAGTAGCAATCAACTTGGACTCTTCCTAAAATTATATGTTAGTGTCAATGTTACGCACTCGGACCAATTCCTCTACGCGGTCCTCCGGCAATCATATCGTTATATGTTTCTCATCGAATACTTACAGATACGTTCTTCACAGCAATCTCGGTCAACTTCTTGATACGCGAACCAGAAATACCCGGCGCCTTAAGCGTAGGGATCTCCTTAAGTATAGTCTCAAACTGCTCGATCGCCGACATATTCACTCCACTATAATTTACAAGTGCGTTCGTTCTATGGATTAATTCTTCGTAGAACTTCCTTTCTAATCAGTTTACTGATTTCCGTTACGCTATTTCTCAATTACAAGAAATACGTTTGATACTATGCAAAGCTAGGTTTACTTCTAAGAATACAGAATCAACTACTAAAGAATGCTTTTGAAAGACTTAATTTTACTTTACTGTCAACCAATTCCGCTGTTCTTATTTTTTTACAACGACTTCTATTAATTTAAATAGGGCTCCTGCAGTGGTTTGTTTCAATTTTCTTTTTGCTGCTAAAATTTTATCCACAAAGTTTCGAATTGAATAATGGGGGATTTTGGCCTGCTTATATACTCCCCCAAGATTTTGGGTTACCCGCACACAGGTCTCAGATTTACACGGGATGATGTTTACGCTGGGGATGAAATTTTCCAGCTGAGCTACTCAATCCAACGAGCTCATAGAGTGTAAAGAATAAGCCATTAATGCCTCATATCATGATTAGGAGCGGAGTGGGGAGACAGTTTGCAAGATCATACGCCTCTTCATCGTCGCCAGTGATTTCATCGACGCTCATCCTCTCGAGGAATCCTGTTATCACGGCCGATTTACCAGAGTTCGAGAACCTGTACTATAAATACCAGAATGGGTTGTGGAAAAGGTTGATGTGGACGTTCCCCAAGTGGTTTTACTATAGAGTGGGTACGTTGTCGGAGCAGCGATTCCGGGAGATAAATAAGAATCCCGTTTACAACAACCCCAACATCGAGTTTCCTAGGGGAAGACCCGAACTCAGGCACCAGAGAGACAGAAGGTTTAAGCAAGAAGTTAAGTTGCCGAAGACGTACCTGGAGGGCAAGGACGCAGAAGAGGGAGTGGAGACGACAGATTCCGACGATCTTTCGCGTAAGATTGTGCCAAATTCCCGCATCACAGAAGCAGATAAAAAGAACGACACTGCGAGCTTAGAGAGGAAGCTCAGCAGAACGCTTTACTTGGTTATAAACGAGGGCGGTAAATGGAGACTCCCATCGTTCCAGGAGTCGAGCGAGGAGGAAAAGCCGTTGCATAAGGTGGCAGAAGAGGGACTATACAAGATCGGAGGCGAGAAAATAAACTACTTTAACGTTTCTAAGACACCATGCCATGTATATAATGCAAAGGACGTTAAAGAATACTTCATCAAATCGCACATTTTGGCAGGCCTGTTCGAGCCACAGGACTCCAACATAAAATTTTTATGGCTTGCCAAAGAAGAGTTACCTTCATATCTAGACAAAGCCTACTTTGAAAACATCGAGCACTTACTCAATGATATTTAGTATATTTGTGAGCAAGCATGTACATAGATCTATAATAATTATACATTTTGAGTTGGCGTCAATGCATCAAGATTTTTTTCTATGGCAAGAAGTGTTTTCTACATATCCTTTTTGCCTTTTATAGCTTTTTCTGCAACCCATACAGATCTGTCGATGAGCGCACCAACCATTAGTACACCGGCTATGGAACTGACGACTCCTAGAACAAATCCGGACCAGGTTTTGGCGTGGGCCTCTCTGTTGATAATTTTCATAGGACTAATGTCAAAGTGGAAGAATACCCCAGGAAGACCGCCGATTTGGTGCATCGTGTGCTCATGGTCATCATCTCTGCCACCTCTGAGCGGTCTATCATGTCTGATCACCGAGATCTGGTTGGTGTCTAAGCTGCCTCTACCGTTAAGATACTCAAATCTTGTAGCCACGACCTTTAAGTAGTACGAATAAATATGATTCTTCGAGCCTGTGCCAAACAGTAATCCGTCTAACGGTCTGGTGGATGCAGTTTCGGCGAATGACGAAGCAGGTTGCGATCCAAAGGAAAGATGGTTGATATTATGGTCAAAATTGAATTTGTCTGGGTGTTTAGTGTATAGCGACAAATCATGCGAATGTCTTCCTCTTGATGTAGCTGATACACCAGGTGCAAAGTGGAAGTTCCCCGAAATTCTGTTGATCTGAGCTGTTCCCTTTATTCTGCAGCCTTCGTTGTTTTCAATCCGCTCTTTGATTTTAGCAACATACCCTTCCCGTACGCACTGCTCAATGCCCTCTCCATCGTGGAACCCCCAAGACTTCTCCGCATACGCCAAACGGACAGCCTCGCAAGAATTGCAGCAGTACTGGTTGTTATCTTGCGGCAAAGCTCCATAGCACGCACCACATTCCCCAGTTTCTCCCTCGCCCAACCCCTTGGCAACATCCGAAATAGGACGAGACTGACTCAAGATAGGAATATCGTCCACAATCTGCCCATTGCTCGTCACCCTGTACTTGTCGAACCCCGACTTCAAAATGTCAATCTGCACATCACCGCTCAGCTCGAGAATGTCCAACGTTAACAACCCACATGGAATGTTGGGAAACGTCATATCAATGTTGATGTCAAGCTTCTTGTTGATGTCCCGATCCACAACCAAGTCTGGCCTTACAATTACCAGCGTGTACTCCGAGTACTCGTTCCTTATCAATATCAAGACGATGAACACACAAATCAACGTAATTATACCCCCAGAAGCCGTTTTAATTCGAGCATCCTCCACCGTTTTAGCAAATGCATCAAGCGAAATCAACTTGGGTCTTCCTCCTGACATTTTAACCGTGTACTATACTTCGCTTTTTAATGAGTTATAGTAAAGAAGTCCTTTACGTGGCTCTTCGGTCGATTTGAAAATCTGTACCTAGGAATTTTTCAGTCCCAGATCTTCAATTCGAAAAGACTTTACTCTGTTATGGCCATTACGAGGAATTATGAGCGTAACATCTGCTGCTAGTAACAAGAGCTTCTTCAAGAGCTTCAGCTCATTGAGCTTTAAAGACCAATACGTTGCAGGAGGCCAGAATTCGGAGATTATCTTGATATCTATCAACCATACTGGGACAAGACTAGTCAACTCCAGGACAGACAGAAGCTTGAGAATATGGAAATGCACACCCGAAAGGCTTGTGGACTCCATTGTGGTGGAGAACCCGCACACGAAGGCGGTGGAGTCGGTGTCGTGGAATCCCAGGACGGAGTACTCTTTTGCTTCTGTGGGGCGAGATAAGTTTGTGAAGGTGTGGAAGGGCATCAACGGGCAGATGGAGCGGGAGATCGAGGTGACGAAGAAAGATGACAGCGCAGTACAGAACCAGATTGTGTCATACTCGGCAGATGGAGAGATTCTTGCGGTGGTAGACAGAGACTCGACCATAACCTTTTTGGGTGTGACACAGAACTACACGGTTGTGGAGCAGATAAAGCTCGACGAGCACATATACGACTTCAGCTGGTTCCACGACAAGCACTCGCATTTCATCTGTGCTCTCCACAACGGATCGGTTCCGTTGTATGCCGTGTACGACGGTAAGGTAGCCTTGCGCAAGACCTTCACTGGCCACCGCTCGCTGGCGACATGTCTTGCGGTCGATCCCCGGGGAAGCTACTTCGCAGTAGGCTCCAATGAGGGCGTGATCTCGATCTGGAGCACCAAGTCTTTGCTCAACACCAAGGTCATCTCGGTGGTGGACGAAGCGATATCGCACATGTCGATGAGCAGAGACGGCGCCTACATCGCCGTGTCCTACGACAACAACTCCAATATTCGCATCTTCGACAGCGAGACCACCGAAGAAGTCTTCGAGGTGCCGTCCAGCGAGAGCGGATCTCTCGCGTTCGCCACAGTATACTGGTTTCCAAACAAAACCAGTTTTGCCTACACCACTGACAAGGGCAGAACGATGGCTGTCATGAAAAAGCCCGAGAAATCCTAGACTGGCGACTAGCTAGCCAATTCTGTACATTATGACTTGTGTATCTACATTGTATATCACTCTATAGACGATTTTTCATCATATTGGCAAACATAAACAACACCTAAAATGCTTCTACAACGACCAGGATGCCCCAGATCTCCGCTCAAACGAAGACATCAACAACTAGGACACTCGGAATCAGCTCCCCGCATCTACAACTTGTCGTGATTCCTCTGGCACCTCCCAGAGCAGCTCGAAGAGTAACTCGATTTTTTTACACGCAAAAAGGAGGTCTAAAGTGAGAAAAATTAGTAAAAACTTATTTACTATATAATTCAGTTAATAACAAATAACAGTAACTTAAGCGTAGTAGAAGCTAGTATATTGGGAGAAGGATAAACAAGAATGGACTCAAATATTCAGCTTCCCAATGCTGCGTTCCGTTCAGTGTCAACTACGTCAAATTTGTCGTTAAATTCGTCATCGACAAGCATCACCAGAGTAGCACTGGGGCCTTTGCAGGGAATAAACTTGAACAAGCAATCGTCAGCACAAGACCATTTATACTACCAATGTTTGTTATTGAAAGACAAATTATCGAAGATAGAGGGGATGCAGCCTTTTATGAATTTGGCGTATAACGCAGCCGAGCAATGTGCTGAGCAACAGGCACTTGCGTTGTCACAGCAGCTCCAGCAGGACAAGACGAAGAGCAGCGAGTACAGGGATTCGTTTGGGTCTGCGCGGTTCTCGATACATTCAGACGCATCATCGGGGTCAAACTTAGGAGGTGGCTCTAAGACCCCTAGTAATAATAATATTTTCACATTCACAGCTGGGGTTCTCCCGACAAACAAGAGTGTGGACCCAGCAACGCAGCTTTGGAAGCTCTTTCAACAGGGATCGCCTCTCTGTGTGATATTCAATGCTGTAATGCCCGAACACAAGATATCGGTGATAGGAAGTGATGACTTGAGAGTATGCAAGAAATCAGTGTATGACTTTTTGATAGCGGTCCAAACGCACGTAGATTTCGAGGACGATATGATGTTTACTATTTCCAACGTTTTTCTGGATAACACACATGATTTATTGAAGATAATCAAAGTTGTAAATAAGTTGTTGTCGTTAAAGTCATTTAAAGAGCCCCCCAGTTTCAGTCTTGAAGACCTCGGCTTGGGTGAGCTATCCATCAGTGATGAACGTTCGAAGGTCTTCAAAGAGATAGTGGAGACAGAGCGTAAGTATGTGCAAGATCTTGAGCTCATGCTGCTTTACAAGAGCGAGTTGCTGAATGCTGAGCTCATCTCGAGTGAGCAAGTGCACATTCTTTTCCCTTACTTGAGCGAGATAGTCGATTTCCAGAGAAGATTTCTAAATGCACTTGAGTGCAATATAAATGTGCCATACAAATATCAAAGGATTGGTTCTATCTTCCTACACGCGGCAAGCGGACCCTTTAAAATGTATGAACCATGGACTATAGGTCAGTTGAGTGCCATTGAATTAATTAACAAAGAGGCATCCAACTTGAAAAAATCATCAACGTTGCTAGACCCTGGGTTTGAACTTCAAGCTTATATTTTGAAACCCATCCAAAGATTATGTAAATACCCCCTTCTTTTGAAAGAGTTAATTAAACTGTCACCTGAGTCTCAGGATGGCAACGTGAGTCCATCGGCCCCTTTCAATGAATTAGTTATCGCCGATGCAGCAATGAGAGAAGTTGCTAACCAAGTGAATGAAGCACAGAGAAGAGCAGAGAATGTCGGATATTTGCAGAACCTAATGGAGAGAGTCACGAACTGGCGAGGTTTCAACTTGAAAGATCAAGGCGAACTCTTGTATCACAATGTCGTGAAAGTAAGAGACACCGATTCCGAAAAAGAATACTTTGCCTATTTGTTTGACAAGATAATATTCTTCTTCGTCCAAGCAAACAAAGAAAACGGAAAAGACAAGGAAAAGAAGAAAAGGGAAATACTATCATCAAGAAAGAAATCTGCATCGAGTGCCTCCGCATCTACAGCAAACTTGTTGGAATCACTCAATGGTGTCAAGGACAAGTCCCTTTTGGACCTCAAAGGAAGAGTCTATATACTGGAGATATATAGCTTCTCCTCGTCGAACCAGAATGGATATACCTTGGTGATTTCTTGGTCTGGAAAGAAGGAAAGCGGGTCATTCACATTGAAATATAGAACTGAAGAACAAAGAAATCAATGGGAAACATGTTTGAGAGGTTTAAAGACAAATGAAATAAACACACAGATACACAAGAAGGTGAGAGATTCGCATGACTCTCAGTTTACCAACGACTACTCAGCCTATGATTCGATCAATTCAACGCCGATCGCAGGAAATAGCCAGATGTCTGCAATCAGTGACAGTGCGTCTTTTAGGTCGTCAAACGGCTCATACGGCCAGCGTCACAACTCCTCTTCCTCCACATTCAGCATGATGAAACAGAGTAAAACTAAGTCTGCCGACACTCCTCTTATTCCTTCAAACGGCTCCTTGAGCAACCACATCATAAGAATAAGAGTCATTTACAACTCCACACCCGTGGACGACGTTCTTACCGTTCCAAGCTCCATACAATTTGGCGAATTATACCTGAAAATAGCGACAAAGATAGTTACAAGCAGCCTGGTACGAGATGACGTTGTCGTCAGCAAATTGAAGTACAAAGACGAGGATGGCGATTTCGTGGTTATGGATTCGAACGACGACTGGAACCTTGCAATCGACATGTTAAACGAATTGACCGGTAGTTTTGCTGAAGACGAAAGAAGTCTTACGGTCTGGGTTTCATGAAGTAAGTCTTATATAAAAGGTTTTATGTTATGAGAACTAACGAGATGCTAAATATCACATAGTAGAGCCACTCTCTTTAATTTTTTTTTTTCTTTTTTGATGTAACAAATCTCATTCAAAATGAAGGACACTACACACTATTCGCAACCTCTAAACCATTGACATTGTCTACTTCAAGACTGTTGTAAGTCTTAAACTGTTAGAAATTGTTAGACATGCTTATCAATTTTCTCACTCTGATTTGTCGAGAAGAATCTCGAGAATGAATCATGGTGCATATTTTTTTCACTCTTCTATATCACTGAGATTAGACTTGAAAGAGGTCTTATTCGGTCAGAATACGTATTATGAGGACTATAGCATATAGAAGACTACATTCTGTGACGTGGGGTCTCATAAAGAAAACCCAAAGAGCGGAAAAGGTGCAATTTGCATCCAAGTTTCTCAGGTTAAATTCACCATATACGGCTTTGACTCGGCCATTAACGTTCTCACAGCGTCGATTGTCTACAGAAATAACAGAAGAGGATAGAGAGATTTTGCACCAAGAGCGCGCAAGTGATGCTGTTGACGTGTGTATCGTGGGAGGAGGGCCTTCTGGGTTAGCTGCTGCTATCAAATTGAAAACGTTGGATAATGAAGAAGGTTCCGGAGAATTAAGAGTAGTGGTGTTGGAGAAGGCTGGAGATTTCGGGTCACACATTGTGAGTGGAGCTGTGATAGAGCCTAAGGCTTTGAAGGAGTTGTTTCCTGAGAGCGAGTTTTTGGAGGAGGATGGAGGAGGTATTTCTCTTCCTCCAGATATAGTCACAAAGGTGAGCAAAGACTCGTTGACCTTCTTGACAAAAAATAATGCTTTCCCTATGCCAGAGCCTCCTCAGATGCTGAACCACGGAAAGAACTACATTGTCTCTTTGAACAATGTTGTGAAATACCTTGCAGAGAAAGCAGAAGAATTGGGGGTCGAACTCTATCCTGGTATTTCGGTTAGTGAGGTTATCTACAATGAAACAGGAGATGCAGTCAAAGGAGTTGGCACGAAAGACATGGGAATATCTAAGGACGGAAAGCCGAAGTCATCCTTTGAGCGAGGAATGGAGTTCCAATCTAGAGTCACTATCTTTGCAGAGGGATGTCATGGTTCGTTGACCAAGGAAGTCATATCGAAGTTTGATTTGCGTAAAGATTGTTCACCTCAAACATACGGTTTGGGTATAAAGGAAGTGTGGGAGGTCAAGCCCGAGAATTTTGAGAAAGGACTTGTTACGCATAGTATGGGATATCCTCTTTCCATGGAAGAATACGGCGGTGGATTCATGTATCATTTTGGAGACGGCCTTGTAGCTATTGGGTTGGTCGTTGGACTTGACTACAAGAACCCATATATATCTCCATACCAAGAGTTCCAAAAAATGAAGCTCCATCCGTACTACTCTAATGTTTTGGAAGGAGGAAAATGTCTTTCATACGCAGCTAGGGCTTTAAATGAAGGTGGTCTTCAATCGATCCCCCGATTATATTTCCCTGGAGGTGTGCTTGTGGGCTGCACAGCAGGATTTTTGAACGTACCCAAAATCAAGGGTACTCATACAGCTATAAAATCAGGAATGTTGGCTGCTGAAAGTATCTTCGAATCTATTAAAGATATGGACCCGGTTGACGAAGATACACTTGCCGAACTGGAGCCATTAGAGTTGAAATCATATGAAGAAGCGTTTGAGTCATCATGGGCATACCAAGAACTTTATGAGGTGAGAAATGTGAGACCATCTTTCAATGGTCCATTGGGATTTATGGGCGGAATAATGCATTCCGGTTTAACTACAATGTTCACCAAAGGAAATGAACCTTGGACATTGAAGCATCATTTAACAGACTCTGCGGCAACAGAGAGTGCAGATAAATATAAACCTATTGATTACCCCAAACCTGATGGTAAGATAACCTTTGATATTTTAACTTCAGTATCTCGTACTGGAACATATCATGATGAAGATGAGGAATGTCACTTACGAATTCCCGGAAAAGACGATGTCAAGCATACAGAAATATCCTATTCTAAGTATAAGGGTATAGAGCAAAGATTTTGTCCAGCAGGAGTTTATGAGTACGTTGAGGACGACTCTAGTCCGCTTGGCGTTAAATTTCAAATCAACAGCCAAAACTGTATACATTGCAAGACATGCGATATAAAAGTACCAACACAGGACATTAATTGGACCGTTCCAGAAGGTGGAGATGGTCCTAAATACTACATGACTTAAAAAGAATTAATTATTTATTGAGAGTCTTGATTCTTCAAGACTCACATGATTGCCGTTTAACTAATGTACAATAGCACTTTCATTCCTTAATATATATAAAGAGCATCATTGCAACCGAAATGAAAGTCGTAGATATGGGGTCGTAAAAGCGTATACTATCGCCAGGCAATCGCCTCTAGCTTACTTATAATACGTTTTATTTTAAATAATTTGGAGTAGAGAACGGAAGGAATATAAAACTAACCCAAAAAGTTCATGAAACTGAAAACACAAGTGGTCGTAATAGACTTTTTATGCGAAGAACTTGTCTAACTCAGACAAGTTCATCTCTTCTGGAGTCCCAATATCTTGGGTCAAGAAACCAGATCTAACGACATTAAGCCACTTTTTGTTTTCTAAACAAGAATTAGAGCTGTTTGATTTGATGGAAGAATGAGTAGAATTTGAGATAGCTTTCAACGCAGCAGCATGTAAAGCCGCTGCGGCAGCTGCTGCATTAGGACTGTGAGAACATGGTGTTCTGGGGGCCCTAGGAGCAGCCGCAGCTGCAGTCAAAATCTTTGTCTTTTTCTTCATGCACAAGTAAGACAAGGACTTGGATCTCTTTCCATTCTTCTTATAGGATTCAATATAACCCTCGTTCTCACCTTCCTCATCTTCATCATCGTTGAAGACCTCAAGGTCTTCAAATTCGGCATCTGAATCCTGGTAGACGGCATTTTTCTTTGACGAATTGCTTGAATCAGTCAAAGATGCAGTGACAGGAGCAGAAGAATATGGTACAAATAGATTCGACTTGTCAATTGGTGTCTCCAAGAAATTGTTTCTCGTGATACCCAAGTCGAACATGGTTTGCCTTCTGGGTTTGGCCAAAGCGGCTTGTTTGGTGGTTTTAATGGAATCATCAACTGGTGTGGCGTCTTCAGGCAGCTGGTGGTGATTCTTCTGAACTTCCATGACATTTTTGACATGAAGGTGAAAATCTTCTGCCAAAAGCCCACGGTAGACGTAAACCATTCTTTTTGGAGAAGCGTCGGCCCAGTCTCTGGACAAAGCATACTTCAAACTTGAGTCGCCCTTTTCTACCCTCTTAACATAGGCATTCAACTTTGCACTAACCAAGTTCGAGGTCTTGGTAGACAAGTTTGCCATCTCAGGGTGTTGCTCCACAAGAATATCACAAATTTGTTTCACTGTCATTCCCTGACCTTCTGGATCCTTTTCATACAAAATCAAAAATATCGCATATAGTACATCATCTTCAAGGGAAGGATCACTCTTCTGGTCAGGCTTCGGTTTTTCACCTGTGACAGGAATTGTTGTGGATATTCCAGTCGCAATCGGGAGTCTTGTTGTTCCCTTTTGCTTTTTGGACGAAGCAGGCCCCGCCACCCCCAATTCCGCAGGACTAGCGTCCCTGGAACTGCTGGAGGTCGACGAAGGAGCAATTGCCGACATGAACTTCGTTGACGCATCGGAATTCATAAGCGAATCCGGCGAAATACTTCTGGAAGTCGGCGATAATTCAACTGGGCTCAAGCTTTTTTCTGGAGTAAGCGGCTTAATATCACCCTCAGATGTGTTACTCTTCGACATATCGGACCTCGTCCTCACGCTCTTCTCCCCATCGTGTGACATGGAGCCGGCTGCTGATGACAGTGCCGTGCCAGCCATGTTCAATGTTTTGGGGTTGAAAGCAGGGGACGCTGGTGTAGACGTCAAAGGAATTCCAAGGGGTCTTCTATCTGCCAATGCCATATCCGGACGTTTTTATCTCCAATACAATAGTCTTAGTCTGTGTATACCTCAAAGTCTTAATTGTTCCTGAAAACTTCAAGCTCCGCTAAAATCTAGTTCATATATCGAGGAAAGTGGTGAATCTAGTTCCAAATGTTAACTAATACAATCCAGCTCTTGATGCTTTGTTCAACTTCCTTTCTCAAGACACTGTTATCCTTCGAAACGTATAAAATCAGTTAAGATTTCCTAAACAAAAACACCTCCAAAAAAAAAAATGTGAATAGATATGCAAATAACGAAAGAAGAAAAAAAAAAAGGAAAAGGTTATAGCTATATGATGTATTAATATTGTCCTTCGGCCTCGAAGTGTTGTATCTCGAGCTGAAAAAGAAAAAAAAGGCCTTCATCTCATCTTCACCCTCTTCTTCACCTATCTATAAGATCTGAATTTTTCACCATACAAAATCTCATACATGGGAGCCAACCACACAATCTCTTTTTTTTTTCTTCTCCACCTCAAGATACTCGTTATAAAAGCGATCCGTACATTATTCTTTCGATATAGGGATATATCTACCAAGTTTCTTCTTCAATATTTACTGTAGTGATAAGAAAAAGGAGAAAGTAGAAAAATTTTAACAGGCTGATTTTTAGACCTGAAGCTATCTCGAAAAGTAGTGCTTCACTTAAAATGAGATTACCTCATCAGTGCAAAATGAAGCCGGAGACTGAAAGGCGCCAGCGGGACCGGAGCAAGGGTTGGAAGAGCAGAAGGAGAGCAAGAGTAGCATGGGTTGTAGTGGGTGTGCGAGTAAGAGTATGTTGGTGTTGTTGTGGGAGCTGGGAGAGGGATGGGGCTAGTGATGAGAGATGTGGAAAAGTAGTGCGAGTTTTTTGGCCGGTTCAGGTTGCGCGACCCCTGAGCGGACGATGCGACGATCTACACCACGAAGTGGTGTAGACGTCTGATGTGGCGACGGCGATGGGCAGCACATCAACGGTCACATCTGGAGTCAAGCCCTGGTAGCAATCGTGTTGAAAGTGGTACTTTCATCCGCATTGTGCTGTCCGATATGTTGGCTGGCTGGCGGTAGCGATGCCCCATCTGATAAAATTGCAACCAAATGGCCAAGCTGCACGACCTAACTTTTCAAGTGCCGATAAGATCTTAGGAGGGCCATTGATTGGCGGGCCGAAGGCAGAGGAGGAGGGAGATGTAGGTGTGTAGGAAGACAAGGGAGTTGGGCGAGAGGATGCAGTGTAGGGGGAGAGGAGATGTGAGGGAGGTGTGAGATGTGAGAGGTGTGAGAGATGTGGGAAATGTGGTAGGTGTGTGAAGTGTGGAGAGGACAAGAGCAGTAACCACGGTGGAATGGGGCTGGGAAGACTGGAGGCTGGAGAATCTGGGGCTGGAGGCTGGAGAGGCTAGAGAGCCAGCAGACGGGCACATGCCAGAGACGTGGTTTCATGTGAGCACTATTGTAGACGCAATAATGAGAGTTTGTGCGGGTACTCTCTTGCGAATTTGCTTTCCTGATAGCAATTGCAAGTTGCTGATTGTAGGCGAAGAGCGCGTATATTGGTGCGGATTAGGGGCGGCGGAAAATTTGCAGCCTGATTCTTTCTGCTGGAGCAAGCAGTTGTGATCGGATAAGAAGACAGGGAGAATAGACGACCTGGTGGTCGTCTATTGCACCTTGTCCTGACCTCCTTTACCACACCCACAAACACAGGTGTCTGCCCACCAGCCCTCAGGTGGTGCCCTAGTCTCACGTACCCTTGTGGTAACGCAAGTGAAACTTGGCAGAGAGACAAAATGAGGCACGTGAAGATGTGCAAGTGACACAAAATCGCAGACCATTTGGATCTGCTCGAGCTGAGAGCGATGAGGATCGTTTTTGTGGAGTTGATTTTGTGACTTGATCTGAGTGCACGTGCCCAGGTGTCCAGCCCTTTTTGACGACGGTCAGGTACAAAGTGTTGCAATGGAGACGATTATGGGGCTGATCTGGTTACATCCTCCTTACTGCAACAAGCATCTGAAAGTTTTAGTAATGCGTGCTCGTGAAGGCCAGTTTACATAAGGGCTGCCTAAAGTGTAATACGGACAGGTGTCTCCACAGCACACATGGTGGTAGTAAGGGGGAAATGGGATGAGGACAGATCGTCCGATCGTCTAGATGCTGTTGGTGTAGGAAGCGAAAGAATACTGTATTTGTGGGAGTTTTGATGCGGATTTAACGTGTTCAATATAATTATAGAAGTTTTTAGAACTACGTATAGAGGAGGTGGTGATTGCAAAAAAAAAAAAAAAAAACACTAAAAAAAAACCACTATCCCGTAAAAGCAAAACGGCCACTTTAATGGCCGTTTAATCGAGGTTGACATCCCCCTTTTGTAGTAGTGAGATACACTTGGCTGTCCTGCGCCAATCATCAGTCCAATAGTTGTCTGCATAGGGTGCATCAAAGGTGTCTGTGTTGGGCGGTGCAAACCAATAATTCACAGCTACATGAGCACTTGTAGCAATGTCAGTTTCGGCGGAGCTGAAGCTTGAGACCTCATGAAACCAGCCACATGGAAGATAGAGCATCTCCCCCGGATGTAGCCAGACAGACAATTTTTTGAGGTTGAGGAATCCTGGAAAATGTCTGTCGGCAAACTGTCGTAACTCATCTCGGGTCCTCTTATCAGGAAATTCATCAATGTGCAAAAGAGATGGGGGCACCGTCGAAAAACTGGGGGGATCTTTTTCAGGATTCACAGACTCGGTGTTGGATTCCTCTCTTTGTAGAGCAGATACTAGCTGCTCGCGGGTTTCTTTGCTGAAGTCTTCGTTCTCTAGTTTCCACTGGCAAATCTCTCTGACGAGCGCCCCGTCATCTCGAATGTGTTTCCAGCTGGGTGCCTTCTCATCTTGTGTGTAATCAATTAGCCCATTGCTGTAGATACGGAATATGGATCCCACTGTGAAAAGCTTTTCGGCGTCAGCAGGGGAGAAGAGAGTGAACCTTTTGCAGCCAGATATTAACACATAGAGGTTATCGGCATGGTCGTGATGCAAACCAGACGACATTCCACTCCCCGGAATAGCTTTACCTAAACCTGCTTGCACATCGATAGATTTGACCGGCTCTTTGGTGCTTGTGCAACCCATCCACAAGTTGATCTGTTGGGGCACCAAAGTCTTGAAAAATTCAGGTAGAACAGGGATTCTATGATACATTTTTGTGAGAGGAGCCTGGAATAACTCCCTGACCCGGACACTCGCCTCGCTTGCAGTGATGTTTAAGTCTGTATCCACTATTTCCCCATCAAGACTTTCAAGATCGTCAAAATCGTCATGCAAATTGTTGGCATCGAAGGAGTCAATTGAGCTTGCTTGTGACAATTGGTCAAAATCGGGAAAGCCTAATTGTGCTTCTACTTTAGCCTCGTCTTCCTCGCCCGCATCGTCTTGGCCGTCGTCATCATCATAGTCCTTCTCCTCGTTGCCATACACATCTGCAACGACATCTACACTATCTTTCCCGCCTTCCTCATCACATTGTACTACTGAGTCCGTCTCATCTCCTTTCGGGTCGTCAAAATCGTACTGTGTGGTGAGATAGTAGTCGCTTTCTCCATTTTGTATTCTATTTACGAACTCAGCGAATGTCATCTTGACTCTTTTGACTCCTGACCCAAAGCCATCTTGATGTTTTCTTTCTACCTGTAACGGGTCTTGACAATCCAAGGATGCCTCTATGTTTTCTATTTCCAACGGTTTGGTGTCGAGGAAGTCATTCAATGTCTTATCAAGTTTCACTGGCTTTCGTTGCTTGATGAAGCTATTGAAAAATTCTTCTGCACTGAGTTTCCCTTTCAAAACCTCAATCTGCTGATCAGCAGATTGGACGGTAAACCCGCTGTAGCTCGAGACTTTCTTTCGTCTTTTCTGGCTTTCCCTCAGCATGGTGTCTATTATTTCTGGCCCTTAAAAGAGGTGATGATAAAGGTAAATCTCATCGCATCTCGGAATTTTTTTGGGGGATCAATACTACTGTAAGGCTAATGTTAATTCGTATTATATTTAGACTAGAGACTATTTTGAAGTGAATCTAGAAACTCTCTGATGCAATCATAAAGAATACTAGGAAGTTAGATAATTAAACTTGAGTCGCAAACACTTTACCATCATTGGCAGAATTGAAAACTCGCAACGATCAATATGGTATTGTACATGACTTAGAAGATCATTAATTTAATAGCTAATGGGTTTAAATGCCATGATTATGATGATATGAAAAATGAAGCACCCATAGACTTGGATCTTTTCAAGATTGGATCTTTGTCAGTAGTGCCGGAAGTTGTTCTTTTCCTAGGAATATTGTTGGGTGAGCAAACATCGAAAACACCGGTATTAGGTTCTGGAGTATTTGTTATGGGCGAATTGCTCGCATCTGTGGATATGCCTAAAGGGTTCTCAGGTTTGCAAACCTTAGGACTTATGCTATTGCTAACTGGTGTCGGTGGTAACATGACGGTGTTAATTTTGGGTGTCATTGGTACAATGTTTTTGTTAGTGAAGTTGATTAGCTCCTTCATCAAGTGGATGAACTTGCCCTTGTCATTGAAATACTTGAGCTTCAACGAAGGAGGTGGGCATTTCAAGATCTTGACCAAGCTATTGAATAGCGTGTTAAATGAGCTAGCTGTGAGTATGATGGTTGGAGTGAGTTTGTTCAAGTACTCGAGTATCCTCCCAAGATCAACGTGAGGGTCAATGATGAGAAGACTGGTCATCAAACCACATAATGAAATCTGAGATGTGCTATAGTTGAAGTATATGTTAGGATAAAACTGAATGAGTTCGCAAATGTAAATTGCTAGTATTTTCAAGTCGTTAGATATCTTTTTCAAGTTTGTAGTGCCGGCTAGGCGATTGCTCGAAATTAATGAGTTGAGGAAGATGTCGATGAACGAGTCAAACGTGGGCGACTCTACCACCCAGTTGAGCGACTTGAGCAAGTGGTTCTCCATCTCCAAGAACAACTTCTTATCGTAGCAGTTGCAACACATCTTGCAAAGATCGTACAACGACGGTATCTTGAACTTGGAGTCCAGGTTCTTGCATGCAATCCAGAGACTCGTGAGGCCCAACAACTGGTAGTGCTGCTTCTTCACGATTCTGGTGGAACAGTAGCGGTCAATCAAGTTGACGGTCAACGGAAACGTCGACTTCGACAAGCTGAGCTTGTTGATCACGTCCATCAAAAAGTCCAAGAGAAGCGGTCGCATCTTCAAGTTGATCTCCGGCTGCTGCTGGATCAACAGAAGGTTGGGCAACGTCTTCGGCTCGAGCTCGAGAAAATACTGCAAGATGTCCAAGTCGTACTCGCACACCGCTCTGTTGTGCGCATTGAACTCCATCGACTGCAAGTTGTAGTGGGTCGCCCTCATGTTGGAGTTCGACACCCTGATGTGGTAAAAGCTGTCTGGCGAAGTGGCTGCCATGTCTAACGAGTGTATGTCTGTTCGCAGTGCTGTGGTGCTGTTTCCGTGCTAGTACTGTTTCCGTGCGAGTGCTGTTTCCGTGCTAATGCTGTGCTGATTCCGTACTCTGTACTGTTTCGCACCTAGACTGCTAATGAATGTATGACCCGTGGTATCCCCGTGGTTCCCAGTGGTCTTCTGCTTCGCTGCTTCCAAAGATTCCGGCTAAGAATCTCGACTGTGACTGTTGGCTAACTCTGAATCTCTGCTGCAAATGCTAACTCTGTGACTCTGTGACTGTAACTCACCACTCTGCTGCAAATGCTCTTGCTTCCGCAATAAATCTCTCTGCCTATGCTTCGATGCAACAGTCAATGCTGTCTTACTTTTCAACAAAAATCTAACAATGCTGATATCTGACTCCCCTGTTGTTCATACGCTGGGGTGGTCTATGCAACAGTCCGTTGTTCTCCCAACTATCTCAGCTGCTCTTTTGCAACGACTAAAATGTGATATATATAAGCCAAAGCGAAAGTCACGGGCGGGCTAGCGCGGGTGATTCGCAAAATGCTCGTAGGAATATGGCCGAACAACGAGTGCGAAGCTGTGCTGTTCCTCAACCTCACGCTGTGGTCGAACGTGCAAGTGTCGACTTCTGACTAGATGCTCCAAGTACCCAAATACACAAGTACCCGAATACCACTCAATGTCTGCACTCTGTCTCGGCGATCTGATCGACAAGTGTATCCTTTCTCTGGCTCAATGCTACCAGCCTGGCGTCTTTGCGTTCGTTGCAAAAAATCACTATACACGACAAACGTCAAAGGTCAATGCTCAGAAATAGATGTGATCAAAGGTTCGAGTCGAAGCTAGTTCAATCCTTTGCTATTTCCGCCACAAGTGTACTGATGTAGCTTTCTACAAGGTAGATTTTCGATCTGTTTTATAGTAGCTATCCCAAGAATTAATGGTTCACCTAGTAACTGAATGTAATTTGTCCAAAAGGAGAACTTGGATGTAGAAGCACTATAGAGCCTTCCACCTCTACTACGTGAAGACTGTGTATTATGCGCTTTACATTATGTATGAAGAAGGACTGTTGACGACGACATTTTGACCAAGTGCACCTGGTGCACTTGGTCGAATATTGGCACGACATAGAATAGGAGATTGTCCAGGCGGTGGTCGGAATTCGAGGGCTGGATAAGAGGAGGGCCAGGAGGCCAGGATGGCATGAAGGCAGAAACGGGAAGAGAGCAGAGCAGACGACAGGAGATGGAGATCCGGTAGACGAGGACGAGGGAGTATGGAGGACTGCGAGCTGCGGGCAGCGGACGGCAGACGGAGGAGAGGGAGATAATGGGTTTGGTTGAGGGAGGGAGTGCGATTGGGTGCGATCGAGTGCGAGTGGGTGCAAGCGTGTGCGAGTGTGTGCGAGTGTGTGAGCGGGTAAAGGGTGGAAGATACGAGAGCGGGACGGGGTGGTGTGTGACATGTAGACAGAGGATGTGTCATCGTGGAGGTCACCTCCACGATGACACTCTTGTTGTTCTTGTTCTTGTTCTTTGCTGGAAAAGGTGGCTCTCAGGTGCGATGTGCGGTGCTCAGAAGACGACCGTTGACGAAAATCTCATCCACTGTACAGGCGAAATTCGAGGACGAAATCGAGGGGCTGTCGGCCGACTCAAGTCAAGCGAGGTGCCTGCCATTTTGCAGGGTGATGTTAATCGTTCGCATATGAAGAACAAACAAACACAGTCTTGTCTGGACAACTTTCTTAGACGGATGGCTCTACGGAGTTTTTGGCAAGAATACAGGTGTTCGTTGTACATGAGTGAACTGCCTTTGTTCCTGGCCGAGCAGGCCATTGTATGCGTCATTGGACTAGTGGAGTAGCAGGGATGAGATGATGATGTGGGCTAAGGTTGCCTCTTGAGGGGGTTCGGGGGTTCGGGGGTTCAGGGGCTGTAGAAGAGTAGGTTGTAGACAACGGGAGACTTTGATTGTGGCAGGTTTTCCTCCACGTCTGCGTAGATGTAGAATCGAGCCAGTTTTTCGAGGAGGCAAGACACAGGTGGTTTAGTCTTCACAGGTGCCTTCGTCCTGGTATTCGGAGGGCGCAATCTATGAGGTCGCCTTTTCTGGCACACCCTATCAGATACGAGACGTCTATACCGCAACCGCAACTGTGAGACGCCTTCCGCATAGGACTAAAGTTTGGGAGTTCTAAATATGGTCTGATCGCTTCGTTTCAGCGGCGGCAGAACATGTCCTGTAGTAACCACTTGAGTGAATACGGACACCCAATGTCGCACGAAGCCTTCCTCCTTCCAGATAAAGGCCTTCAGAAGGGGGTTGACACCTATTTTCGGGATCGCTCAATCCACTTCCTTACGTTATCGCTTGCATCTGAAGCCAAACTGTCTGGCATCAGCTGGCCTGGGCTGGCCTGGGCTGGCCGGACATAGCGCTACATTTGAGCCAACTTCTGTAGAGAAAAGGTCAAGAATAGGAGGGAAAAGGAGAAAAAGGGCATGATACAGCTGATGGCATGATAAAACGTTATCGAGCTTTACCAATTGACCCTGTTTGGTGCCATAAAGCCGAATTAGGGTCCACATTTACTGGACTTTTCGGTGGTATGGGGCATTTGGATGAGAAAAAAATTTTGATGGAGGTTGAAAAATTCGGTCTGCTAACGTTCATTTCGATAAGTGAGAATCATCGATGCAGCTTGAAATTTTTTTAAAAATACGTTCAAAGGCATAAGGCATTAACTGCGTTCGAGGCGATATAATAAGATAAAGAACCACATACTATCGTTTGCTTGAACGTGCGCTGGAAGCAAGATTGAGTGTTGTTATCAAAGATGTCGGCTAGAGAAGAGCTTTTGAGCCGGCACAAAAAAGAGCAGAGAGACCTTGTGGCTACGGTGACGGGATTGAAAAAGCAAGCCACCAAGAAAACGAGGCGAAACGTAGTAACCAGATGCGCCGAGCTTGAACGAGATTTGGAAATAAGACAGAAGCAGGAGATCGAAGAGTTTGACGGGGAAGAGAAGCTGCTTGGAGGAAATGGGCTCGATGAGGAAGCAGGAAAGCACGAGCTGGAGCTCAGTCCAGAAGAACTATTGAGGAAAATGCAAATCAGTGTGGAGGAGACACAAGGAGAAACGGAGGACGTGGGAGCATCTGCGACGCAGGAAAAGGCCCCAAAGCAAAAACGCAATAGACAAAAGGAGAGATTGGCAAAGAGAAATGCAGAAATAGAGCGGATCAAAGAGGAAGCAAGCAAGGAAGCAGAGTCCCAAGTGGACTACAGAAAGTTGGAGCAGGAGAGTATGGCGTCGCTCCTACAGATCCATGGACTACAGATGCACGAAATACAACCGGATGGACACTGTCTATTCGCATCCATCCGAGATCAATTGATAGAGAGGCACTCTGTGGAGGAGTCCATCGCAGATTTGAGGCTCAAAGCAGGTGAGTATATGAAGTCCCACCCCGACGAATTCGTGCCTTTTCTTTTCAATGAAAACACCGGAGAACTCGAGGAATTGGTCCCCTACGTGACTAAATTGACTACCACAACTATGTGGGGTTCCGACATGGAAATACTAGCATTGGCCAACTACTTTGACTGTCCCATCAGTGTCTATATTGCAGGCTCGTCAAAACTTAAATTTAACGAAAATGGTTCACAACCAGAACTCAAATTGGGCTACTTGAAGCACTCCTATGCTTTAGGTGAGCACTACAATTCCCTAAGAGAGTTATAGATTGATATAGAGGATTAATTAATATATATGCATTTTGTCGTAGTTTAATTAAATGCGACTAGACGGCTCCCATTTATGGACTGTTCGGCCGAAAAAAACCAACGTCATTGCATGCTGGTGCCCCAACGGACACCACCTCACCGCAACGAAAGGCTCCGTCTGAAGTAAAGCTCATTGACGAGTTAGTCCCGAGTGAGTAGAGAGCACCTCACCTCAAACCAATATCAGGGAGATCTTGTAAGAGTGTACTTCATATGGTTGTAGACATTTGGCTTTTAACTTTACGGATTACTATAAAAGCCCATAGTACCTCCGTACAGAACATATCATTGAAGATACGCAATTATTCATTGCATTGAGGCCCGCCGATCGAACAATGTTATTTGAACCATTACTTTGTTCGAACACATTGATATTAATCCCTCTGTGGTATATTTTTTCGTGTCGTCTGCTCTTTTGTATTGTATACTGGATATAGCAGGACCCTCGAAAGCAGAAGAATTGCCAATCCTAGTAAATCACTACCGGGTCTGTAATTCCAATTTTCACCTTACAAATCTATCAACATTGAACTGGAGTCTCCATTTTCTCTTAGCCCAATGCATCTATCCTTCGTAATTTCACTTGTTGTCTACGCAAATGGCAAAATAGAATGATTTGCCAACTCAAAAGCTTCGTTACTTATATACGCTGGAAATCACTAGTGATCAGCTTAGCAACACCTTTGTCCAGAGATGAGAGAGAAACGAACGACAAAGGGGGCGCGTGACATGAATAGCTTGGGCATCACACCGCTAGAAACTGGGACGGAAAAAGTTTTCTGTGTCAACCTGGTAACATCTGGCGATAGTTACTCTCTGAAAAACGTCCTGATTGCGAGGGTGGGAAATGTCGTACCCTCGATTTACCATGCTTTTTCGGGGGGTGCTGGACATTATCGAGTCGTTCTTTTGACGTAGGTCCAGGATATACTTTCCCTAGGAGCTCCTTCGCTTGCGAGATGAGCTTTGTAGCAATCAACGTACCCTTAGTTTATCACCATGGTTGCAATTGAAAGTTATACACCTAGCAATGCTTGCTACGATTTTTTTTATAACGTCGACATCAATTGGCGGTTCAACCTCCTCGTCTAACTATGAGCAATTGTTCACACTCTCTTTTTTTCGCACTAGGCCTTGTGGAGGTTCGACGTTAGCCGATCTTCATGTAAATCCATTGCCCCTAAAAAGGCTGTGTACGTCCACACTGCAAGAGTTCTATCGCCCATACCGAATAATTGGTTGAGCTGTTCACTATGTGTATCCTTCGCATAACGTATGCCATCAAGCACAAAGAATTCACTAATACCATTTTGCACAAGGATATCTCCTGTGCGACCATGTAGTGAATTTAGCACTTGTCGCCTTAAACCGGATGTCGTTCTGTCGCTGATAATACTATGGAATACGCTGTCTCTTTACTGATTTGCAGCTAAATGAAGCCGAGAGGACGTATTTCCGAAAGCTTGTTCATTGCATAAACTGTCACCAGGATTTCACTATCTGCTGTTTCACTTTGAAGGTGTGCCACACGGCCGCTTGTTTTGCACTCTACACCGTTACAATGCCCTCACCGAGGCCTTCACTTGCGTTCTCAATCGGAAATCGTCACCTTCCGTATTTCTATACCAGTGGTTACTATACTGCCTGTATGGAACTCATTTCACTTCCTTCGAGTATCCAAGTACGCAAGAAAAATCCTACAATTCAAGAACCCCTTATTCTATGTGATAATGACAAGTGTTACATCAAACAAACCTTGTAGTCGTTTCAGCTTCTGCTTAACAACTGCTATACGCCAGAGTCCTGCTGGAGAGTGCCATTGAACCTGTCTTGGTCTCGTGGCTTCTATGTTTCCCCTGTGTTCTGATGTCGGTCCCTGTTCCCTTCCTGGAACGTGGATCCCTTTTGTCGAAGATTGCCCGACGACGGTTTACAAGGGTGATTGTCCCCCAACGGTCTTAACGACAAAAAAAAAATCAAATCAAAAGTCGCACCTTCAGTGAATTGTTCTTAGCTCCGCCAAGATCGCACTTTTTCTTGGGATCTCTTGCTCAGCGTCCAGAGGGTCTCAATTGCCCTTCAATTGTCCCTCCGTTGGCCTCCTCCTTGATTCCCGCCTCGCTGTTGTCCATATCTCGCTGTAGATCTCTGTTTTATCCCCTCTTGATCTGCTTCTTGTAGCTCGGATCCTCCATACATATCCCAAGCCTTTGAAATGTCGTACTTGATCTCAATGTCGCGCTTAATCTAAAATTTGCACAGGACGTAAATGTTCGTCCTAGATAGAGCCTGCAATGTTCCCCAGTGCAAAAACAGCAGTAAACTGAATTGCGTGCGCGAGTATACAGATAGGACCTTCCTTAACTTCAACTGCATTCAGGAGTACGTCTAATCACATCAACTCTACATAAGTACGGTAGGTGATCAAATCGAGCTTTGGATGCGAACCCACAGCTCTTCGGCTCCGTCAGTCGCTTGGACTCCTTTGTCTCTCGCTTAAACGCATTTCGAAGAGCTACTCGAAGCTGCACCTAGTGGTTATCCTCTCTTCGATGCCATAAGGCTCTATACGCATTGCTTATCTCTATGTACGGTCTACCTTACTCGCCCGTAGCCGACCGGCCGAATCCAATGGGCATCTTGAAATTCCAGTGCTGGATCATGCGTGCAGAGTCAATTAGACCAGATTTTAGGCTCTCGTGAAAGTGTGTCTCAGTTGAAAGGTAGATGGGATGGCCTACACAAGTGTGATTCCTGTAGCTGACTCGACTATCGGGGTAAACTACTTTAAACTGAATCGAAGCACAAGGCCTTGCGTCTGTTACTGCTAGCGACTATTGCTGGGGCAGCTCAGCAGAAGCCCCCTTCTTTGACACTTTTACACACACACTTATTCAGACATGGGTGTGGGCGTGTGTCTGCAGCTTGTGGATACACCCCAATGGGTATATGGACCTCTCCATCTTGTTGGTGTCCATCTTGACTACTATAAAACATGTTTGTGTCATTAATGATTATATACACGACTTTTGATTTGAGTTGATCACGTGCGTTTTGTTATCCGGAAGTGAAAAATCATTCTCAGCGATGGGCTTAAGGCTAAGATAGAAGCAGATAAAGCGCTTACAGACGGAATATCATCTGGATGGGTTGGTTTTGGGCAGAAAAGGATAGCATAAGGGCATCCGGAGGAAAGTGTCCTGTTGATCATGGAAAAAAGAGTGACGGAGGGCTCGGGAGCTGTCCCGTAAAGCACGACGGTGCGATGGTGGGCCAGTGTCCAGTAAAGGGCGAGGAGGTTGAGTTGCTTAATCCGTACAACAACATGCCGTTTGATATCAGTACTCAGCGGGCACCTGGTCAGAAGATTCTGTTGTCGACGGAACGGACGATATCGTCAATTCCGAAGGGAGAACTGGACGATGAAGGGTTGTGGGAGTATCCATCGCCACAGCAAATGTTCAATGCGATGTTGAGAAAGGGCAAGGGTGGAGGTATTCCCGAAGATGCTGTGGAGTCCATGGTTGATGTGCACAATTTTTTGAATGAAGGTGCATGGCAGCAGATTTTGGAGTGGGAGGAGAAGTATACTGCCAGTAGCAGAATGGGGCCTCGTCTCCTTCGATTCACGGGCAGGCCGCACGATCTCTCTCCTAGAGCACAGATGTATTTATGGCTCGGGCAGTTGTTCCCGCAAACGTTCAACACCCAGCCGCCATTTGACCGCCACGACTGGACAGTTTTGAGGTCATTGGGCAGAGAAAATGGTTGGAAACAAGTGAGGTATGTCATCGACTACTACAGCGCGCCGGACGACGAAGAGACTGGAATGCCTTCGTTCGTGTTGGATACAAGACCAGCGTTGGACAATCCAGAGAACGCTGTTGATAGGTTCACGCACTGGGCTGGTCCTCTTTGGAAAAAGGCAATGGGAGAAGCCCAAAGGTAATGACCTTTACGAAGCATTTTAACCGCATTAATTGTGAGCAGTTTGTTTTTGCTATTTATGTATATATCGGCTAATATAGTGTTAGCTCTCTTGAGCATTAGAATGATAAAATTGACTTTTATTAACAGTTTTGTATTTACAAGATTTCTTTATTGTTGTAGCGTCACCAAAGTAGCAACTTTTACTTGGCGATTTGGGCCAAAAGTCTCTCATCTACTCTGTAGTTCTTTGTCAATGAACGTAAGACCTTGGGCAATTCGAGACCTAACTCGTTTAATGGTTTGCGAGCAATTTCATCGATTAAAAACTGAACAACTTGTTTGTTGTCACGCTTGATGAAGTGAGTTAACAAAAAATAGTAGGTGAAGAAGTTGGGTTCGACATCCGCATAGAGCTTAGCTTGCTTTGTGAAGTTGGCGTAGTAACTCATGGCCAAATCTTCATGCTTGGATAACAATGCCCTTATCATCATATTCCAGATTCTTGTGTCATTCTTGATGCTGCCTATGTACCTTTCAAAAATTAGCTCTGCATTGCCGATCAATCCAAAGTCTAGCTCACCCTTTAACATTGAAGTGAAAAGTTCTGGTGAGTTACGGTATTTCTTTGAAGCATACTCAAATAATATTCTGGCTGCTTCAAGGTTGGCTCCGTCCTTAACCAATCCATCAATCAACGATGTGAAAGTATATTCATTCAAGGTGATTGTCCTGGATTTCAAGACACCTTCCAATAACTGATCCACGCTGGGCAATAATCCCAGCTCACGGTGAAGTTTGAAATATATATCGATAACAATGGTATAAGTGCCTATTTCCTCAGGGATATTGTTCTTATTCATAAACTTCAAAATTCCGTCCACAGCATTGTAGTTCTTGCTGCGAGCATAGTAACTCAAAAATGTGTTCATTGCCGATGAGGAAGGCTTATAGCTGCGGTCTTCATTCATGAACGTCTTGAGCTTCTGTTCTGCTTCTTCGATTTGCTTGTTGATTATGTGGCCAATTAAGATATTGTTTCTAGTAGAGTGGATCACTGGCAACAAACCTTTACCTGCAGTTGAATACTCCTCCAAGAAACTATCGACCAAGTCGAATCTGTTAAGGTTGGCAAATGATGCTACAACAATGGAGAGGGTTTTGGGCGTCATTTTCACCCCACTTTCCAACATAGTCTTGATTGCTCTCTCTAAGTTGAGTGCTGTCTCTTTCTTTTTCTCTGGGGTGAAATTCTTGGTGTAGGTTGGATGTCCCATCGATTTGAATAAGAATTCCCATGAACTAATAGTGGGTTTTTGGATACCATTCAGAAGCATGCTTTCGAAAATGGCAAAGACATTCTCAAACAGCTTACATTCGTAGTATCCATCCATCAACTTCACAAGGGTGCTCTCTTTCACTTTGATGTCTTTTTGTTCAGACGTTTCCTTTATCTGATCGAAGATTCTGTTCAACAAATTCACATCGTTGTGTGCAATAGCACTGTTTATTCTATTCATGATAATTTGTCCATTTGGATCCAAATTCTGCTTCATATACTCGTTTAAAGCCTTGGAAAACTTGGGGAACTCCGAACTTTGTGATTTCGAGAGATTCAACGAAGTGATTGCTCTGCCTACTTGGAAAGACAGAGGGAGATCTTCTGTTTGCAATAACTTTTGTGCATCTTGCAACAGAAATTTAACATCATGAGCAATACAGGATTGCACATACACATAAAATGCAAGATTTTTCATATCGTTTCTGTTGTAGATGATGTTCTTAGTTCTCATGAATCCAAAGTACTTTGATATTAACGGATTCTCGCTTATCTTGTTGTATTCGAGGAACTTCACCCACAAAGCAAGCAATCTGTGGTATATCTCTGGGGATGCCTCATACAGTGCCATGTCGTGAGCGAACAATGCAGTGAAGTGAATTTGGTGGGCAACCCGCATCTCGATGAACAAGTTCAAAATGTCTTCCAACGACCGGTTGCCTGTGCTAACATCCTCCGCGGCCGCTTTCGTGAACACATCGTATAGTATAGGCTGAAACAACGAGTATATATCCTCGTCTTTGATCTTTTCTGCGAGCTGCACCTCTCTGAGGTACGCAAGCCCTTCTTCCAAGACGTCCAAAGACTCACTCAAATCGTTTTTGCTCTCCAAAACTGACTGTCTGATTTGCATTGAGATATCTCTAAGCTTGTAGTTCAAATTGTACTTCTTCCCTCTTCTGTTTGAGCCATTCGATTCTTTGGATTCCGACTTGGAGTCCCCGAGTATGTCTGATGCCTTTATTCCTGGTACTGTAGCCTCTTCAGTAATAGTTGGCGAAGATGATTGAAAACATCTCAGAATCCGAAAAATACTGGCAGAACCAGCAATTTCACGTCTAGCTATACTGCCTACTATACTTTTACGGACCTGTAACATGGTGTGAGTGCACAAGTCTTTCAAGTGTGTGGAATCTTGATATTCTTGGTGTAGATTTTTTCAATCCTATATCCACAGATTGTTGAAAAATTTTACATCGCGGACGCAAAATCGGCTCCAACGCCTACAACGAGTCTACAGGGTTCTCAGCTTATATATGATCGTCTATTGGGTCTACTAACAGGTTACATAGGTGGATTCCAGATCCCTAGACTTGTTAGTTCATTGCACGATGCAATCTTGGTCGCTGGAGCGGTCTTCTTCCGAAGACCGCTCCACCATCCTCTTGCTGTCCGGCGCAGTCTGCTATGTTGTGGTGCAGTTTCAGATAAATTTCTCTTCTCATTAAACAGATAATCAATTGAGCTGGGTTGTAGATAGAGTCCTTCTGACTCATTATCATCATCTAACTCGCACATCACAACACTCTGCAGCGTCACCGCAGCACTTCCACGGCTCTGCTGCGTAGTGCAGGTACACCGTAAAACTTGAACTTACCCATTGTATCCTTCAACGTCCATTTGGCCCGTCTTAAGCCCATTAGCACCTCGTTCGAGGATAAGACACTGAAAAATTTCCGTCAAAGAGAAGAGCCTGGCCTTATATTGTGGTCGTGCCCGGGCCAAAATTTAACGGTGCTGCTCTGCTGAGCTCAGATCAAGCTCAGTTCTGTGAGGCCTTTGGGGGATAGAGCCTGCAATATTGTAACACAACAGGGTCTGTGTGCTTGATATGTGAATGTAGATGTTGATACTAACCATCTGCTGAAAGCGTCCCAGAGCTACGGCAGGCAGTAGCTCTGAGCGCTATTTGGCCCCCAAAAACTGCCCATCCTCTTTTTCTGGGGTCAGGTTCCCCATACCCTGCTTCATGTAGACCAAGATCTAACACCACCCATCCACAAGTTTGTAATCCTCGGAGCCTACGCCACAGCCTTCCATGGCATTGTGGTCAAGCTCCATCATCGTATCCAACGTTCACGGAGACCCCCACGTGATAGCTATCCAGGTGCACCCTCGCAGCCTGCTACAGAATCAGTGACTTTGACAGTTCCCCTAGTTTATCTTCTTTTTGAACTATGGGCTTTCAACTTAATTATTGAATAACATCACTCCACATACGATACCCATGTCAGAAAGTACAGAGAACTCACCCTTGTTGAACCACAGTGGTTCTAAAAAGAGAGTGGGAAAACACAAGCTCAAGATTGCTGTAGGCACTGTGGTATTGATTGCGCTCTGCACGTTTGCAATCGTCTACTCCAGCAAGGTTTGGTTACTAGAAAGCTTCAGGTGGCCACTCCCGCTGGTATTACTGCCGTTGAAGCTCACGGTTTACACAAACAACATTCGTTTTGACAACAATTACAATGATCCGCTCGAGAAGAAGTGGAAGCACCGCAAGCACCCCGTGGTTCTGTCCATCGACTTCAACACGCGGTCCGGAGAGGCCAATATTGTTTGTTTGCAGGAGGTGTTGCACAACCAGTTGAGCGACATATTGTACGAGCTAAATGACGACAATACGACGGGAGAGTGGAACTACTATGGGGTAGGGCGAAGCGACGGGAGCACAGCTGGAGAGTATGCTCCGATTTTGTTCAAAGACAGCGAGTGGTCTGTGCTCGACAACCAAACCTTCTGGTTGAGCGAGACGCCTCTTATCCCCAGCAAGGGCTGGGATGCGGCCTTGGAGCGCATAGTCACTATGGTGACTGTGCAATCCAAGAGTAACCCATCCGTGATTCTCAACTTCTTCAATACCCATTTTGACCATAGGGGAAGAGTTGCTCGGAAAAGGTCTGCAGAGCTCATCATAAAGAAAATGAACAACTACAACAGATACCCTTCATTCCTCTGTGGTGACTTCAACACTCAGCCAAAAGATCAACCGTACCACACGCTTAAAAAGGCCGGTTTCAAAGACAGCAGAGTCTTGGTCGACACCCGCCATTATTACGGCCACTACTCTACATTCACAGGCTTCGACAAGCATAACGAAGCCAACACCATCATCGACTACATCTGGTCTCCATATTTCACCTCTTCGAGGTCCTCTCCTGAGGCTTCGAACGAACAGTTGGAGTTGGAAAGCGGGGGATCAGATGCACATCAAAATTTTAAAATTCAATTAGAGAGCTTTGCAATCCTCCACAACTACTATCACGGCTTCTATTTTTCCGACCATAGACCTGTAGTTGCAGACTATTTGGTGTGGCCTACCCTCTTCTGATACCCCGAATGCCCTTGATGACACTCCATATTTGAGGTCTAGTTTACTTTTACCATGACAGCTTCCGCAGTCTGCAGAGCTTCTACTTCTTCTTATATACCATGCTATGTTTTACGATTGTTTTTCCATTTCTTAACAAACCTCAATTAACGTCCAACTCAATAACTTCATCACTTTTTTTCACCTTCTTCCCTCCCCTCCAGTACTCCAAAATCGTTTCCAGTCCGAGAGTATCCGCACAGTCGCCGCTGATATTTCTATTCACAGCTTCTACTAAAGTCGTAACTACGACTGATCTGGGTGTTTCTTGTAAGATTTCTCGAAAGTCTTGGCTACCGGTATTTTCCTTCGCAGCCATTTATTTGAATAGTATGCCTAACCACCCACAGAACACACTTCAGATGCCGGAACGCCCCTCCGGTTCCCCTTCTGCACTTTCTTTGCAATACAGTCCGCCTCCAAACCTCCAACCCCACACCAACTGCAATAGCAAGTCTTTTCCATCGTTTTTCATCTGGTCCCAAAGGTCTTATCCTGGCCTTTCGAGTTCGCACTCTTTTTATGGGAGATTCTTCATCAATCCTCCATTGAACAACGTTCATGCTGAATACCACAGCTCTTAAAATACGATACTTCACATTCGCTTAGCAATGGACTACCGTACCATCCACTAGCGGTGCCCGGCTGAACAGGTTGCTCGTACTTTCGTACTTACTTCGTTAGTACAAAAGTCCGCGATCTTCAAGGAAAAATTATGTACCCCAGTTTAATGTCTTAATAGCCTGCTACAAATACGCCGTTTCAGGCATAATAGATACGAAAAAGGCAAAATACGTGTGTGATGTTGAGCTTTCTGATGACCTCGACACCCCGGGACTTTGTCAGTGTCGTCGATCGTCCCACCAAAGACTGAACTGAAGCGATTTTATCCAATCCTACATTCTACCCCACAAAATTTTATCCACTTAAAATGGTCCGTATTAACTTATAGCATCCTATATCACTGCACAATATAGGCACATTGAGTGATTCTATACAAATCACCCTTTAAGAGCCGCTGCTATGGACCGCATAATCTCCCGTTACGTTATTTTCCGAGAAGGTATTCCAACCCCATCAAAATGAAGATTTCCCTTATGGCCTGTTGGGGAAAAAGAATAGAATGCGTTTATATATAGAGTAACGGTTTTCTCCTGTTGAGATACACATTTATAGGTAGCTAGATAGTAAGACGGTGAAATACCAGTATAATATAGGCTTCAATAGTAGAAATATTAATGACAACGAGAGGAACTGGTGAAGCATCGCAAGATTTAGAGTCAAGCGACTCGGGAGGCTACGATGAGATCAGAGAACATAATGCACATGCAATGAAGCCTCCCGATTTTTCACTGAGGGCGGTCAAAAGATACATTGTTACACGGTTCAGTACGTTGTTCGTGCCCAGGAGCGAGCTTGAACAATACACATGGAGCGATGTGTATAATCCATTCAAGACTCTCGGGCTTTTGAATCTAAGACAGTGGAATGCGTTTTTCGTGGGGTTCTGGGGGTGGACATTAGATGCTTTTGACTTTTTCGCTGTGTCCTTGAACGTCAGCAACTTGGCTGAGACTTTTGACGTAAGCGTGAAGGACGTGACCTGGGGTATCACATTGGTGTTAATGGTGAGGTCCGTGGGTGCGGTGATTTTCGGAATCCTCACCGACCGTTACGGGAGACGATTACCATACGTAATCAACATGATTCTCCTTGTCGCCATCCAGATCGGTACAGGGTTCGTACAGACATACAAGCAGTTTCTTGGAGTTCGTGCGATCTTTGGAATAGCCATGGGAGGTGTGTTTGGAACATGTATGGCCAGTGCCACAGACGACTGTCCAACGAAAGCAAGAGGTATAATTGGTGGTATGTTCCAGCAAGGATACGCCTTTGGTTATCTCTTGGCCGTAGTTTTTCAGAGAATCTTGGTTGATAATGTGTCCAAGGGATGGCGCTCAGTTTTCTGGTTCAGTGCCGGTCCTGGGGTTCTTCTAATTTTGTGGAGACTTTTGACTCCTGAATCAGAAGCATATACCAAACAGAAGGCGCAATTGGCACTTGAGGCTCATAATGGCAGTCCGGAGGCTTCGACTTTCAAGGAACTGGCTAAAAAAGCCTTGAAAATTTATTGGTTGATCATTATCTACTGTATCTTCATGATGTCTGGATTCAATTTCATGTCGCATGGCTCTCAAGACCTTTATCCCACACTTTTGACTGAACAGTTGAGCTTTGGAAGCGACAGGTCCACAGTCACCAATTCAGTTGCAAACTTGGGTGCAATTTTTGGGGGAATAGCTTTGGGTCACATCTCTACATTCGTTGGTCGAAGACTAACCATTATTCTTGCTTGCATCTTTGGCGGTGCCATGATCTACCCCTGGGCCTACTTGAGAAATTCTGGCATCAATGCCGGAGCCTTTTTCTTGCAGGTCGGTGTACAAGGTGCTTGGGGTGTCGGTGTTGTCCATCTTTTCGAATTGAGCCCGCCCCAATTCAGGGCCTTTGTCAGTGGAGTGTCATACCAGTTGGGTAACTTGTGTTCTTCTGCATCAAGTACCATTGAGGCCACTATCGGTGAAAGATTCCCCATCCACGACAAGAACAACGAAGCCACCTATGACTACTCCAAGACCATGGCCATCTTCATTGCCTGTGTGTTCGTGTACCTCATGATTGTCGTCTTCATTGGTCCTGAGAACAGAGGCGCCTCGTTCGACATCAACAGAGACGAAGTCATAAAAGAAGACGAAGGGAGAATCGCATCTGTCTACGACGATGATAAAGAGGCTGTTGCTCATGTCGAGGCTGTTGCAGAGCGATAGATATGTCTCTCTCAAAACAGTCCCCTTACTCAATATTAACCTTATGACCCTTTGCTTCGATTCCAACGTAAATTCCATAATTTTTCGCTGACTAGCATGTCTGCGTTCACAGCTCACAGTCTATTTTCCCAAAGTCATTTTTGGATGTCAATGATCATTTGGAATCACCACTTGTTTGTACAGCAAAAAAATACACCGTTAATTGGTTTTCTGCAATTCTAATCTTCTCTTGGCTCTCTTTATAGACGTCCAAGACATCTTTGTACCTAATTAAATTCATTTAATAAACGCAATTGTTCTTTAACAAGCTTCAATTACCATTGAAAATGACTATACAATGTCTGTTGAGTCTTCATATTGTATCCTTTCCTTTAGAAGCTAACGTCAACGTCGTTTTTTTGATCTCGATATCTTCAGTATGGAAAAAGTTATCAAGAAATCTATAGTACACGATTTTTTTTCAAAATACAACAAAGGCATTAAAGACATTAAGAATGGATCTAAATGATCTAAACCTCCTGAATCCTGTTCTTTTGGGGTTCTATGATCCTTTCAATGTGTACCCTTTGATTAAGGAGGATTTGGATGCGAAATTCCCGCTAACAAACCTCCATTGGAAGTACCAAGCTTCTGAGCGTCTACAATCAATTCCTTTATTGCCCATAAAACTCGTGGAAGAAGTGCCCAAGCAGCTGGTTGTGGCAGAAAATGATAACATATACTTGCGTGTGATGTTTGTGAAGTACGAAAACTTGGATATGTACAGATCGCAGGTCAGACCGTTGATTAAAGAGTGGTTGAAGAAGTTGTTGAGTGGGTCGCACGCCGAGTGGATGATAATAATGTATATTCCTTCGCTTTTCAAAGACAAGAACTCGACGCTCATCAAGACTTCTGTCTTTGACAAATTGAAGAACGACTTTGGGGCGGAGGGAAAAGAGCTTTCGGGGTTGGGCGTAACACAAGAAAGCAGGGAGAGGTGTTTCCGATTGAGAGAGAACTACGAAAACAGCATTGATAAACTAGAGGCATATAACGTGATTATTTCGCAGTTCAAGATCTTGTTGCTCGAGTCTTTTACCAATAAGTACGAGCTACTCACTGAGAGCCTCGAGAAAGAATCAGACAAAGAGTTGAAGCATTTCCATCTCAAACTCAAACTAGCGGATCTCCTCAGTGACATGAAGCTATCACAGGACTCTTTGAATGTCTTTGACGATATCTGGGATTTGTTGAATGTTTTGAAGTCTGTGCATAGCGATAGTTTTGACTGTTCTTTGGAATCCATACCTCTAAACTTGGATGAATACCATTTTGAATCTTCACTCTTGGAGAAGAATAGTGATCTCGTATATGGTCCCTTCAGAGAGAAGTTTAACTTGTTCGAGCTCAAGTGTTTCATATTTATCAACCAGTCAATCCTTCTTCAATCATTGGCAAATTTTGCACAGACAATCTCCATATCGACCATACACATATCTAAACTATTTCATAAACTACTCGTTTTCCTAGATGATATGTCCCTTTCTTTTGGCGACTCGTTGGATGAATATCTCTATGTCGTTATTGACAACTATTTGAATTTGCCAATCTGTAGCAAACTTGTGGAGGTAAACAACAAAAACAATGCTACCAACAACACCAATGTCGTTCTAAGGGAGATATTCGAAAGCAGAGCAGAATTGAGACTATACCAAAGATCTAAATTAATTACTATTGCATCAACGGAAGGTTATTACATCGAAGGTATAAGAATATCTATGAGTAATGTCTCTTTAGATGATGATAAAACTCCCTCCAAAATAGAAAAGAGATGGAATTATAGTCCATTAGCTAACATTCTCAAGGACAAAGACTCCTATTATAAAGCATTGGAAGAGATTACAGAGTCAATAATTTTGGATTTGGTCAATTCAAATAGAGCGAAAACTGTCGATGTCCTTAGTGTTGATTTGGCACTCCTCAATTATCAGAAGGGCAACTATAAAGAGGCACTAGACATTTTACAGGATAGCCACGATTTTTTCCTTTCCAATGGTTGGAATTTTATGGGAGGCTTCATTTTAGAGGCATATCTTGATTGCATAAAAAAGACTTCGAAAGATGATAATGAACTCATTTTAATTTCTTATCTCAAACTATTTACTACATTTGCTTCTAAGGGTGAAAAGGTGGGAATAAATGAGTATGGACTTACCAAAGAAAAAGACTACCCTCAAAAGATATTTGAAGAGATAAGGAAATACTCTTCATTATTGGATAAAGAAATTGCCTTCCCTCTAAGCAAACTTTTTGATTACGAAAGAGACGTTTATATCGAGCACAACAAGGAAACAAGCTTAAATAAATCAGTTTTGCGATTGAAAATCAGAAATCTCCTCGGAACTGCTTTGACTTTCAAACGAATTAAAGTAGAGTTGAGGAATAGTGTTGAAAAATGCATACCTTTTGAATTGGAAAATGTTTTATTGAAACCCGATGATGATATAATAACCCTTCAGACCAATCACTTGTATGAGGGTTTTTTCAGACTATCAAATGTCCAATTTCAAGTCAACGATAGCTTGAAATTTGTTGATCAATACGATATCCATGACAAAGCCAAGAATACAAATAACGACATTACAGTATTGAAAAATAATCAAAACTCCTTTCTTGTCGATTCAACATTGCAGACTTCAGTCCTAGTTGAAGAGATGCCTGTCTCAAAAAATATACACTGTTACCAGGATTTCACTAAATTGTGGTGTGATTTTCTGAAACCTTTCGACATAGAATTAGGTTTCACTGAAATATTATTTTGCATTAGGAACGGCAGTTCCAAGATCCAGAATTTAAGTTTTAGCTTGTCAAGCTCTACAAGTGGCTTAACTTTTGATATCGATGAGTCTGCAACGACCATTCCTGAAATTGGCGAGAATGAATCCCTGAATTTGAAAATTCCGTATAAGTATTTCGGTAATTCAAACTTACTCAACTTTGCAGTGGAATTGACATATACTTCAAATGGTGAAACATTCTATCATAGTATAGAAAAAAACGTCGACACAAGCTTGATTATTTCTGTGTCGGTTCAAGACATTTTCAACTCCAGTTTCATTTTCTCGAAGTTTCAAATTGGACCAGTCATACCCAAATCACCAATAAAGGTAGTTACTGTGGATCTCTTCTCTGGTAATGACAATTTCGAAATTGGAAAGCCTAATCATATTCCCAAAAACTTGATACTCTTTGACGACCAATACGCGTCATTCATGTTTAGTTTGACCCCCCATCCTGACTACAATTTAAAACCGCTGGATAATCTGGATCTTGAGGTGGGATATGTTGATTTACGTGAGGAATGTGAAAATATCTTAGATGCTGCTTGTATTGAACACTTATCCAAGATCGGGCTTCTTGACACCTGGCTTCTATTCAAGCCATTGATCAGGGAAATTGTGAGATTTGACCTAGATCAATATGTCATGAATAACACATTGGAAATATTGAATAAAGAAGAAGCTATGGAGAAATTAACTGTTCTTCTCTTCGGCCTGATTAAAGAAGAAGAGAGTAGACTAAAACTCAAGGAAGCGTTCGCCGAATCTTTTGATGTCATCGGGAAGAATCACCCTGTATTTGAGGTGTTGAGGAAATTGCATATAGAGGTTCCTATTCCCATATTGGACTTTTTGCATATAGTGGAGTTTAATTACTCTAAGAACACACATTTCGTCGTTGGAAACCCAATCACAATGAAGTTGCATGTCAGAGTGATAACACGATGGTCTGTAAAGGACGATCCAGATGCAGCAAACAAGTCTGATCTCACCGTGTTGGCAGAGTCCTCGCCTAACAACTCTATGTCTGTGGTCCCGCCGTCCGTCGCCAAGTTTCAAATATCGATCCAAAGCGACGACAACTGGCTCCTTTCAGGCTTCCGAAAGTACATATACTCCTTGGAAGAACCTAACGAAGAAAAGAGTCTTTCTTTTGAGGTTACTTTGATTCCTCTCAATGTTGGAAAAGTATTGTTACCGAAAGTCAACATAAAGTCTATGCAACAAAGCGATGACTCTCCAACAATGGATACGGTTGTTAAAAACGGCTCAGAGTCAATATTGGTGGTTCCTGAGCTAGATAGCATTACGTTTTCGTTTTAAAAACCCGTGCTGTTAAGTATATGAGGTGCTTCCACATCCTAGTGGTGGTATATTTATGGATATTGTATGTAGAATTAATAACTCAGATTGAGTGAGCAGTTTCAATAATAAGACTTCATCGATTGAACCTTGTGTAGCCTTGAAAAACAAGATGTGTCTTAGTTCCTCTCAATTACTGGGTGGAGTGTTAGGACCCTTTGAATATTAATTTTGAAACCATTACCATAGGGTGCAAAATTTAAATTCGGCTCAATTCAATGTGCTTTTTTGGCCTGTTTCCAGGAGAAAATGTTATCCATTGATTGACTGATATAATTATGTTGTCTGAAGCTAGTATCAACGACTCATCAAACTCTAAGCTCTGGGAAACCCTCCAACTTTACCAGCTCGTTGGAGGCGCCATCGCTATCGAGCACTTTTGTGTTATAATAGTTTATATATACACCCATCTATTTGTAGCTGGAATTTCCAAGCAGTTAAAGCTTAGCCTCTTCTAACCCTAACGATGGCAAAAGACACGACGTACTACGACATCTTGGGTGTCACCCCAGATGCAACGGAGGCAGACTTGAAAAAGGCATACAGAAAACAGGCTGTCAAGCTTCATCCCGATAAGAATGCCAATGACCCATTAGCTGCTCAAAAATTCCAGGGTTTAGTAGAAGCATACGAGGTACTTCGGAATCCACAAACAAGAACCATCTATGATGAGGTCGGAGTAGAAGGAATGAAGAACGATGGTATTGCTGAAGGTCATGACATGGATCCGACAGAATTATTCGGTGAAATTTTTGGAGGCAAAGGATTCGAGGACTGGATTGGGGAGCTCTCTATGATGAAAGACTTGGCCAAAACTGCAGAGGTGTTCGAGGGAGATGAATCCGATGAGACGATTGCTGAAAATCTAGGAGAAACAAAGCCCGGTGAGGGCGATGTCTCAGAGAAGACTGACTTGCAATTGCATAATCAAAGCGACAATGTTTCAGCCGCAAACAATCAGGCATCGGCAGAGCAAAAGTTACCTAAGAAACCTCTGAAGATTTCCAAGGAGCAGAGTGAGAAGCTTCGCCATCTTGAAGAAGAAAGACGCAAAGCATCTGAGGAGAGAATCGACACGTTGACCAAGAAGTTAATATCGAGAATAGAAAAGTATCAATCGGCTTCAACCAATGAAGAGTCACTCAAGTCATTCGAAAACAAGTTGAAAGAGGAATTGGATGATCTTAAGATTGAGAATTTTGGTATTCAATTGTTACAATTGGTAGGTAAAATATATACTAGGCAGGCTTCTGCTGCAATCCAGTCCTCCAAGACTTTGGGTTTTTCTCGGATTATCACGAATGTCAAGTCCAAGACCAACTTAGTCAAAAACCTGTTTTCGCTCTTGAAAAGCGCATTGGATGTTCAGACCACTCTTCAAGATGCTGCAAAACATGGAGATTATTTGGATTCCATGGAAAAGGAAGGCACGGAATTGTCTCCAGAAGAGAGAGCAAGGCAAGAAGAGTTCCAAAAGTTGATTTTGGGTAAGATTCTTGGCGCAGGATGGGCTTCAACAAAACTCGAGGTCACTGGTGTCTTGAATAAAGTCTGTGAAAGAGTGCTTGGTGATAAGTCGATAACAAAGAAGGAGAGAATACAGAGAGCTCAGACTTTGCTGAGTTTGGGTAAGTTCCTTCTTTCTATACAGAGAACCCCGGACGAAGACGAGGAAGCTAGAATATTCGAAGAGATCATGGCCGAAGCAACTGCCAAAAAATCGAAGAAATCAAAGAGCACCGTCAACAAAACTACAGAGACTTTCATACACCGTGCTGCAGAGGACTCTGAGGATACTCAAGCATCCTGAGAGGACTCGGAACACCATCGTTTGTCTGTTTAATTCACTCTATAGCTGTAGCTGTGATAGTATAATTGGTAACTACACTATTTTGTATAAAGTATTGATAATCCATGGAACTTTAACATCTTCTATACTAATCCACTGAAGAATGACATCTACAAAGGAAGTTTTAAGATTGTACAGAGACCTCTTAAGAAGGGCTTATAAGTTCGACAACTACAACTTCAGAGAGTACTCTAAGAGAAAGGTTGTCGATTCTTTCAAAGCTAACAAACTGTTGAAAGATGAGGAAGACATCAAAAAGTTCTACAACGAAGGTATAGATAATCTCGAGCTACTCAAGAGGCAGACGGCTATTTCGCAGATGTTTACAGCTGAGAAGTTGGTGGTTGAGCCTTTGAAAAAGCATCATTAAGTACAAGCAATTTTGATTAACCAGTATTTTTTGGGGGCAAAGTCCGTGATTAAGCGGTCCATGGGATCCGAATCTGTGTCGCTTGGAGAAAGATCGAGCGTCTCATGATCGAAAGCTCGAAGACCAGTGGTGCAATAGAACTGAGCGTCGGCCCCCTGGATGAATATTTGCTTCCGTTCTTTTACTGGACCTTATATATTCCTTTCAATTATGTTTATAGTCTACAAATTCATAATAATTTCAAGTATTCATGCGAAGGGAGTGACACCTGGTGCCTTCAACGCCTCTGATATGGCTATCAGACTCTCCGTAGAAAGAACAAAAAATGGTGGCAATAGTATTTTCAGCACCTATTGCTACCGTGTGAATACATGAATATTTAATACGCAAGAAAACTAAAGAATTGACAATGGAAGACTTTGATCTGAACCATTATATCAAATACATGATATGTTACCTGATTATGGACTATTTTTCGTTTTCTCTCTTAAGTCTGTTCGATTCACAGTTAGTGAACCCTTAGATGGAGAGACAAAAAAAAAGTAATGAAAGCCCAACGCGGGGATCGAACCCGCAACCTTTTGATCGCTTCTTTATTAAGAGTCAAACGCTCTACCGATTGAGCTAGCCAGGCTGACTTTCGAAAGTTGGATATCTATATCCATATTCAAGTCTACTCTCCAATTGAATGGTACCTTTCATTTTGCAGTAGACGATGTATAAAGACGTGTACGCCGCTACCCACATGATGTACTATGTAGATGGATAAGAAACCTTTCGTATAGTAATAGTATGTAGCCGATATCGGTACTTGCTGTCAGTTCGTACTTCGCAAAGAGATTTTCAGAAAAGAATAGTACAACTTTGTCTTCGTGAAAGACTTGCCTTACGACAAATATATTTAACAAAAACTAAAATCACATTGCATATAAATGTATACCAAAACATACTTAGAGAGCAACTTTTGTAAGCTCACTTTAATGTGTCCATACCCAGAGGAGACAATGTACAATTACGTCGCTTTCCTCCGGAATCTTAGGTTGTTCAGACTAAAATAGTGTGTGCTGATCTCCTAATTGCTCTAGAAACGATACCCAACCAGTGAACGAATCTATCAAAGTCTTTGTCCTCACTTGCTTCCCTCAATCCGGGGAGAGTCTGAGCCTCGTAACCTGTGAATCTTCCACTGGCATACACAATGTGCTTAAACCACGTCCGCTTGTGCAATCCCTTCTCATGCAAGAAGTTCCGTTCGAAGTATTGGATGAGCTTGTTCTGTTTCCTTATTTGGAATTCAAGTTTTATCCTATTCCACCATCTTAATTCGTCCCGATTGTCGTACTTATATTGCAATTCTTTCGATTTAAAATCAAAGGCTTGAGCATTAGTACGCAAAGTCAAAATATCTTCCCTAGTTCTTTCCAACAACTGGGAGAGAGTAAGGTTCTTATGACTGCTTGCGACAGACAGCAAGGACACCCTGTTATGCATACAAGGTCCTGGGATACTTTGTTCAGCAAATGGCATTGGCTCTCGTTGAGAGTAAAAACCCTGAGAATTTTTGAATACCAGATCCTCGTCTGTCTCATCAAAGCTAGAGTAATCAACCAATATTTCCAGTCCGCTAACTTTCTTATTCAACCATTCATCTGAAATTCCGTCAATAGCACTACTGTAGTATTTTAATAGCTCTTCAGAATAACTGGACAAAGTTAATGGTATCACCTTCTGACTCTCAAGCTTGAGAATTAAAAGACTTGTAAACTTGGCCAAAGTATTATGATAGATAAAACCTTTATCTGCAAATTCGGACATCCAGTGATAAGAATCGTAGTTAGAGTGATATTGATATACGTAGTCATGAGAGGTCTCTCTGAAACCAAAATCCACGCTTGGAACACCTAAGTGATCCAAGAACACTGTGAAATCTGATCCGGACCCTAGTGCCTCGAATTCTCCACCTCCATCGGTTACAAAATGATCATAGAGTGAGCCGACGCCTTTTTCTGGATATTCGACCTTCTTGGCAATATCTAACCAAGCGTCATACAAAGAAGGAGTTGACCCAGCGTGAAACAATTTTCCCGTAAATGCTGCGTCCAAGTTCAAATAAGCAACAACCTTCCTCTTAATATCTTCTCCATATTTTTCGCCTCTTTCTGTGGAGCCCACTAAACCGTATTCCTCTCCATCATAGCTCTGGAAACTAATCGAACGCTTAAACTTGTATCCCGCTTTCTTCAAATCATACAAGGCTCTTGCGACCTCCAAAATCACTGCGGAGCCGCTATTAGGGTCACCAGCACCACCTTTAATCCAAGCATCTCTGTGGTTTCCAATAACGATGACTTCAGATGGATTTTCACCTTCAATTTCACCTATTACATTCCAAATAGGGGTGATGTTAAAAGTTTGATTGTTGTAGAGATTCAACGTAACATGTTTATTAGGACCAATGGAGTAGTCAAAGCCATCCAATTCACCGATCCATTTACTGTCATTAACTTTGGGACCATGCGAGTTCAACTTGGCCAAAATAGGCTTCACTTCCCTGTATGAAATAGGAAGAACAGGAATTTTTCCGATGCTGTCGTAAGGATCCTTTCTCTCTACTCCTGGCTCGGAAGCATATCCTGGGGTAGTAGGATCACCTGGAGCACTACCCTCACCACCGAGGAACTGAACACTTCCCCTTTGCACAGAACTTTCGTGTCTGGCAGGTCCATGCGGGTATTGTTTATAACCGTTTGCAGGTGTAATCCCCAAATCGTCACCTGGATCTGTGTACAATAACACTCCGACGGCTCCGTTCTCTTGTGCAAACTTCACCTTCAATCCACGGAAGATAGCACCGTACCTTGCCACTGCAATTTTGCCTTTCACATCTACCCCAAGTTCCTTCAATTTCTCAAAGTCTTCCTTTGTTCCGTAATTGACATATATGTACTCAGCAGTAACATTTCCTGTCGCAGCATAAGCCAAAAATGTAGGAACTAGTCCAGGTCCTTGGGTACCGGGATCCTCCTTTAACTCATCCTCCTTCAAAGGAGCCTGGTATAACGTTTCCTCCGTACTTGAGTCCAACAACCTTAAGTCGTGGTCTTTATAGTAGCTTGCCAAAACATCGTATGACTCAATGTATGATGTAAGTCCGTATTCCTCAAATTTCTCCTTCGTCCAGTTTGCCAATCCATAATTGGTTCCCATTAAGTGTGCCTCAGCAGTGTACTTTCTCAGCCAATTGCCAGCGAAGTTGGTTTCCAATGCTTCCAGAATCACCTTAGTTACATCGATATCATCTTCTTCCTCGGAAAAGCTTGAAGCTTCGAACTTGCCACTGAATACACCCAGCGGCCTTAAGCTAAATAATCCTAAGCTGATAACAATAAAGCATACACCAAAAACTCGAGCGATAAGCTTTCTACGCCCTGGCTCCTTGGGTTTGGACGGAATCTTCTCGTATCTTCCTTCCATGATCAATTCCTTCTTCTATCAAGCAACAAAACTAGTATAAAGGTGCCAATTCAAAGAAAAAGAATAAATTAAAGACGGGTATAATCGTAAGGTTTGCACTACCTAAATATAGATGTTCGGTTTTCATTACTAAGTAGGAAATTCGCAGCAATTGCGATTTGCTTACGAGACTGTGTAAGCTCAACCAGAAGAATATATAGAGTAAGATGGTAGTTATTAAGGTCTTGGTAGATGACTACAGGTATGAGTTATGGTTTATATGACTTTGAAAATTTCGATATGTCTCCTGGTACCTGTAATGGGAGAGTAATTAGACTCGAGACGAAAGAGCAATCTATAGAATTTTTGGAGCCATTCCGGGACTTATGGGCCAGGCCAGCTGGGGAATGCACCACCCACAGCACGACATTTGAGGTGTATCTGCGGAGTTGGAGACGTAGCCATAGTGGTTGGTGATTTGTTGCGGAGACAATCGAAGAGTGCTGTTGTTGGTGGACAGTGTCAGTATTGTGGCTCTCTGGTCGCGGGCATTTGCATCGACGTCAGATCGGATATTCGTTTACAAGTCACCCCACAGGTAGTGGGACAAGATATGGCTACGGGAGCGAGGTAAGAGGGAATGCTATATTAGACTTGATGCTAAGTAATATTACAGTATTAACTTTGTTCTGCTGTGTTGGAGAACATACTAGCAATGACGTGCGACTCCTGCGATTTGGGGCCGCTTTCCGCGAGATCATCATTGGAATAGAAATCTGTATTTGGTGTCGAGCTATTGTTTTTTCTAGCGTTCCATGACGTATTCAGGTTCACCGTGTTCATTCTTGAAGCCGACTTATTATCAGGAGAAAGCGCTTCATGGATGTGGCCCAACTTCTCGCTGCTCCTGTTCTCGGTGGGAACGGAGAATATATCCATTGCATTTTTATCTTGATTAGCATAGACAGAATCGTCCGCGTTAAGTGTAGAGGTGACCAAGGGCGAGGAGGGCATATTCACGACAGTGGCCTTTGAGTTGTCCAATCGCCGGCTGGGCGAAGACAGTCTGTTGACAGTAAATGTTCTCAACTGAGGCAAACTGGAATATGATCCTCTCCTGTCGTCTTTTTCGCTTTCTGTGTCATCGCTGTGTTTGATATCGTTTGGTGTTTTATTGTCCCTTGGAGTGATCTGGTCTGTTGGGACAGTTTCGCCAAATAAACTGTTGATCCATTCGCTTTGGCCCAAAGGACTTGATTTTTCCGAGCTGTGGTTGAATGACTTCATGACCATGTTCTCGAAATCGGAAAAGTCAGACTTTCTTGGAGAATATCCATTGCCATCAGACGGCGGGCAATTCTCCTTGTCTTCATTATCGTCGATATTAATAACCCGAGTATTCGATTTTGTGGCCATCATAGGAGGAGTAACACCCTGTTGTTCGTGAGACACAGGGTCAATATCTGTTAATGGACCGCCGAACGAGTTGAGTTGATGCATAAAATCATTGAGCTCACTGTAATTAGGTGTAAGTCTATTGTTTTGGCCGGTGTTATATGTGTTCTGGATAACTTGATTGATTGCAGAAGGAGTATGCGATGGCGTAGGAAACTTTGTTTGCTGGCTGTAATTATTTGATGTAGCAATGTTTTGGGATTTCCTATTAGCAATTGAGCTCAAGCTACCTGGATTACTATTGATTGTGTCGTTATGTTCGGTTTCTTTCGTTCTAAGATCTCTCTGAGCATTATCACTGTTATTCTTGTTACTAATATTCGAAGCGAAATTCTCATTGCCGTAAGACTCTTCTCTTTGCTTGATTTCCTTTTTGTAACGCTGCTGTTGCAAGTACTTCTTCACCACTCCTTCTGGTCGCATGAATCCTTTATTGCGTAAGAATAAATAGCATGCATTGCAAAGAGGACCGAACATGCCCTCATAATTCTTCTTGTCAAAAGTTTCTGATCTGTGGACTCCGCTGTGATTGTGATGCAGACCAGTTTCGAAGTACCTCCATGCTATGGATGATGTAGTAGCACAGTTTGAGTTTGTGCACATCAAACCGTGATCCTTGGGTAACTTCAGATGAGGGATTGTGTGTGTTTTCTTGCTGTCAAGATCCTCAGGATCAGGAAGTGATTGGAAACCGCCCATGCTCAGACTTGGATCGTTGATTTTCCTAGAAGACATCTGAGGATTGTACGGTGAATTATTATCATATTCTTCTGTCTCCTCTTCTTCCTCATCCTCTTCGATTATTTGATTGCCCTCGCGATACTCAGTATCATCAGAACCATCAGTTGCATCAGACCCCTGTTCCTCGTTGATAGGTGAAGACACCATCACAGGTGTTTGGCTCACCATTGATCTTGTTCGCATGGCTCTCTGGGCCTCATTATTCGATCTGTTACGTTTCAGAGGAACGTCAACAACCTTAGCCTGGAGAAACGGAGCCAGTTTGAATCTCTCTTGCACGCTTTTGCTGTCATAGCGCGAAGAGGTGTTTGCCTTGTCTGCATTGATGATATTAAATATCTGCTGGTTGCGAGGGTTGTAGAATATTGGAAGCGACTTGGTTCTAGTAGCCTTTGCAGCTCCTATGGAGTTCGATGTCTTCTGTTTGACCCTCCTCTGAGGGAAGTTGTTTGAACCTTCATTAGGTCTTTTCGCATTAAGCTGTTGCAGTGTCGACGAGGGCATAGTACCAGACTTCTCAGAAGTCTTCTCCACCGTATGCATTTTCAATCTTATTTCCAAGGTAAGTGGTGATGTGTTGGACTTGTCACCAAACAAAAAAGATGCAGAAAGGTTCTGACACACTCTGCCCGGCACTAGATGTGATTTGCCAGACTCTAGTAACGTGGACATCATCCCGTCAGACACGAATGGCTCGTCGGGCTGCTCGGTGATGTCCTTGTAGTATACCACGTAGTCCTCCGCTTCCAATCGGAAATTCTCCGGAGAGCTCTTGAGCACCTGTTGAGCACAGCTCTTCAAGTCAAACGCCCCGATCTTCACCGTCTCCTCCTCTCCCGTCTCAGACACCCCGCCCACCGGAATATCCACCACCTTCACAGAAAACTGCCCTTTGGACCGCGAAAGGAACACCTCTGCACTGTTGTTGATCGAGTACAACACCTTGATCTGCATCCGCTTGTATTCTAGCTCCTCATTAGAATACATCTTGTATGCGTGAAGTCTTCTGTTGCCTTCTCCGCCGTTCTAGCTTGTTTTTATCTCGTCTACCCCCTTATTAGTGGTCTCTTGGGTTTTGTTGTTGTTGTTATTTTTTTGTCTGGAGTCGCTAAATCACCGATATTTCTTGTCTTCAGTACACTTCAACCTCTCTAGTCGTCTCAGATCCTCTACTATGCTATTTCTGTACCTTTTATAGCCTTAATAGTCTCAGGTAAGTCTAATTTTCATATATCACTTATATGTTGACTAATGCGTATATAAGAAAGTTTAAACTTTTGATATATGAGAACTTGTTTTCTGCAAACTAGTCTTTGAAAATCGCTGCTTTCGCTACAATTGAGACTTTCTACGCAACAGAGCTTCCCTGTTTCAGGTAATACGCTATTGCCTTTGTTTTAAAGCCGTTTTTGCTCGGTTTCTGTGGGACTGTTTACTATAGAGAAGATAATTTGGCGTTCCGTTGGTTACGCGACGCGAATTCTCGAGATGCCATTTGATTTCGCAGCCGTGAAGAGAGGGACTCTAGCTGGCCTTGGAAGGCCAGCTAGAGGAATTGGAGAGTAGTAGATGTGTTGTATGGATTGTAGGGGTCCAGTTTGGGGTTGTTGCAGTTTTTGAGCGAATAAGCTGCCATTTGGCTTGCACTGGTGACAGGTGACGGAATGAGACGTCTGGAGCTCGAGGTGTTCAGAAGTAAACAAGTCGAGAAAATCACAAAAAGAAAGCCGGGCAGGAAAAATAGGGCGGTGCGGCTCAATATGGTCGGTAACGTGGCGGGCGACGTGTCAGTAGCAACGGTGCCGGACACGCTAAACTTCGCGTTTTGGCGACGCGGTACCGCCGCCAAAAGCGCCAACGGTCGTCTACACTGGCACAGCAGACGCGGAGCCCTCCATATAGATGTGAACAGTATAGTTGGAGCAACAACCCGGAGGGGTTGTTGCTCTGACTCGGACGGCTGTATATGTGCCACATATTACATGTATTTTAGGTGCTGGTTTATTGGTGCAAAAAAAAAAAAGAATAACGAAGCGTAACCATATAGAGATAAGCGAAAAACCTGGGCCTCCCACAACACGTCATTAACCACCAGACACCAATATCCTCCTGTAAATAGTATCCAATACAGCACACCGTCGTCTAGTAGCCGGTCGGCCTCAATGAGTACGGCAAGAACTTGGAATTCAGGAGATTTGTCGCACTTTGGTCGCACTTTGTAGTCTCGCACTGTGCGTCTACGAGTCTTCGAATTTGTACATATATGGAAGAAATCTATACACATGTTAGAAATGGCAGCTAGCAACAGCTTCTATATACAATGGCAGGGCCCTGTCGTTAATCTAAACCCGTTAGTTTCCTAATCTCGTTCATATTTCGCTGGGCTATCTCTTTGGCCCTTAGATGGCCTTCTCTGCATATATTTTCTAGATAGGGCAAATCTTGCACTAAACGATTGTAGGTGAGACGTTGGTCTTGCAAGCCCGCAACAATGACCTCTGTGGCATGATCCTTCAATTGCTTGTGGTTCGTGATCCACTCCAAATCTCGCACTGTGTCGTCTATAGTCTTTTCGGTGAAAGCCGCTATTATGTTAATCAAGTTGGAAACACCAGGCCTTTGGGATGGATCGTAGTATATAGGGCCCTGGATCGAGTCTGTGGTGGCCTTTCTAATTTTCTTTGCAATTTCCTCGGGTGGATCGTTGACGTATATGCACAGAGCCTGTACAGGGTCAGATTTGGACATCTTCTTGGAGGGGTCTTTGAGAGACAAGACCTTTCTCGTTGGAGTCAACAAGGTCTTGGGAAGTGGAAAATAGTCTGTTTTGTAGGTGCTGTTGAATGTAGAAGCTATGCTACGGCACAACTCCAAGTGCTGGGTTTGGTCGTCGCCTACGGGAACGACAGTGGACTTGTATAAAAGAATGTCGGCAGCTTGGAGCACAGGGTAGTTGAGAAGACCTGCTTTTGTATGTCCCATCACCAGTTCGTCGAATATTGAGCCCAGACCACCGACATGTGCTTTCAGCTTCCACTGCGTCATTCGGTTCAACTGACCCATGCTGGTGAGACAGGTCAAGATCCAGTAGAGCTCTGAGTGTTCCGAAACAGAAGACTGGTGGTACAAGATGCATTTTTCAGGATCGATTCCGCTGGCCACGATACTGGCGATGGCCTCGTACCGTCTTTTCTTGAGAAGTTGAGGCTCACTGTTCCCCGTGAGGGCATGGAGGTCTGCTACACCGAAAATACACCTCGAATGCTGAGAATTTATATCGATGAGCTGCTTCCAGTTCTGCAAGGCTCCCAAATGGTTACCCAAATGGACCTTTCCTGTGGGTTGAATGAGCGAAAACAATACAGATTTGGCAGGCAACTCAGTGTTGGTTGCTAGTTTCTCTGTCTTCAACACCGTAGATGCCTTCCGCACCTGCGATAGTGCTGTTTTCAATCCCTTCATCACAATTCTACACTGAAGTTCATGTCAAACTTTTCAATCGACTATATACCTAATGATATATACACTCCGAGGAAGTTACCCACTACATCACTGCTTTAACATTACTGTACAAATAACACAGAAAGGACTCCATATGTATGCTAGATAGGCCACCTGTTGTACTAGAGCGGCGTTTTGGTTGGTCTTCAACCAAGAAATGCTAGAAAACGGTGCGATTGCTGGCTCACCCTTCGGCCTCCGCTTCTTTCTTCTCACTCTTTTCGTTGATAAAGCCTCCAACGACATTATTTATTTCGATATTATTGCCCGTCAACCGCCTCTCGAGCTTCTTTCTCTGGTACACACGCCACCTGTTTAGCTTCGAGTAGTCGTGGAGCTTGAAACCAAACACCTTGGGTACGTATATCTCCTTCGAGTGCATGGGGATCACCTGAGGGAAGTTCTGGAAAAACATCGCAGGAAACGACGTGCCGAAATAAGCTCCATCGACCACAGAGTGTCTGCTAGACTTTGGGTTGTACAAGTCTTCGCACTTGGCACAGTACAATTTCACAGATGCTATCCGAGGCAGGTCGTTCAACCCCACAGGCAAAAGAGGGTGCAACTGACAGTGCACTCGTGGGCAGTACCCAAAGTCTCCGTTGCGGTACTTCTCAAACATTTTGTTCAACCCCCTGGACGTCAATATGTATCTTGCATGTATAAGCCCGTACAATACTCGAGCATTATGTTCCAACGCCTCCCGCTGTTCTTCAGGCTGCTGTTCTATGTCTATTATGTCTGTTATGATATCAATAAGCACTGGCAACCGACTCACCTCCTGGTTGAGTCCTGTTAAATTGAACCTATCACGAATGTACTCATCATCAATATCGCAGAAATATTCGTTTCCTTTTATCCCTAAAAACAAATCTATCCAATATTCTGTAAAATCTGAGCTGGAATCTGTAGCGTACTCTTCGTTCGCCATCTTATTGTTCCTTACTTGACTGTTAATCGATCACTTTTGATGAACTGCTTCAAAATTGATGAAAATTAATTAACGAGAAATCTTTTTGTCCTTTTTTTCCAATTTGATATCAACATTGAATTTTGTTATACAAGAGCCCAATCGTCGCTAATAACGAGACATGAAGCTACTCAAACTACCGGCGATAGCGAGTGCGGGTGATGCTAGCTCAATTGGCATCAGCTGTGATGGCAGCAAGGTGGCTGCTGGCAGAAAAAGCGGTGAAATCGAGGTGTGGACCACTGGTGAAATTCTTGGAGTGGTAGACGATCTCCGGAAAAGAAGCGACAATGGACCCAACAGCACTGTGGTGGACCGCAGTACTGTCGGAGATGAGTCCAGTGGCAGCAACGGAGAGAAAAAGAACGATATTGTGGCAGAAGATAGAGATACGAAGAGCGTGAGCGCTGGAACTGCGGACAGTGTAGAGAGCAAGATACGGGAATTGCGGGCACAGAAGATTCTCAAGGCACACAGCTCGGCTATAGAAAGCGTTGAGTGGAGTCCTGTAGATGTCGATATTGTTGTCTCGGGAGATGCCGAGGGTAGGGTATATTTGCAAAATTATGCGGACGAGACGTCGACATTATTGTACCCTTTTTCACAGAAAAACGAGTTGGCAAGCATAGTGGATTTGAGTTGGTCCAGAGATGGTCGACTTGTGTCGTGGAGCTCGAGTGATGGGAAAGTGCATGTGTACGATCTCACGAGAAAGACGTACCAGGACCTCACATCGTTATCACATCCTGAGAAGAAGGTGGTCCATCGAAGCATAGCGTTTGATCCCACAAATAACTTTTTTGCGTCTCTTGATGACGAGACTTTGGTTTATGTCTATCAGTATCTGTACGAGCCGACATCGAATAATTACCAATTCAGACTATTGAACAAGGTGTCCAAGTTGATCAACAAAAATGTTCTAGTGACGAAATACAAGCGCATTTCATGGTCCCCTGGTGGAGAATACATATCCATTCCTTCAGCGAGCAAGAACACCACATCCATAATTTCACTTCTCTCGTGTTCGCAAAATTGGCAGAATCGCATCAGCTTAGTGGGACATGATCACAATTGCGAAGTGGTCAGTTTCAATCCGAAAATTTACACCGTTGATGATAATAACTCTCAGCTTTTCGATATCATTGCATCTGCTGGCTCAGATAAGACCTTGGCTATTTGGAATACCTCGAAGGATTATCCCATAGTGGTGCTTAAAGACTTAGAAGAGCATATCGTGGATGTATGTTGGGATAACTCAGGAAATCATTTATATGCTATTTCACTGGAAGGGAATTTAATCGTGCTTCTGTTTGAGAAGGAAGAATTGGGAATAGAGATCAGTAGTCAAATATGGAGTGACATACAAAGCTTGAAGATGGAATCTTTGAAGCCTTTAAATTACAAATACGAAAGTGAACAGACAAATAGTAAAAAAGCAACAGCTCAGATAGAGCTTCTAGATCAAGCAGATAGTATCGATACGACAAATGATGATGAAACCGCAGAAGAAACAACTACACTGACGACTAAAGAATCCGAAGAAAAGGCTAGTCAACCTACTAAAGTGGAACCCGTAAAAGCAGTCAAGGGCGATATAGTTCCTGAGGTCCTTTCAGGAACTCCCAATCAAGCATCCCAATCACTGAACATCTTGCACGCAGCTATGAATAACAGACAAGTGAAGCAAACGCAAAAAGCTGAAAAATCTGAAAAAGCAAAGCCGCAGACAAAACCACCAGTGTTGCATAAAGCTGTTGAGTCCAAAAATGGTAAGAAGCGAGTGCAGCCCACATTAATCTCTAAAAACTGGTCAGACAATCAAAAATCGACAGAGTCAAGACCTTCCTCCTCGTCCTCGACTTTGCAAAATGGCACTACTGTTCCAAAGACATTTATGGAGTTTGACAAACCTTCGTATTCTGTATCGGAAGAATTTGCAAAAAAGTCTAAAAGACTGAAGACGGACGAATTGACTCTGAACAAGAAGCTAAAACGAGAGCTTGAACCCATCAAATTTATTGGCTCTGTGTTGTTAAATCCAAATACTACTTTTTCAAAAGTCCGTTTATCAGTGCCAAAATTACGGATGAGCATTTTCTTAGAAAGCAAACATGATCAAGGAAGTCAAATAGTTTTAGATGTGAAAAATGGCTCAGGAAATGAAGTTAAGCCTTCTAGGATCACTTGCTTGAAGAAGGAAAAGCAAGTTTGGACTGACTTTGTCCCCCGTTTCATTCAGCTAGTCAGCGAAGGTAAAGATTTTTGGGCCTTGAGTACAGCTGATGGACAATTATTAGTATATGAAACCATTTCAGGAAGAAGGATATTACCTCCAATAATTTTGGGATCTCCGATTTCATTCTTGGAGGCGCACCAAGGCTTTCTCATGGCCGTTACTTCTATAGGAGAACTTTACGTTTGGAACATATCACTTAAAAAGGTGCATATTACCACGAATCTAAGTCCTCTCTTAGACATATCTAATAAGTATGCTGATGATGGAATTTCGAAATCTGATAACATTACCATGTGTTCAATCACAAGTATTGGAGTCCCCTTGGTGACTTTATCAAATGGTTCCGGTTATTTATTCAACAAAGATTTAGTGATCTGGCAAACTATAACTGAATCGTGGTGGGCTTTTGGATCTCATTATTGGGACAGTACTGAAGGTACCACTTCTCAACCTCAATCACAAAAATTATTAGATAATGATGCTTCCTTGATATATCTTCTTGAAAACAAAACAAATGATGAGATTATTAGAAGAACAAGGACAGGAAGAGGAAAATATTTTAATAAGATTTCTAAGAATATGGTAATGAAAGAAGGCTTTGAAAGCTTAGAAAACACTATATCCATTAGTCATTTGGAAAACAGAATACTCTGCGCTGAAATTCTAGGAGAACAAACTGACTTCAAAAAATTCTTCCTTGCATACGCAAAACGTGTTTGTGAGTTAGGCATGAAGAACAAATTGTTTGATATATGTTCGCAACTCTTTGGTCCTCCTGATCATGAAGATGAGGAAAGTTCTAGGGAGAAAAAAGAATGGCTGTCTTTAATATGTGGCATCGAAAAGCACGATCTTTTGAAACAAGTCATTCTTTCTTGTGCCAAAGACAGAGACTCGCAGCGTATCCTTATTCATTTTGGTACTAAGATTGGCCTTATCCATCTGGAAATTGTACAATAGTATATTTTATCTGTGTATATTTACAGTAGTTTATATGTTTAAAGTTTATATACATTGGAACTATCCCATTTCTTTTGACCAAGCAATCCTCTAACGGGACCCTGATCATCGACTTCTTTGGCGCCTGCCACGAATTCGGTATAGCCATCAGGCCCACATACTAAAGCTAGACTTGCCTTATCCTTCTTCTGTTGTCTTGTGTCAATAGCTTGTTCGACCGCATTTTCATACCTTTTGATTTCCAGTTCACTCTCTGTAGATTCACTTTCAGGTTTTTCGGACTCTGGTTGGAGAATACTCTCCCTCAATTTCATTAGTTCTGCTGGATTCTTGATGCTTTGGTCCTCTAAACGCATAGGGCTGGTGTAGTTACTGGCTTTTGGCTCGTCGATGTTCTTTAGCTTCATAGGTGATCCCCTGACATTGTCGTAATGGCAATGAAGTTTAATTCTATCGATGCTCTCAAGAAAAAAGAGGAAACGCTCAAATGGCTTGATCTCGCCCTCTTTTCTTGCGGAATAGTGAACATTAACAAATCCTCTATAAGGGTTTTTCGAAAGTAATACTTGAAGAATTGGAGCGATACCTGTTCCTGCTGCATAGAAGTTTAAATTGTCGAAATCAGGAAGGTTATTCTCTTTCTTGAGTTTCTCCACTAAGAATTCAGAAGGAATCTTAGAAGGCAAGTCCCTGAAAATTGGCCGCTGGTGGAAATTCTTGAGAGGATGGTAGGGGAAACGATACTCTATATTTGGGCCGCGTAGCTCCAACTCGTCCCCCAATTGTCTATTTGTAATATATTTTGAAACCTCCCCATCCTCATACCGTTTGACGTACAAACACATTCGCCCTTGTTTATCGGAATCAGAAGCATCATTGTTGATAACCTTGAGCAACGGCTTACGTTCTCCAGATCTCGTGTACTCGGATTTCATGAAAAATAATGGTAGTGGAGTATACGATCTCACGATCATTATATCAGGCTGCTTCACATCCACAGACCATATGCGATCACCATTCCAGATACTTTTCTCGTCATAGTGGGTGTAGTAGCTGTACTGCCAGTTCGTATTCTTGGGTGTGAGCTCGATTAGATAGTGTTCGTGGTCGATCTCCTCCTTATGTGTCACTACAAACTTGTGGAATGCGTTAGGATCTAACAAATCCTTGCTGTTAGCTTCAGCCTCAGGTTGGAAATACCACACCTTGACCACATAAGCTCCCCAGCATAGAACTACCACCGTAATAACCCTGGGCACGTACCTCGACCATCTTGTTCTTGGCTTCTCGGCAGTCTTCTTGTTGAATTCATCCTCATAGGGTAGCCCAGGGTACTCGTATGTAACCCTCTCGTGCTTAAGCTTAGGAACATAAGGCTTCATATCCTTCTTGAGTAGCTTCTGTATGCCTGGTGCATCATCCATCGGAGCTGGTGCTGCTGACAGTGACCTTGACTTTATCTTGAATTGTTCCATCCCATTGTCCAGCTTAGAAGATAGTCCTTTTTCCTCCTTTTTTCCACCCTCTTTCTTGTCAGCAAATCTCCTTACCTGCTGTACCCGCCAAAGCTGGCTCAGGTACAATCTACCAAATATTTTAGACGATAGCATTAGCAACAGATACCTTTTGACATAGTAAAGGTTTTCTTGGTAGAAATCCTAGTGGTGTGTATATAGCTATCTACACTGAAAAGTCTGCCAACGACGAAAAAGGCGACAAGAAACTGTTTAAAAGCTCTGGAGGTGTACTGGTATATGTCTTAGATATACAGGGGAAATGATATTCGAACTAATCTAAAGAAAAAAGCAAAATTGGGAGATTATTAGTTGTTGACTTCTCTATCTACAATTTTTCACCCAAATGCAACATTTATGTTCAATATTGCAAAAAAATGATAAAAACTTGTATCACCTTTAAAATGAACTCAACTACACCCAAAAGTCTCACAGCATTAAACATGGGCCTCTTCATACCACAGAAGCTCCATTCCCACTCTTCAAACGGTCTTTGGCTGCTAGAGTCGAAGATTCTAAATTATCCTGCATATAAGTATCTAATATCTCAAAGACATGAAAAATTTGATGACTTCTGTAAGCATTACACCAGTTTCTTTATCCTAAAGTAAACTAATAGCACCATGTCATCCCCTCAGAGAGAAGGATTTACCGCTCCTGCTTCTATTTCACACGCCGCACACGGTCAAGTGACAAGCAAGTCCTTAGGTGTCAAATACAACTGTGCTCAATGTGCAACATCTTTCTCGTTGGGAAAGAATGATGCTATCAGATGTAAGGAATGCGGACACAGAGTCATCTACAAGGCCAGAACCAGAAGAATGGTGCAGTTTGAGGCTCGTTAATCGAAACAACGAAGCCGTAATGGAATATAAGGTTATCAAATTGATGGATGGGGTGTGACCGTAATTAGAAATCATTTGTAAAATAGAAAGAGCATTAATATTGAGAATATACAAGCAACGACTAAATACCTTTATATGTAGAACAGAATCCGTGTATTAAAACTGTCATTACAATTAATTACATACATGGATACAGGCCTTCATGTGTAAACGATTAGAAAAATAAACATGGATTGAAGAAGCAGAGAACTTCTAATTAATAAACTCACAGTGGTACGATTAAGCTTTGAATTGCAGCAACTAGTCCAGTCAGGTTCTAAACTGGACAATTTTAGATAGTCCATATGGAAATTGAATAAATTAAGTGATTTACTTGAACAACTTCTTGAAGAATTTGGACAATCCGGACTTCTTTTTCTTCTTTGGTTCTTCTTTCTCCTTCTTTGGCTCCTCCTTCTCCTTAGCTGATTCGCTCTTCTCAGAGACCTGTTTAGATGTGTCAGTGGCATCTGATGGGATCTTTCCATCGGCCTTAAATTTCTCTATTTCGGATTTAGATGGCTTTATTTCCTCGAGAGTAACATCACCCTCTTGAGCGGTGATAGCTTCTTCGACATTTGCACCCTTACCTTGAGCAACAATTATCTCTTCCTCTTCTTCCTTCTCCTCCACCTCATTTGGAGTTGCTACGTCGGCAACTGGGGTCTCCTTAGACTCTTCAGGTTTTGATGATTTAGGGTCTAAAGTAGTTCCAAAATTTTCAACTGGCTCCTCCACAATCTGAGCTTCAGGTGTGGTCTCCTCCTGTTTTACCTCTTTAGCAACTTCTGCAGGTTTCTCTTCAGACACTTCGTTGGGCGTCTCCGAGACAGCGGCATCTTTAGCATCCTCGGTCAAAGGAATGGTCGAGGCTGATGCAACAGCAGCAGCCGCTGCCCCCTCAGATACATCAGTTGTTTTATTACCGTTTTCGTTTGATGGCTCAGCGGTAGGTTCTGGTGAAGCGGCTTCATTTTCAGTAGTCTCTTGTTCGCTACTGTTGGCAGTCGTTGTACCAGCGCCACCAGAGCTACCTCTCTCTGAGACATCTCCGTTCTCAGTGGTCTTCTTCTTCTTCTTGGCCTTATATTGAGTTCTCTTGGCCTTTTTCTTGAGTTTCTTCTTTTCAGCCGCAGTCAACTCTGGCTCGTTGAGCGTTTTAGGATCCACTTCCCTGACTTCGCTGAATGCACTGATGGTTTCAGGATTCTTTGGAATAACAATACCTGGCTCTCCCGAAACAGACGGCTGAGACAATTCCTTCACTGGAAGAACAGTGGCTTTCGCCTCCCCTGAACTTGCTCCCTTCGCAACAGGTGTCACTAACCCCCCTGCCTCCGGAATCTTCGACCCTCCTGTTGTAGAGGCAGTAACCAAGTCAGTAGATTCCAAGATGTTGTTGTCTATCCCACTGTCGTCTTTCTCGATTCTCTCCGATGGAGAAATCTTCCATTCGCCGTCTACAACATATTTATACAAAATTTTCTCCGTATTGGACGGCAATGGAACTGATAACTCGAATGTCCCATCTGAGTTCTTCACCATTGGCAAACTTTTAGACCAATTGTCAAAACTTCCTGTGATGATCACTTCTTCTGGACCCTTTGGCCTTGCTTAGTTAGTATTTTTAAACTCCGCTGAACTACACCTAAAAAAAAAATTTGGATCCATTGAAATCTGGAAACTAATCTTATAAATCTTTAACATACCATTTGAATGTGTAAGTTGCTGACATCTTTGATCTTTTATTAGTTATGTCAATCTATAGAATCAAGATAAATCCTCTGCTAAGCTTATAATGAAAAACTCTTAAAAGCTCCCGTCTAATTGTTATTTTGGGTTTTGGGTCACGTCACGTTAAGTGCAGGACTCGTATTTGAGATGGTTCCAGGACGAACGATGGCTTCATCTACTCGCCGTCACTGTCATTGCCATACCTTCGCTGGGCATCCAGGGGGGAGGATGGTAGATTGTTGGAGTACAGGTGCGAGAGTGTGTCAATTTCTGGAGTGCTAGACTCACCGAAAAGTGACAAGAGGACGGGAAGAAGACACAAGGCATGCACGGCTGCAACAGCGATCAAGGCAGCCCACATTCTGAAGTAGTATACCTCGAATATCTTGGAGCGAGTGAAGGCCAAGACGGAGATGCCGATGATCTTGGTGATAGTGATTCCACCTAGCACGGAACTGCCGACAGAAGACAAGGCGTTGAAGAGCTTAGCCAGCCTGCGGTTTGATTCAGCCGTTCCTATGGAGTCGGACAATAAGCCGGAGGGGAGGAAGTGTTCGTCTGCGGTGGCTAACTTCACGGGCGCGAGGAGATAGGCACGGGTAATGTGGACTGTGAACTCGACGGCCAAACCCAAGCAGGCGACGATGTTGACCAAACTGATGGCGTTGAGGGAGACGGACCACAAGGCAAGAATGCCACCGATATCGACTATAATGCTGACCACGGTGACAAGAAGAATGGATGCAGAACGGAATGAGCCTAGGAGGACAAAGCTAAAGGACCATATGATTGCTGCAGCGACTGCCACCAAGGAAAACGTCAATTTTATGATTGTGTGATACTGGACGAAAAACACATAGAAGGGTGAAAATGCAAAGACATCCAACTGAGGCTGCTTATTCTTGATTTCGTCGGTGATACGCAAGGAGTTTCGGTAGGCGTTTATGAAGTCGGCCTGGGATCTCAAGGGAACGTGCGAGGTACGAAGGTAACTGGCATCAATGTTATCTGAAGTGAAAGAAATTGCACCCGAGTACGGAGCCTTCCCTCCTAAAGGACAAGGGTCGCTCGGTTCCTCAATCCATTGTTTAAAGTAGAACATAAACTCCTCGCCGGTGGGAAGCCCTTCCATAGTTGTGGAGAAAGGTGGCTCGTGATTCTCATAGCAGGGCACGCATAGTCTTTCAGAAGCCCGCGGGGAGCAGAATTCTTTGTCTGGCAAGACTTTCTTTTGTAACCTGCAACATTGATCCAAAGTCGGGTTCAACCAGTTGAAGAAATCATCAAGCCAGTTGGAGGTGGGGTCTGCAATCATCGATTTTTTACTCCGAGAAAATTCTTGCTCCAATATATTGGCCACTGAGTATTCATCACAGGTTGAGAATTTACCGCACAAGTGCTGCTGGTTACGTCTTTCCGTCATATTCAAGTCCTTCACAACGAAGAATACTGGAGGACCCACGTTAAGATAATCATAGACCGAGCTGAAATAGTCTACCAAGTATGAGTCTTTGGGGAGGGCAATTCTCTGATCAAGTCCAAATTCAATATATGGTAGCAAACCAAGGGAAAGACCAAGCCAGCAAGTGAAAAGGGTCAACAATTTCCTGCTGTTCGATTTCTGCAAAATAAATGGTATGTATTTGTCCGTGAGAATTCTTGTGAATGTATTTGAAATGGAACCTGCGCTTGTCTCTAAATAAGGTTCACCCTCATGTATCTGAATATGACGCTCGCCTCTCAATATTGACAACATACTTGCATCGGGATTTTCCAATTTCTTTTGGTCTATAGCTAGTAAGGATATGAAAGCTGTCATCTGTAAGAGGAAATTCAATACAATAGCGCCAGCACTATAGTAAGCAAAGTTTTTGACTGCCGGCATTTCTACCCTCGTTGCTAGTATGAACATTGCAACCTGTAATATTGCACTGGTTAAACATGAGGGGCCCATTTTTCCCAATGCAGTTGAAATTCTCGTTTCAACAGAGTCTTCCGGAAAAGCCAAGGATATCCTATTAACCTCATGAACAATCAAGAATATATTATCAATTCCCACTGCCAAAATGAGGAATGGAATCACTTCAGCAATGATAAGGGTAGACTTCAACCCCATTAATGAAAAAACACCCATAGAAGATGTGACTGATATGAGAATGATGATTATGCCACCAAGTCCTAGACGAATTCTGGTCTGATACAATTCCTTTAGCGATGTTGGAAGTTTTCCTCCAAGAGCAATCGAAGTATATATGAACATCATTAGATAGGAAATAACAACAATTTTGACATCCGTGTTGGTTGATTTATTCAATTCTTCAGCAAGGGAGCTCTCAGTGCTGAAATCAACATTCAAGTTTGTCTCACTCTTCAATTTCAAGGCCCAATCCCTGAGTCCATGTTCATACTCAGTGACCCTAGAAGTATACTGAGAATCTGACAGGTTGCTATCAAGCAATAAAGTGATGATGAAAGCATTTGATTCTAGCACATTTTCATTATCAAATAAAATATTAGGCTTCAATGGTTGCTGGAAACTAGGTAGACAGTTAACAGGTGAGCCAGTACACAGTGATAATTTTTCTCTCCAGTTCTTGTCATTGATGTTTTTTATCTCACCCCCAAAGTATTGGGTGAATGATTCTATAATGCATGAATCACCTAGTGGCTTAAAACAAAAATCAGATAAATCAAGTCCATTCAAATGCTGCAATTCTTTTTCCTTTGCAAACCACCATTCAATGTTTTCCCAATTAAGTATCGGCTCATCTGGAGAGCTTATAATGATTTGTTCGATTCGATAAAATTCACCAAAATTTTGTTCAAAATATTCCTTTTCTTTTAAAGAAGGTTCATTTGGACTCACCCATAAATGTACGGGATCAGTTTCGAACGTTAGTTTGAATAATCCCAATGATAATACTGCCGCCACCAAGAGACTGGTGACAATAGTTATCAACGGAAATTTTGAGCAAGTGTATCCAAGTTTCTCAAAAAAAAGTTGAACTCTTGCTACAGAGGCACCATGTGTATTTTTTAGTGATGGGTTGGATTTTTGCAATCCAATATGAGAACTTATCTCCCAATTTCCGTCTTCTGAAAGACGTCTCTTTGCTCGGGCCAAGTAAACATGATAGCCACCAAGCAACAAAATCAAACATATCCATATTATGAGTACACTGAAGGAAAGGCAAGGCAATCCTCCAATTCTACATTTCTTCCCGAAGTCTTTAAAATGCGGCAACTTGGGGCAAGACTTGGAGCAGTCAGAACAAGCACATTTGTAATCCTTGTCATCACATCTCTTCATTGATCCGTTAGTTAGCTGGAAGCCATATTTAGTTGCCTCTTCATCTAGAGAAAACTGATGGTTTATTTGAAATGGGGAACCTCCTAGCAAAGGTTTTTCGTCACCCAAAAACTTCAAGAAGGCCTCGTAGTTTGTAGCACCCCCTCCAATAAGATCCATGGTGTATCCATTCGTCGCCAGAAACTTCACCTCCTTGCATGAATCAAAGAATGACTTCGCATAAGTAGGGTCCACATACTGAGTAAGCTCAGTGACTATCTCGGAGCCGGTGTCTATCGCAGTGCCCGTTTTCGTTATGTTGACAAACGTCGACTGGTCAGCCGAGCAGGTGAACTTGCAAAAGAAATCATAGAAGTTCTTCTTGCAGGCAGGGCATGAGGATATAAGTGGGTCTACCCTCTTCATCTGTTCCTTCATGTTCGTTAACTGTTCTGTGGAGCAACAAACCCTATCACTAGCAAATTGCTCCCCACACAACTCCTTAAGCAACACCAATGATTCATCAGAAGGTCTCTTTGCCTCCACATTCGCTACACATGGCAATGGGCTACCAAAAAAACTCTTTTTACCACAATTTCCATACATGGCACAGTAGCCTTCCTTCTGTAACAAGCACAACGCTTGAACACTGAACAAGAGCAAACCCAATGCAATTGAGCTGAATTTTTTCATCTTTCGTTCAAGGGGAATACTGAGCTATATATCTCTTCCAGAGACGATTTTATCAGGTCCTAGTGCTTCAATATTCAGTAATTGCTAGCTTAATATGAGAATTAAATTTTGATAAGATTATGTACACGGTCTTATATAGAATTTCAATCTTTTGATATTTACGTTAAACATTCAAACGCGGGCTACGGTAATGCTAATAGGTATCTCGGGAACACTTGGTTCTGGCAAGACGGAGTTGGGAAGATATTTGATTTTTCATGGTTTCAAGTTGCTCAAATTGAAGAGTGAAACTGATGACGATGAGTGGGATAACACGCCTAATGTTACGTTAAGCGAAGAGGACGGATTATTTACCCCAGAAGTGGGAAAAAAGATGAACAATGGGTTTGGAAATAATGGAAATGAGGCTGGAATTCATGAAGATGCGGATGTCAATGCAAATACTATGGAACCATACAAGGTTTTTGGAGACGCAGAGGACTTTCTTGATTTTGTCACTAAGAACTGGAGAGAAAATTTCGTCTTATCACACATTGACCAGTTGGAGGTATTGGAAATGCTTTCGAAAAGACCGTTTTTCCTTCATGTGTCTATGGATGCGCCGATGAAGATAAGATTCAATCGGTATTTGAGAAAAAAGGAAGAAAATAAATTGACTTTGGAGCAGTTTATCGAAAAGAGCGACCGTGAGCTTTTCTCTTTGACCAATCGGTTGATCGAAATCAATAACAGAGCACACGTGAAGATTATAAACACATCTGTATCTATCAAGGACCTACACGTGAAGTTGAACGAATTGAATTTGACTGATCCACAGCGTTTGCGGCCGAATTGGGATTCATATTTCATGAGTCTCGCTGATTTGGCTGCTTTGAGATCTAATTGTATGAAGAGAAGAGTTGGTTGCGTTATCGTAAGAGAAAATCGTGTGGTTGCAACTGGATACAATGGAACGCCAATGCATTTAACTAATTGTAATGAAGGTGGCTGCGAAAGATGTAATAGTGGTAACATTGGAGGTTCGGCACTTTCGACCTGCTTATGCTTACACGCAGAAGAAAATGCATTGATAGAAGCAGGAAGAGACAGAATAAGAGGAGAGGGAGTACTATATTGCAACACTTGTCCTTGTTTGACCTGTTCTATAAAAATTATTCAAAGTGGCATAAAAGAGGTTGTATATGCTCAAAGTTATTTCATGGACTCTCTGTCTCACCGAGTGATGAGCGAGGCAAAAATTAACCTTCGTCAGTTTGAACCACCTACAGATGGGGTCTTTATATAGAATAGTCTTCACATTGTAAATAAATCTAGATTGGATAACATTAGATCTCTTTAAATTCATATGGCCCAGGCTTCTGTTCGACATCGAGCGATATTGTCTCTAAAATTTCATCGTTAACCGTTAAACGAGCCTCTATCTTATCATTTGGGTAGATAGGACCGACTCCTTTTGGTGTTCCGGTCAAAATAAGGTCTCCCTTTTGTAAGGTCATAATAGAAGACATATGGCTTAATATTTTATGAATGGGGAAAATCATCAAATTGGTCTTATCGTTTTGTCTCACCTCACCATTCACTTCCAAGCTCAAACCCACATTGTACGGGTCTGGAATCTTCTCTTTAGGGATGAAGTTTGAAAGTGGCAAAAACGTATCGAACCCTTTACCAATAGTCCATGGGAGACCTTTCTTCTTGGCCTCATCTTGAACATTTCTTGCAGTCATGTCTATAGCCAATGCATAACCTTCGATACTATCCAAGGCATCTTGGTGTGAGAAGCTCGGACTCAAGTCTTTGAGGTCCTTGTTGAGCGTAAAAGCCAATTCAACTTCATAGTGTACAATGACACCTTTGGGAACAAGAAAGGAGCCTTCTCCGGGCTTCAACACACTAGAGGAAGGCTTCAAAAAAAAGAATGGCTGCTGGGGTTTAGCATTGTTCAACTCTTTGATGTGTGCCGCATAGTTACGGCCAATACAGAGTATTTTCCTGGCATTATCGATGTACTTTAAAGACATTACGCTTGAATAGGAGGTTTGTTCCTTTTGGGTGACGAGAATCGAAATCTGATATTGAGTCACTTTTTCACTTCACCATTTCAATTAGGCAGAACCTGCAACTTCTAACTACTCGAGTCACGCCAGCATTGTTCCTTCACCAACGTATCGGGGTAAACCGGATCTATAGCTTTCAGATCCTATACAGCCTAGCACGTTCAAAATGTGTTCCCGAAGTATTATTATACTACTTCTTTCAAACTAGAAGAGGCTCGAGAACTTCAAGCTCTATGGAAAATCTGTAAATTCCACCCAAACATACTACACTTCTGAACGACGTAATTAGGTCTGAAGATGCCGAGCCTGCAAACCCTGATCTACACATAGTTAGAAACTGTTAATCATGGTGCTTCATACATCCAACTAGTCTAAGATGAACAACCCTCACTCATATAAGTGAATCGTATGTTGCACTATCTCAGGCTATTGGCTAACTGTACAATCTGTATGGGTTCAGAATTCATTCTCCAAAAATAACAAGCGCCTGCGTAGCGTAATGGTTAACGCGTTTGACTTCTAATCAAAAGATTGCGGGTTCGACTCCCGCCGTGGGTTCTTCTTTTTTTTTTTTGATTTTGACTAAAATTATTTTTTTCGGGAACTGTTCAATTTGACATTGCTTAAACTTTGGGGTTCTTGTGACAAGGACTCGGTTATAATCTTCTTTGCCGTCACATTGTCTTCGCTTATTTTTCTCGCCAAACTCATGAACTCAAGGAGGCCTATCGGACACTTGTATGTTTGTCGTTGAGACGAAAGGACCAATCCTCCATGAAACTACTGAATAGTTTCGTCTAATCGTAGAATTTTGTGTAATATTCAAAGGTAGGAGATGGAATATCAGATTAAAATTATTTGTAGTTGTAGGCAACAAGAATCAAGTTGCAATAATAGGTTAAGCTTGAGGATGGACAAAATCCTGAATCTATGTTTTCCATATGCTCAAAGTAGAGAAAAAGTTGTCACCTTGGATCAATTGGTGTTCAGTGATGAGAATGAAGATAATAGAGTGAGTGTAAGAGTGGAAGATGGAGAAAGCAATTCGATCATTCATATGGCAAAAATTGATTGTGATGAGCAGAGAAAACCCTTAAAGTTCGTACAGAATACGCTCAGTGGGAGTACCAAGCCTCTTTTACTTGCAATTCCAAATTCGTTACGGCACTTGAAGCTCCAATTGATAGTGGGCGAAGATAAGGGTCTTGAGGACAAAAAATTGGTAGTTGTCAAGAAATACGCCGCTAAATACGATGTATCTGAAGATATCGACCAGATGAATAAGTTGGGGGTTGAGAATTCGTTGCTTGATACTTCAACTTTTGATTTGAATAAATTAATCGAAAAGAACTCTACAAAATCCGACAGGTTGACAATAGAAGATGTTTTAGAGAATTCCATTCTTTCAGATGACGTTCTCAATATACTGCTTTTCCTCGAAGATCAGGATGGCAATAACCAGGCCTTTGTGCTTGGTTGCTCTGTCTGGATTGAGGAGAGTACAGAGGAGATGCCGAAGTCTAGTGCAGAGGTGGTGGATTATAGTGAAGAGATTCCTGACAAAAGCATGAAAATATCCGATTTTCAAAAGGCTTTTGGGTTTAATATTGAAGATGGACCAGAATTTCGGGGGCTATTGCAAAGATACGAGACTAATATACCTTTACTCAAGAAAACCTTGACTGCATTTGCAGAAGAAACAAAAAACTTAGACGTATACCTGAGACGCTTAATTCAGATCCAGTCTAAGATTGCTAAACATATCAAGACTATTTCAGACTTACAATTCAATAATTTGCTCAAACAATTCGGCTTCCCAAAACAATTTGAAAGGCAATTCTCATCTATGTTTCAACATTTCTATACCAACGTTCGCTTTTTCATTCGAAACATTTGTGATGAGAAGATTTTAGCCAAAATACTATCCATTTTCAATAGCAATATCAATATTGAAAACAATCCTATCAATGAGTTGCAAGTCAAAAAGAGACATTTCGAAAGTGTATCAAAAGAATACTACCACTGGCTAAATAAATATTTGTCGAAAGAGAAAGAGAGGCCCGAGCTGAAGTTTTTAAGCAAACGGAAGGCATTCGAGCTTGGGAAATTTGACTACCTCAATCATTTTAATATGTTAACGAATAATCAGTATTATAATCAATTTTTGGAGAAGCTTTTCAAATTTGTTGGTTTACGCTATTCAGATGAGTCTCCGGGTTTGTTGGACTTTAAAGTTTATGATGATGTTAAACAAAGTCAGAGTTTATTAAACAAAAACTACAAAATATACTTAAACGTTCTTTTAAGATACAATGGGGAAAAATATCAATTCCGGCAAATGATAGAAGCATGTCAAACCAATGACGAATTGTCATCTTTGATAAAATTCAACCCACTCAACAATGCATCCATACAACATGAAGACCCAATATCAGATGACCAATCAATTTCTAATGAAAATTTGGATTTAGTTTTTGACAGCAACAAGCCTTCCACTGCGAAAGGGGAAATATTTGTCGAGGATGATCAAATTTCAGAGATGTCTGGTATACTATATAAGTTAGGAGGTCAAAAGAAACAAGGTTGGCACAAACAGTGGGTTGTTCTTAAAAATGGCCAACTATTTGAATACTCAGACTGGAGAGAAGCAAAATCACCGATGGGTAGGCCGATAGAAATTGCATTGTCAAGTATAAGACCAACGGTTCATGAGAAGAGGCATAATTGTGTGGAGATTTTAACTTCTGCTGGTGAAAAACACATCTTCCAGACTATGGATGAGAACGATTTGAACAAATGGATGAAAGCGTTGTTTAATGCTGGCCAAATGGTTGACAGATCTAGGTTAGAGGAGAATTTAGGTACGCTCACTAAACTGAAACTACTGAAATCCGAAACATCGGAGAAGAGAAAACCTCCAAGACGCTTGAATACTGACCTTCCTACCAAGCCACCGACCATCTCCGATAGATCCGTTGGTCGCTCAAACTCCCCCATACTGATTTCTTCAAAATTAAGACTTCAAGATAAAGATTTTCTTGGATTAGTGAGAAAGATAGAAGGAAGTGATAATCATTTGTGCGCCGACTGTGGCTCAGCGGAGACGGTCGAGTGGATATCTGTTAACTTTTTGGTTTGTTTTTGTATTAAGTGCTCATCCAGTCATAGAAGCCTTGGCTCACACATCTCAAAAATCAAGTCCCTTAAATTGGATAATTTTGCTGATGAAACCGAACTTTTGCTTCACTACATCAATAATTCTAATGTAAACACATACATGGAGGCGAAAGTAAAGGAATCGGAAAAAATTACGGCTGACGCCAGCAACGAGCAACGTCTTGAGTACATAAAAAACAAGTATGTTTTAAAGAGTTATTGCTCGAGCTATCCAGATGCAAACACCTTGTTGATACGAGCGGTCCAAAATATTCAAATTCACGATGTGCTCAAATATATAGTGTGTGGTGGAGATGTTGATGTTAACATACAAATTCTGAACAAAGAAACACAAGAGTCCGTCATTATAGCGCTATTTGAGTATTCATTAAAGAAATTCATAGAGATCGAGGATGAGAACAGCGAAAAGAAAAAATTATTTGCAATTTCCGAACTTCTAATTTTAAATGGATGTAAAGTCGACTACAACAAAGATGCCGAAAATGGCTTAGCATTACTGGACGAAGCTATGAAGTACTGGAACCTCAAGAGAATGAAACTTGCAGGTACTTTAGTGTCTCCTTAAGTGACACTCGCGCAAAGTTGTCTGTGGGGGAGAGTTTGAATTGTCGCAAAATTTATTTGTGGCTGCAAACATTTTCTCAAAGAGAAGGAATTCCTCATAAACCACTGAACTATGTAGTATACATTCTGCTTATAACACTAATACTGTCCTCACGAACACAAGCTATATACTTATATCTATTAAGCTATCTACCTAGTATCATTAAATTTACTAATAGTTAAACGTTGTATTGTTCACTTGGGAAACGCTTATGAATATGTCTTTAGACAAATACCATTTTCATCAGTGCATTGGAAAAGGAAATTTCGGAGATGTGTATAAAGCAACTTGCAAAACAGATAACACCATCGTTGCAGTTAAGGCAATCAACTTAGATGAGACAAATGAGGATATTAAGGTATTGATTCAGGAGATACAGTTTCTTTCGAGACTAAAATCACCATACATCACTAGATATTTTGAAACCTTTGTGGACGACATGTCAATGTTTATAGTCATGGAGTATTGTGGTGGTGGTTCATGTGCTGACTTACTAAAATTTTACAAGAAGTTGCCGGAGGATTTAGTAGCTTATATTATTAGAGACGTTTTAAAAGGACTCAATTACCTTCATCAGGAAAAAAAAGTGCATCGTGATATCAAGTCTGCCAATATCTTGTTGACAGAGAAGGGAGAGATCAAATTAGCAGATTTTGGTGTTAGTGGTGAGATAACGTTAACTCAGGTCAAAAGAAACACTTTTGTGGGCACACCTTTCTGGATGGCACCTGAAGTCATCACAAGAAGAAAAAGTGGAGGATACAATGAAAAAGCAGATATATGGTCAACGGGTATTACTACCATCGAATTAGTGACTGGCTCGCCACCTTTGGCACAGTATGACCCAATGAAGATACTTTTCGAAATTCCCAAAAACAAACCTCCTTTATTGACCGGAGTTGACTTTAGTGAAAACATTAAAGATTTCGTGAGGTATTGTCTATTGAAGGACCCCAAGAAGAGACCCAGCTCTTCCAAGCTTTTGCATCATCGATTCATCTCTAGTGCAAAGTCTAACATAGATCTAAGGAAGGTGATTGTTCAGAAAAACCAGTGGTTTCAGCTCCACAATAAAGCCACCAAAAAACCAAGGCACAACATTTTTTCGCAGCAAAAGGAGAAGAATAACATACAATGGGACTTCAACACCTTTAGGACCTTTCACAGTTCGAAGATGCAACAGACATTGGTAAATCTTTACAACCAAGTGTCACCCTATCTAGACCAGGACAATGAAGGACTACCCGGTGACCAAGGTCCCGTCCGTAACGAGCCAAGCCCATCGATAGTTACTCAATTGCACTCCCCTCTCAGCTCTCCTGTACAGCAATTACAGTCTATGGAGAGCAAAGGCATCAACGGTGGAGTTGAAGCGAACAAAAAAGTCAACATCATCAGCAATCTCCCTACGCCAATCAAGTCTGGTGTCTCTGCTCCCTGTTCTCCCCAGGCTCTTCTGCCATCGTCCGGAACGGCATTGATCCCAGGTAGTCCTTCTCATCCTTCACCAGACGGCAACTCTCGCCTGCCCCAGTCTCCCACAACAGAAGCCGTACTTTCCGACTCATCTCCAACCCAAGTCTCGCCTTATCTCTACCGTGATTCGGTATCCAAGGGCGAGATTCTATTCTACTGTCTTGAGCAGGTCTACATCAGAGGAAGAAATGAAAGCACCAAGAAAACAGTACATAATCTTATTAACAATCTTCTTGAGTTTGAGATGGAGCAGCCAGGTTTGAGCGAGGCCATAGTGGAGGAGATCTTCCAGTTCAGGCCCGGTCTTTAGTGTTCATTGTGTTGAAAGACCGCGCGCAAGCATCCCGTTTTGTGTCTAGTGTTGCGAACATCAACTAAATAGAAGAAGATCAATAGCACAAATGCGACCCGTTGATTGTGAATGTTGACAGTGGGTACAGGAGTAGTGCTTAGCATACACTTTGAAGGTGGTTCAGTCAGCTACGCCGGCGAGAGCAGAGAGTTCAGCCAGCAAGCTGGCTGAACGCTCATTTTCCACCGATCTGTCGCTGCTCAACTCTTGCAACACCCCACACTTGACAGGGTCCTCCGGCCGCAACCATCGATCCATTATATAGTGCAACCCAAACTACCATACTATATATGTTATAAACGATATAAGTGTTATAAACCCCTCAAACACCGAGCCGGTGTGCCACTACGACGCGTTGTATCATAGTTGCTCGTTCTTGGGGCCCTCTATACAACCGGACTCTCACCACTGGTTGGCCTGAACTCGCAATCATCTTTTGATGATTGAATTCTTTGTAATCAATTTCTAAGTATTTCGCGTTTTCGTGTTTTGAATTAATCTTTTGATTTATTTATTTAGTTAGCCGCCCATTTAATAAGAATAAAGTTTATGGATTAACATTCAAGCTGTCACATATAGGTTGTAACTAAGCTATCAGGATTACAATGAGTGGTCAGAGTAATAGCAGTTTCCTTCATGTACCGCAATCTCAACCACAAACGCAACCACAGACTCCAAGAACATCGGGAAACAATAATGGCAGAGTTAGAGTAACACCTTCGTTCAGCTTCGGACTTGGATTTCTGCCGTCGTTCAACTTCAGCTCGCCCAGGAACATGGGGATGCTCAATTCACTTTCACCGCAGCGGTTTTTCCTGGTGTCCAACAACCTCACGAAGGCCGTGGAGGAGGGCAAGAAAGAAGAGGATGTGGCGGAGGAGAGGCCTGCTGAGAGAGTGAAGGGTGGCAGCAACAGCGGGGGCAATGGAAGCATTAGCGGAAGAGACATATTTCATTCTTTGACACCGCCAGACTCGTCGAGGACGTCGAACAAGTTTCTCGATCTGTTGACGTTATCATTGCAAAATAAACAAGAAGGTGCTGCGGATGACACGGTCAACACACAGGCCGATTCGATAGACGTATGGTCTTCCATAGAGAACGACAACAGCACGCAAAACATCAGCACATTAACATCCATTTACGAAGACATGGACGAGAATAAAGAGAATACAAATGCATTTTTAACTCCCAATAGGTTACTTTTGAACAAGCCGGTCTCCGGATCGAAGCTTGTTTCAGCCCCGAGATTGAAGGTTTTGAAGGCCAAGGCACTCGATAACTACATGAATACGAATGGCAGAGTCCACGATCCTTTGGCAGATTTGCCCAAGAAGAAGAGGCGCATAGCATTAACAGGTGCTGATGAATCACCAAATAAATCGATAGCGTCCAGAATAGACTCTTCATTCCAATCACCGGAGAGGAGAAAATCCACATGCTCAGAGACTTCAGAAACGAGTGATAAGGTATGGTGGCAAGAGTTGGACGAAGTGTTGATGAAGTGTTACGCCAAATATAAGAGTTTCCGTGAAAACCAATCATTTGATTCCTCTACATTAAAGAACACATCACAGAACAAGGTGTTATCACGCATGGTTTTCACCAAGACTGGAGTAAACAGGAGTGCTAAGCAAGTTTCTTCGAGGCTTTTCAGGCTTTCAAAGCAAGGAAAACTTTCTAAGGACAAACTTAGCCTTGATAGTGAAAGCGACATGAATGAATATTTGAACGATATAATCAAGACTCCTTTAGAAAGTCTTATTTCGAGTAGTCAGTCGGATTCCAACAATGACAATGAAATGATTGATAGGGAAGTAAATCAATTGTGGTCATCGCCGCCAATTCATTCAACGAAAAATATTGCATATTCGACTAAAAGATCTAATTCCAAAAATTCGGATCACCAGGAAGAATTTTTGATTCCTAAGGAGTTTACCTTCAAATTCGTAAGCTCCAAAAATGGAGAGAGTCATTCATTCACATCACTCGGTAAAATTTCCGATTCATCAATAACGGAAACTTCTTTGAAGAAGAGGTTGAAAAATGATTCTGTAAGCTGTGCAAATACGATCTTGGAGCATAATGTACCATTGGTGTTGGTTTGCAATGAGATCAATCTAGACATAAGAAACTCGATCTTCGAAAAGGTTGAGAGGAGGCATAACCATAAACAGACTAATTTGTTCGATGGGAATTTTGAATCATTCATGAAGATAGAGACGTCTAGTAATAATAAAAGTGATGCCATTATCAATTGGCTTTGCTCGATAAAAGTTTTTACAGGTGATGACTTATTGTTCGAGAACATCGTTGTCACAAATGGATACCATAATTCAACCAATTACGAATTGCATGTCCCTTTTTTGAAGGACTTCTGGAAAGGTTATCTTTCGTTCCTAAAGAGCGGTGCTTCAGAACGTTCTCTAAACGACTTATCTGTAGTCCAGATGTTCTATGAAAATGAAGATGGTCATAAGGAAATGAGGTCTGATTCGAAATTTCACGGATGTATAATTCATGATTTTGAAGTTATCGATGGTGCTGAAGGTCGCAGTAATATTTTCCTCATCAAGCATTTCGACTCAAAAGAAGACATCGATGACAATGAAACTGTCTTAGCTGACTCATCTCCTTGTAAGGCAATAACCTCGCCGAGATCTGAGGGTAATGTTTCTTCTCCTAAGAACAAATTAAGCATTGATACAATAAAGGCAAACACAATGGAAATGACAATGGGGCCCCTCACAGCTCCAACATATAACTCTACTGCAGTGCAGCAGTTTAACCAAAATGTAATAAGACAGCAACAGATGAGATCACAGCTGCAAGCCAGCATAAACCGTCTTTCGATCGGTGAGATACCTGTTCTGCAACAGCCACAAATCATTCGAGATAATTCAAATATTCAGCCAGGAGCGAATCAAATTCAATTTAACATGAATCAATTCAGAGCAGGTATGAGAAGTACACATAACGTGGAGGCACACAGTATATCTCCAACAATTCAAGGGAACACATATGTTCAACAAAATCCTATGTTATTTGAAACTTCAACCCCAGCAAGACAAAATAGTATTGTATCCCAACATTCAATTGATGCGTTTTCCACGACGAGCAATAATACTCATTCACAACAGCCTCAAATCATTATCAACAACCAAGCATACCCTCAGATGGAGCAAGCTGTCCAAAAAACCCCCATACCAATGCAAACGCCAATAAACACGCTAGTGCAACCACCAGTGCAACTTGGGGTTCCGGTTCAACAGCCCAACTACTACGGTATTCAACCAAAATCCGAATTTCCTGTACCTGTCCCTTCATACAATACAATGGATATGGCCTCTATCGAAAGACAGGGATTCTTCAACTCCAGCAACCCTTATCCCGCGTTCCAGATGGGCATACAACCTTCCAAAGACCTATTGAAAGAGAACAACAATTCGAAGAACATAAAGTTTGGGCCTATCCTAGGGTACGACCCGTCAAAGGACCCTGACAACTCAGTTTCCAAGGCAATAAAGCCTTCAAAAAATGGGCTCCATCGTTTCCCAATTAACACTCAGATCATGTATAAGCCGAAAAAGAAGTGAACGGTGAGCTTTGCATTTTTGTTTCTTCCAATTCATGACTTACTTTTTTTTTCTCAAAATCATTTCAAAACCACAGGACACTATCACACATAATTGCGGGTCGATAATGAGTTCTGTTTTGTTACAATACCATAGTCCACTGACAGTACCCATGAGAGGGTTTGTATTATCATAGTATTAGAGTAAAATTTATGTACAGTACTAGAAGTTAGCAATGATAACATTAAAAAATCCAGCTCAATAACTGTAAATTCAAGGTGACTTGCTTGATTATCGTCCCACACCCTAATTGATATAAAAGCGGAAGCAATCAAAAATGGGAAATGGGGAGTCAATTGGTGGAAATCAGACTTCTCAGCATTTTAAGTTGATATCAGTGCATTTTAAAGAAGGTGCACTTGACTCACCTAGTTTTAGAGCGACAACGAACCATCTAGATAACCAATTGGACAATATTGAAAAATGGTTTGCTGCCATATTGAGCTCTGTTAAGAAGATTCCCAAGTATGTCGAGGAATTGCAAGTGTATTCGAGTTCTTTTTTGGATCATTTAGTACCGCCGTTTATCCAAGATGGTCTTATTGATCAGGAATACACTGTACTGGCGTTGAAAACTTTGTTGTCGTCACTTAGGTCGCTGTGGAATTATGCTCTTTCCGCTCTTGTTGTAAATAAAGAATTGGTAGAAGATTTGAATGTTTTCTTGTCACAACATATAAAGACATACACGGAAGTACGTTCTAGATTTGATCAGGTTCAGAAGAAGTATGATATGTACTTGAGCTTGTACGTATCAACCCCAAAGACAAAAGAAGAAAATAGTGTGATGGATGATGCTTACCAACTATACCAGGTGAGAAGAGAGTATTTGCGAGCTTCATTGGATTTGATCGTGGAGTTTACAAAGTTAGGCAATCTTCTTGATGAGAGGCTTATAAGTTTATCATTTATATTCTTAAAGGCAAGGAAAAATAGAATGATAAATGATGAGAATTTTAATGAGCTGTGGTATAGAATGATGCGTATACATGCTTGGTTAGTTGAATCTAAAGTAGCAAATGAAAAGCTTGGTCCAGATGTCCAATTTGCAAGAAAGCAAGTTGAAGAAAGTTTCGATAAAAGTCAAATGCCCTCTAGAGATATAAATGACTACAAACTGTACCTCATAAATAATAAGAATTTAGCGGATATTGACGATGATAATACAGAAAAGCATGGATATCTTTTCATGAAAACCTGGACAGAAAAGTTACAAAAACCTATATGGGTGAAAAGATGGGTCTTCATAAAGGATGGGGTTCTCGGAATGTTGGTTTTGAGTCCATCTCAAACATTTGTCCAAGAAACTGACAAAATAGGTGTGATTTTATGCAATGTTAAGTATACGCCTAATGAAGATAGAAGATTCTGCTTTGAAGTAGCCACCGTCGATACAACAATAGTTTTACAGGCCGAATCATTGATTGAACTCAAGTCGTGGCTCAAAGTTTTCGAAAATGAAAAGAAACGTATCCTGCAATTTTCTGGTGATAACGAAAATTTATTCAACTTTGCATCAAGAAGATTTCCTCCTTCTCTTCTGGAATTTGCTTCTTCCGTCAATACAGTAAGTGATAAAAATATCACGAGCTCTAAAGTAACAGATGCATCGGGAAAGGTAATAGTATCCAGCAAACTATCAACTCATATTGAAAATAATGAAAGGAATTTCAAAGAGCATGTGTATTTCAACGTGCTTCAGTGCAAACCACCATTTACAACAGCCAACACTAGATCCTCGATTATTGGGTATGATTTGATCTATCCTTCTCCTATACCGTCAGCTCTCACCGCAAACGTGTGGGGATCTGTTAATTGGGGTATATATTACCTTCATGATGTGGCTCTGTCAGCTACGAAAGAAGATTACGAAAAACATTCCTCTTTAAGTCCAATGGAATACGGCGGAACTTTCAAGCATCCAGATTATTATCCCTCAGAGTTAGTTCCAGCAGACATACTTATGAGAGCCTTATTTGAGACGTCTATCGAAAAAGGCGAGTTTTGTTTGATGACATTTAGATCTACTTGGAAACCAAACTCACGTCAAGACCTCAGTGGAAGGTGTTTTGTCACCCAAAAAAGTATTTGCTTTTACATGCAAGCTCTAGGTTTTGTCGCTTTAACGAGGGTTGATTTTGAAAAAATCGTTGCTGTCGATGTTGATCCTAAAAGTGATCATGATATTTTAAAATTTCATTTCATGAAAAGTTCCTTAAAGGTGAAATTGTTTATAGATGAAGGAAAACTAATCAATGAAAAGCTAACATATCTTATCAATAACAGGGCCAGCGACAATCCCAAGGGTTTGAAAGAGACCATCGCTGATCTAATGAAGATAGAACATTCATATTGGGAGTCATACAACAAGAAATTTGACATCATTAAGACGGAAGTCAATCAAGAATCAAAGAGTTTTTCGTATTCAAATTCATTAGCTCCTGAGAGCTTCAAACTTGATTACAGTTTTGAATCACAGACTGTACATGATAATATTTACAGATTACCACCAAAAGCTTTATTTCATGTACTTTTTGGTAGTGAGTCTCATATATTGTTTGACACATTATTGTTCAAGGCAACTTCCTTTGTAAAACAGCCTTGGAACTCTGGAAAAGACGGTAAAGCGATTAGACATTTTATTTTGAACTTGTCATTCGGCAGAAGAACTGAAGAGGAAGTATCAATAGAGCAGAAGATTGAGAACTTTGTTGAGAATAAATACTATAATGTGACACATACACTATCAAAGTTTCTTTTGCCTGTTGGACCATCATTTTGGGCAAAATATAGAATTGTTATTCTAGGTTTGGAAGGGGATAGAAGCAGATTGATATTATACCAGAAGATAGACTTCTCCAAAAAACTGATGTTCAATACTTTCATACAGTATTTTTGTAAAAGTTGCTTTTTCTACAGCTTCAAACCACTCGATGAAATTCTAACGTCAACTGCTTCACTGATAAGGAAACATGGTCCAATAGTTAAAGCGGTGAAAATTTTTGGAAAAATACAATTCACGGATAGAGATTTTGGTGCGAAAAAAGAGACTATAGTTAAGATCAAGATGGGACATCTTATTTATAAAATAATGATCCTGGGATTATTATTTCTCATAAGGCTGTTCATAGATTTTTTGCATATTATTGGAACCTTGTTGGCTCTATTCATCAAAGAATTGAGGATGAATTGGGTCCTAATAGTGTTACTTCTATTATCTTGCTTCTTGAACCTATGCTTAATATTTAGGTCAAGTATTTCATATTGGACCGTGCATGAAGCAACGAATCTTGCTCAATCATTGATAACAACAGAGCCTTTACGATTGCAAAGGGCAGTCTATTTGAAAGAAATTCAAGATATGCTAAAAGTCAGTCCCGTCAATTCAACAGTGGTAAAAAGCAAAAATTCCTTATGCTATGGAAAGTTTGAAGAAACCTCTTTTGTTTTGAATCTTGAAAGGATACCATTGTTCGGAGAAGATTATGGAGATGACGCAACTAGAGATATTGCGAAAAGTTTACGAGAATCATTCAAAGAAGTCGGTTCTAAAAGACACGAATTACTCGTGCAGTTGAAAATGCTTGATCAGATGGAAAAGGACATTGCCTCGTCAGAGTGGAAAAATTGGTTGATGAGTGAAATTAATCAATGCGAGTATATACAAAACAACATTTTCCCAGAGATTGAGAAGAACAATATTACCAAAGACATTGATATAGGAATTCACAATGTGGTTGATTTCTGTAATAGCTGTGCTGATGCTTGGAGCAATCTCGATATATTATGAAGCCCAAATTTCAAACTGCACACGAGAAAAAAAGGTTTAACGACTGAAAATGAAAATAATACGATTGATATGTCTAAATTACTATTGTAAATCTCTATTTTCTAATTCACTGGGTAGTATGGTTGTTTCAAAATCCTCGCTTTGCTAGCTTGTCGCAAATGTCAAGATACAATGCGATAGCATTGAATGTTGGTGTTTTGTTGAACAAAGCTTTATCGAATACTAATCTGAGTCTATTGGTCCAATTGATAAGATCTAAATGATCCACGTCCTTCAATGTTCCTAGGTACTCGCCCCATTTAGAGCTTTCGACGCTGACCATCCCATCATTAGCAATCAAACTTTCCAATTCCTTCTTCTCTTTCTTTGTCAAAGCTATTCTTTTCTTGATAACTTTCCATGTCAAATTAAATACATTAAACCATCTAGGATTAAACATGGCACCGTAGGAAAAGTACGTCACTTTTGGATCGTTCACAACTTGCTCGTTGAATTCCTTGAGGTAACTCGTAGTCAACTGAAATACACCCTTTTGACATAGTTTCTCCAAATAAGGACGCTTTTTGGCAAAGTCTACTATGAAATCTGCAAACTCTGACCCATGATGTGGTGTTGATATTGTAGTGAGAGATGCCACCAGAAAGTTCTTTTGGTTCAATTTGGAGATCAAATATCTAGCATCTAGTCCACCCATGGAATGACTTATTAAGTTTACCTTTATTTTTCCATCATCCATATCAGATGTTACTTTTTTTTCTTGCTCTTTAGTCATATCTTCCAAGTTGTATAACGAAGATTTGGTTTCACTTTTCTGGATAGCTGCACATTTCTTGTCAATGAAATCGTTCAAGCAGGTTGCTCTTTCTTCTATTGTCCCAAGCGGTGGCACTTTTCCGACTAAAACAGTACATCCTAACTTCTCAATTGCCTCCTGAATCCCGTACCAGTAATTGAGACTTAAGAAACCTTCTTGTATCGCATTACCGACGTTTTCTGACAAGTTTGATTTTGTTTGAAAATGTTTAAGCTTAGGCAATAGAATAAGCTTGTCAAATCCGAAAAATCCGTGGCAAAGAACTAAAGGATACTTAGGTTTTTGGTAGTCTTCACGAAGTTGCTTAAACTTTTCTGTGATTATAACATTATTTCGTAGGTCTGCTTCTTCAACCTTGCTTTTGTTGCTTAGGCTTCTATAGAAGTTTCTTGTAAACGACAATTTATATGGAACAGTATTTACTGACTTTGTTACAATCAAGCATTGTCTTATCATGATCTCAAGACAGACAACTTTACCTATATCCCATTGGTTCCAATGGCCTGATATAAGATTCCGATTTATTTGCTCTTTAGTTCTAAAACTTTCATATATACATTACTATATTCAAATTTTGCGACTATTTAAAGACCACTGATGGCCTTTACCATCAAATCCTTGATTGGAGGGAAGCTGTTGATATATTTCATACCCAAACCTCTAAACAATGCTAGTGGTTGGGTATTCGTAGAAAACACTTTATGCAATTTATCGCATATTCCAAGTAAAGCATGGTTCGAGGGCCATGAGTTGGCGACGTAATTTTCGAGAACCAACGATGATCCAATATCTATACCTCTTTTGACACCTTGCTCAATTGCTGCTACAAGTGAGGCTGTATCAACTTGCCCCATATTGAGACCCTGTCCGGCCAAAGGATGAGTTGTATGAGCAGCATCACCTATCAAGGCAAGTCTGTGGCCGATATATGTATCCGCATGCGACATCTTCAAAGGAAATTTAGCTCTGGAACCAGGAACAACTCGGGTAACGGGGATTGGATAACTTTCATCTAAAACAAGAGGGTCCATTCTCGACAATCTCCACTCGATATCATCTATAACAGACATGTCATTGGGGTCTGCCTTGAGTTTAGAGTATATGTAGTTCAAATTGACCTCATCCAATACCATTGCTGCATTGATCAACTTCGGAAATATATCCTCGTGTGTCTTTAATAGAACATCAGAAAGCCCTGGGGTTGATGACCACACGATTGTGGCATTTTCCTCTGTCAAAGGAAGAATAGCAAGTGGACCAGTGGTTAAGAATCTTTGCCAAGCAATATCTCTGAAGTCTTGGTATTCTCGTCCAATAGTGGCAACAACTCCGAATCTGTCGTATTGCCATCCTCTTGAAACAATTCCAGCATATTGACGCACTGGTGAATTGTATCCGTCTGCTCCCACTAGAAGCCTTGTTTGTATTGAGTTTCCATCAGATAATTTTAGTATGGGCCAATCCAACTGAGCAATTCCTGCCACAGGATCTATTTCATGCAACTCGTGTTCGTCCAATTGAGGAGGCACCGGATTGCAAATATCAACGACCTTAGTTTTATCCAAGATCTCGGCTGGCTCATCATTTTCAGAATTCAATATATCAATCTTCTCTAGCAAAGAACTTTGAATGTTCAAATTTTCTATCATAACGGCTAAAGCGTCATTTCCAACTGAATTGGAATCGAAGTGTATTCTCGAATCCTCGTCGTTTGAATCATAAGCAACTATGTTATCGTAAAATTTAACCCTGTCTTTATTGACATACTCCCAATTGCCTATTTTCTCTTCCATGAAATTGACAGATTTAGGAGTTAGAGACACAACTCTATTTGTGTACTCTACCGGAGGATTTATGTTAAAGTCTCTTATCCCCAGTATATCAGACCCTTCTATCAATGTGCATTTTAGGTTTCTTGTCACGGGAGAATTTTTTAATGCAGCTAGAAGGGACAAACCTGCTGGTCCACCTCCAATTATTGTGATATCTCGTAACTTATCCGTACGAGATATCGTCGAGAGAGCTCTTGTGAGAATTTTGAGACCCATAAAATACTAAGAGACTTCAAATGTACAATTATCACCAGATTTTAAGTATGTGATTTCTCAATTTTATATTGTATACACAGGGACCAATGGCACTTAATTTAATTTGACTTTAATTAGCACCCAAACTCTCTTTGAATTCACAATTTATCGAGCTGATAACGCTAGCAAGCCACTAGACTACTCCTATAGCATGGCGTGATGCTAGAATATATACAAATTATATATATATTAAAAGAAAAAAAAAAAAATCCCTCCAAGTGGCAAATACAAGCCAAGCCCAAACCTTGGGATTAGTTGATATTTTTTTGTTTAATTGTTAAGTGTTATTCATTATGTACTCTCGTAGCGAGAAGTATCAACTTTGGACGTTTGAATTTCAAAATGTTTTAATTTTTCGGAATGTTATTAAGCTTGACTTTCCCGCTCTCTATCCAATATGGATCAATTAGCTTATCTCTTTGCTCATACATCACTCTGTAGGAAGTTTTGATGGTGCCATCACTAACACCTGTCTTGTCTGCTATTTTGGAAGGTGGTAGATCTACCCCGAACACAAGTGTTGCCATGTAAACCACCGTCGCAGCAATAGTTGTTGGTGACTTACCATCTAAAACACCAACTTCTTTGCACTTCCTTGCGATATATTCTGCTGCATTTGTAACTTGAGTGCTCAAACCAAGATGAGACCCGTATCTTCTGATCAAGTCTTCGGCTGCAGTTGTGGTAGGTGATGTGTCCTGAATGTACATTCCATTTGGATTTTCGGCGTTTCTTGCTTGTATGATTTTTTCTATGAGTTTGAATACTTTACCGATTTCTTTCTTGGGAACATTCGTCAACGCCCAAATTTCTTTAAAGGATCTGGCCACCTGGGCCTTTCTGCAACCGATGAAAATAGAAGCAGCCATGATTGACTCCTGAGATTTTCCCCTCAACTGTCTTTCTTCGTAGACTAATCTATAAACTTCTTTGGCCGCATCTTGCACAATCCGGGGTAATTGATAACCGTCGCACATCTGGGAAATCTTCGAGTACGCTGCGGCTAAGGCATTATCCTTTTTATCCACTAATGATCTAGACTGTGCCCTATTAAGCTCTCTTCCTACCCTGGTGTTATCAGGAACGTAAGATATCATGGTAGATAAATCTTCCGTATCCATCAAAGGGTTGCTTGCATCTCCCACACGACTAGGATCATCCCCGTTTTGATCGTCGTTACTGAATGTTCTCCATTCAGATCTCGTATCGATCACCCGGTCACTCAACACGAGACCACAGCTACCGCACACAATATCTCCCTCGCTGAAACGCTCAATCAAGTCCGGTGGGTATATTTTGCACTCAGGACAGGTCAAGGTCACATTCAAATTGGGTCCTGTGAAAGGCTGTTCAGCCACTTCAGTTTCTCCAGTGGGTGCCATGTTGTAATTTACTATCAAGCCTCTTAAAAGTCTCCCAGGGTATTATTAATAAAGCCCTTTATGATAACTTAATTGCTTCTAAATCTTTTTCAGGACCTTTTCTGGGGTCTGGCTTTCTTGTATTCGAACTAACGATACTAGAAGTACTCGAAATAGAGCTTTTGAGGTGTAAGAATGATATATTACTTACACAGTTGAGGCCTTCTCGTGAAGAATGAATCCTTGAGAATTTAATATTTTCTTGAATTGATTTATGGCTTATATTAGCTGATCATATCACAAAACCAATTGGAGCTAGTTGAAGTGAATTGTTTGGCCTGATTGAAGTATTTGAAGGAGATTCCTTGCTGTGTGAGTGCAATTAAAACATCGGATAATCTCACGACTATCAAATACGTCTTTCCGTGCTTTCAAAGCGTGCATTCAGCATTTATGAAGTGAAGTTTTCATTTATTAAACCATCGAGTCATACTTGGAAAGAGAAGAAGCATAGTTATGAATTTAGATACTATCAAAAGCTTGGATAAGCTCGACATCAGCTCTGTCATTGAAGATGCTATAAGAATTGTTGACGAAGTAGAGGTTAAATGGCGCAAAGGAAAAAAGTACTACTTAAAGCTCAATCTGCAACCCCATAAGGTAGATGCAGCCACATACGATAAGAAAATCAACGGTGTTGTTTGGCATAGCAGGGTCACAAACTTTGAGCAGTTCCAGGACAGTCTGAAGGAAGAGTTGTATCAAAAGATGGATAAATACCTCGTTGGAAGCATTGGAGGCCTCGAAAGCACCCATACGGAATTCGAAAAGCAGTACATCCACGACTTGGTTGACTACGAATTGCTTCCGTCACATATAGATTGGGAGCACGATGAATTCACATATTTCAGCTACATTGCCGTCTTACATTATAAATTGCAGTTTCCACTCAAACCAAGAGTTTTTTACGAGATTATTCATATCATTAAAAGTAAAGACAAAACGAAATCGTATGTTATTTCTCAACCAATACAACTTGCCCAAGAAAAATACGTAAAGTCTTCCAACCCGGTCCAAGCAAAGTATCTGTCAGTTGAGGTGATAAGTTTTGAGAAAGATAATGGTACATTAAAGTGGACCATGGCAACATGCGCTGACTCTGGTGGATCAGTACCAAAATGGCTTGCCGATTGGTCTATGAATTCGGTGATAGTACAGGATATACCTAGCTTTTTGAATTGGTCCTATAAGGTCAAGGATTCTCATTGACATGAAAGTTTTCCAACCAAAGTTTTACATCATCACCCAAGCTATCCAAAAACCCCAAATTAGTGTAATCGTAAACGCCAGTTGCCAACTTCAGTAGGAAATTTTGATTATACTGCGACTTAATATCACTTTCTGCATTACCCCCTTGATTTCTATTAAGACCACCTTGGTTCGGTATATGATTTTTTATGATAATTGTAAATTCACTCTCATGTTTTATGTAATAGAACATCCAATTGTTCAGTCTCGTGCTGTTGAACTTGTGAAAATATTCGTTCAATAAAGAATCATCCTCGAAGATATCTATGTTTTCCTGATTAAATAAATTCGTCAACTCGTCGTGAAGATATATCAATGAATGCAAGGACTTTATTTTCATTCGGTTTAATAGGTTGTTTTCGTCCAAATCGATTAGTGGAAGATAAGGTAAAGATGACTTGATCCACCTGTGGTATTTGTCAAATGATATATAAAAGAATTCACTAGCTTTCCCTGGAACGTTGGCATTTCTGTCAGGCAAATACCTATCGAAAGATCTCAAAGAATTGATACTGTTAGATAACTGAGCACGATTTGACATGCTTAAATATATTTCATCACTTAGCGGCTCTAAGAACTCATTGGATAAGTTCGAATAAAACTCATGATTATCTAGTTCCATGTTGGAGGAATCATATATGAGTGTAACATATATATCCCCCTTTTTATACAATAACAACAGGTACTCCGTTTCCTTATGCTGAACTTCGCCTTCGCTGTCGATGTAGGTATTTTCCAAATATATCAAATTTCTTGGAATAGTGGATGAAGATGAAAGCTCCTTCTCAACTCCATAAAGATATACCCCTTTCAATTCTTCTTCAGTCCACGAAACAGTTTCATCATTTTCGTCCACACTTGCTTCGTTTTCATTCTCATGACTTCTAGCTTCTATCATACTTTCATTTCCGTTATTGGATGACGGATCCGGATTTGGGTTTGGGCTTCTTCTAAAAAATGAGGTTGCATTTGAAAGCAAGTTTGATGTATCATTTGCAGTTATGGGGACGTTCGATGCGATGTTTACGACACTATTAAAAGTGTAATTCAATGGGTTTACTACCAAATTATTAGTGAGGGTGACAGGATTCAAAATCTCTAAGTTGGATAGGATGAATGGTACATCTAACTTATTTATATCACTGTTTCCAAATTTCTCCTTGAGGATTAACGCATAGTCTGTGCTTATATTTTTCTTGATTCCCTCACCGACAGAAAATGTTCCATTAGCGTCATTTAACTTATCCGTCGTAAGGTTTTGTAAAAAAAATTGGTGCTCAATTAAATTGAAGACATCCGTCAAGTTGTCGGTTGAGAAGGTTTGAGTGTGTGAGTCCAAAGATGCAGATTTCATATATATAACACCATTTTCCTTGGGCTCCTCTCTCTTGAGACAAGACACTAATATACCCTTCAAAGACTTCTCTGGACTATCCTTTTTTAATAAATAATGCAAGTCGTTTTCTATACTAGAATTAAGTTTGATTGTAGACTTTTTGAAGCTACGATTGTTTTTCGAAAGCAGTCCAAGAAACCCCCTATAATTCATTAAGTTTGGCCAAGCCAATGGTTTAGGGAATATTAAGTTCAACTGGTTGTAGCATTTCACAAACTCTCCCCAAAACTCTTCCAATGATGTGGCTAGAACGTCTCTGCCATAGACTTCCATGACATTATTGAATGATGAATTAAATATTTTAAAAAAACGGTAGCCTTGCTCTACCAAACTCATCATTTGGTCGTTTAGTAAGCTTTCACATACATCAGACTTGTTATGTTGACAACTCAATGTAATATAATAATTTTCCTCTAGTTCCTTCACTAAGGTCGACACCTTCGCACCCCGGATCACGAAGCTACCGCTTTCCTTTGGTATAAAATTTTCGGTTAAGGTCTCCATCCCTCTGATAAGACCAATAGTCTTCACCTTCCTCTTTGTACTGTATTCCTCGCTTCCTCCGTATTCGACAAAACAAAGTATCTGTTTGTACAATTCCTCATCACTAAGCTCACCATCACCTACTAACTTGGGATTAAAAATAGCAAGAAATTCGATTTCTGGCTTCAAACTCTCTTCTCGGTTCGGCCCTAAATCATCACCTTCATTAGTTGGCGTTTCATCTGCCAGGTGAGGTAACAACTGACTTAAATAGCTAGACATACCTTGCCCGCAAGTACATCAATAGTATCTTGTAACAGATATTTGTATTTTAATTCGCGTAATCTACTTATTATTATATCTGCTATCAAAACTAATTATGGAATCCATAAGTCATTCCAACCAATGTTTTTTCTAACAGCATTCGAAAACCCTTCATTGTACTTCACCCATATTCTAGTTTTAGTGCTGTTCTTCTTTTTTTCACTCAGAGACTCGCTTATTTGAGTTGCAAGACCGTCGTACTTTCCCTTAAAGAAGTCAACAGATGAAGCTGATTTATATTTTTTTGTATTTTCCGGCGTCAGCTCTTTGCCTTTAATTTCAAGAGGCCGTTTTGGTGCCTCACGAGTAAATTTTAGCCTCTCAATTTCAGATTGCAATAAGGGGAAGAGCCATGAACGCAGTTGTTGAGTTTGTTTGTCAAGAATTCTTTGAGGGGAGTAAGAGAAGTCGGTGTTGTATTGGATGATAGCATCGAAGTCTGGGACAAAATAGTAGTATGGTTGGTTTGTATCATAGTCTGTACCGCTGTGCATTTCAATATTAAATTCATTTATAAGTTTTGCAACTCTTTTGAGTAAGGTCTTGTCAAACTGCGTCTGAGACGCCTTCACTTTGTTTGAAGACAAATTAGGACTTATCATTTTGCTGAGGCTCGGGACCACGTAGCATGCTAGGTTTTCCTCAGAGAGATCCAAAGAGATTCTGGTGTTAATAGGGATATTCCGATCAAGTCTTCTCATAATATCCTTATTTTGCTTTCTTGTCTCGAAAGATTCATATTCAATCCCTTTTGCATTATCAATCAATGGTTTGAGATCTTTATTTCTGTCAGGATTTATCTCACTAAATAAAGACCAAATTTTTAAACCAATTGAAATATTCAAGTTTTCTGTGTCTGATATACTAGAGTTTCGAGTAGTTATATCATAAAAGCATAGCCAGTCGCTGAACTCGCAAGGCTTGGCGAGGGAATCATCCAGATGATACACTGAATCCAAATATTTGTTGAAGGCACCTCTTATTACCTTTTCAAATAAACTATTGTTAGTGATTATTGATTTACCGTATCCTTCCGTTAAATCTTTCATTAAACATTGGAAATTTTCATCTTTGGATAGGCTCTGGTTCCTCCGAAAAAGCACATCAATAAATGAAAACCAAGAAATTTGACCGTCCTTCCTTCTTTTTTGGCTACCTCCGTCAAAAAGATACGACGATTTTCTACCATTAAATTGTAAATAATTTAGACAAGCTCTAAGATCACCATCACAAATTTCGACAACTTCTCCTATGTCTTGGAAATCCATGTCTAACTTTTCCTTCTCGCTGATCCTCATTAAATGCTCCTTAACAGTTCTCAATGCATTTCCACCTTTGCTTAATCCAGATATATTTTTAGTATTATAAGGCTTTTTGAAGGACACAATCTCACAGAATGGACGTAGTTTTTCCATGGAAACAGATCCTCTTCCTGAGGTGTACAATTCATTCGCTATGCATATGATTGGTCTATTCAAGATGAAATCTTTCTTTTTTCCTTTTTTCAGTTCACTCTCCGCATTGTTTTTCGAAACCTTTGATACTGCTCTTGAATCAGAACTTACTAAGTCACCTAGGATCCTTATTATATCGTTCGCATTGCTACTCGAGTCAATCTCATCAATCATGAGACAAGTGGGTTTGTTGCTCGAAGTTAAAGTATTCATGGACAAGGCATTTTTTATTTTGAGACGCAAAGTATTGGTAACACTCTGCCTGTTCTGAATGTAATCATTTCCCACTGTTGAGAACATGGTATCGTTGCTATTTGCGGCATTGATTTCTTCAATATGATAGCCCATTTGACGAGCCAAAACTTGAACTGCAGATGTTTTCCCAATACCCAGGGGACCGCTTACCAATAGTATCTTCTTCAATGGTCTGCCAAGATAATCTACAAAATCTTTTTCCATCTGCTCTCCATAAACAGTATGTGACCATTTCTTTAGCCAGTGCAAGATAAGTCGGTATTGTCTATCGTTTCCAGCTGAACACAACAGCAAAAAGTTATTGGGTCTATATTTTTCAGTCCAGATATCATTTGAGTTTGAAACGTGTTTGGTGGCCTCCCTGGACCTCAATTTACTGTTGTTCTCTTTCATTACTTTCTTCTCCTCCACCTTTTGAAATAACCCTTCAATGTTCACGATATCGTTCAAGTCTTCTTCTATTATGAGTCTTCGATCCAGACGTTCGTTTCTTCTGATTTTTAGTTTCATGGACTTCAATTCCCCATTCGAAAGCCTGAATTCTTTAGTACATCCATTTTTCGTATCATCCAAGGTGCTCTCGTTAATCGAATCCACGTCTTGTCTCTTCTCTTTCTGTTTCAAATTTGGATCTTCAGCATCTTCATCGGCATAAAACGGCCCAGACGTTTCTTTAGTTTTATCCTGAGAGCCATTAAACAAAGAAGATTGGTTAAAAGAAAATTCCGGTAGTCCTATAAGATCGATACCAGCATCCTCAAGAGTCATGGTATGTCTTACTATAGTATTATTCCTTGCTATGGATGTTTTCAAATATATTTACTAAATACCGCGTGCGTGTTAGTATATTTATAAAAGACTGTATAGTTTATTTAGTTTGCACCAAAAGTCTTAAGCTGAATCTCAGGCTCCACCAGAGATTCGTTCTGCTGGTCAGTACTCTGAGATCTGCCATCCAAAACTTCTTTGACCAAAAGTTTTTGTTTCGGCGAAAGAGAGTCGTTGACAATGTACTTGAATACGTTCGAATCGTGATGCACAAGAGACATTAATTTTTCGTTCACGTAGAATTTTGGTATAGAACCTGCCTGGTAGTGACTCACAAGCAAGGGCACTGTTATTAAATATATCAGGCGAAGCTTCCCGTTGTTCAAGTTGTAGTTTTTAATGAAGTAAAATATGATTTCAAAGTATATTTTCAAATCCAACTCGCTGTTACCGGGCTCTACAAGAACTTTCAACACTTTCGTTATCAAGGTTTTCAATACTATGCTCTCTTTTTCGGATCTCGCAAAATGTTGGATAATGGTTTTGATTCCCTGAATTGCCATTGGTGCTGTTTCGCTTGAATTAAGAAGAATTTGAGCTTGTTCACTTATCTTATTTGATTCTTCTTCATCTACGCTGAGATCACCAACGGAGATCAATATGACACTAGTCAAGAATGCGTAGCTCTTTTCTATATTTTTTATCACAGCCTCCCTTATTGAGTTGTTGAATGATTGCATAATTTGAATGTCTAAAGTTTTGAGGTCCGTCAAGGCGTGCTTCAAGTGAGGAAGAACCACTGATATTAGAAGCTCATTTTGATATTCGTATATCTTTGCAAATATAAATAACAAGCAAGAGTAAAGATCCACCTTTACCACGTCTGGAAATTTTGCGATCATCATCATTAGTTTGTTGAATACAGTTTTAAGCAAAAGCAAGTTTGGTCCGCTGTCTGCGTATTTTAGCGCAAGTGATACTGTTTTATCGTTTACGTCAAAATCCGATCTCAAAAATGGCAAAGTTGTAAATAACTGCAACAGTGTGATTCTTAGTAGCTCAAATAGTTTGTCGAAGTATGGATCAAGTGATCCAGTCTTGTTGTCCAAGAAAGTATTGAAAATGGAACTTATCACATCAACCAATTGACACCTGATCTCTGTGTCATAGTCAACCAACAAAAGTCTGTCGAACAAATCAATAACCTCACCAAATATTTCGTCATTGAACAAAAGCTCCACTAATTGAGGGTTTTTCACTAACCGATTCAATGAAACTAAAGTTGCTGCAACATTTCTATTCTTAATCAAAGACTCAAAGCAATGACTAAATAATACAAAGAAAAAGTTGTCCGAGTCTTCTGATAAAAACTCATCTGCTAATTCTTTCTTGCTTTTGAGTGTTATAGTCAAAACGCTGACAAAATTTATCCAGTGATTTCCAAATATGGACAATTCTTTGTTATTTGCCTCGCTGTATTTTAACGTGGAGTACTCTCTTAAGTTTAATATCCACAAAGAAGTTAACAATTTCGAATAACGCTCAATAATTTCTGACAACTCTTCCTCGGCTGTAGGAGAATCTTCAGCATTTATCTTTAAAATTGCCCAACAATTTAATATTGATACTTGGATTGCTTTTTTGTTGCTCTCAGACATGTTCTCCAAATACCCAAATTTAAGAAACTTGTTTGAGGAAATTTCTTCTAGTAAATAAATCAAGGTCCTCAATATTCTTTGTTTTGAATAAAACTTGATTCGTGGAAGATTGATAAATTTTGACGAAACATTGATAGCATTTATGATTACTTCTGGGCAGCTATCAGAGCCAAAACAAGGAATCAATGCACTTATTATTTGAGCCTGTTGTTGTTCCAATATTGACACACCTGGGTATAATGGATCAGTTAAATCACCGAACAATTCGAGAGCTCTATCTAGAATGTCAATACCTCTTAATTTTAAAGTAGTGATAGGGGATGTCGATCCAGTATAAGACATTTTGACTAAGTCCAGTAACTTGTCTGTAAGGTCCTTAAATAGTTGATCATGTTTTTTGGCTTTATCCAATAATACTATCAACAAATCAAAAATAAGTAACTTAAACTCCCAACTGATTGGATCACCTTTGTCAACATCATTCTTTTCTTCTATGACAATACTTTCAATCTCTTCGTCCTTGAACTCAACATTGCTGGACTTACTCTTTTTCTGTCTTTGAGTTAAGGGAAGAAGTTTGCGCTGATAATTAACGTCTACGTAAGGCCCCACTAATGACTTCGAAGAATTCTTGAACAATGAATTCAAAATATCGAACCAATTTATGCTGACAGATGACTCCAACCAAAACCTTATTAAGTCTTTCAACTCTTCACAGGGTTTTATATTCATGGATATCCAAAATAATTTGATGCTTTCTTTGGTCAAAATAGAAACACCAAATATTTTAAGAAGTTGATTGTAACACTCATAGGCTGATCTGTACATAGTGAAACTCAGGTTAAATGGAAATATGGTATCACTATTGATTGAAGTTGGTGATACAGAATTCAAACCTATCTTCAAGTTGTTAGCAATTATCAAGTTCAAAATATTTGTGAAAAACTTTACTTCACTATCCAATAGTTTGTTATCAAAGAATATTAGCTCTTGGAGTAGCTTCAAAAGATTCGAATAACAAAATAAGTAATCCGCAGAAGTCATGGCACCAATTCCATGAGCCATGCTTATAATCAAATTCTTAATTTTCAGCTTATTTTCGTCTCTCCACTCTCTTATAGTCGGTCCCAAGCTCGTAATGAACACCTTCAAGAAATTCGATGACGCTTTCAGTGAGCTGAATTGACAGCTGAGATTGAGTAGAATCTTGTTATCAACATAATATCCAAAATTGTCACTTAAATAATTATCATACATTATATTTGACATTCGATCGATTATCTGTAAATTGTCCAAATTGTTTTCAACAATGATCGAGGCTGCATTCAATGAATAGTAATAGACGACAGGATTTGGATCTTGAAGAAGTTGGAAAACAACATTACAAACATCTTGAATTCCAATTTGATTGAACTTGAAAATTTGGGCCAAAGTGATCAAAATAAATCCCCTTTTATATGGATCGGTGGTATTAACGAGGTCATTGATGAATTTGGAGATATAATTGTAAACAGATTTCTGTTCTAGGTGCTTTATGGCCATTCCAATGGTCTCTGAATTGATATTAGCAATTTCTCTGTCTGTCAATTCGATTTTGCTCAAAATATCGAGTATGACATCGATCAATTTTTCATCCATCACATACTTATGTTTGTTGAAAAGAACGAAGAGTCCATGAAGAGCCACTGAGATATTCACAGCAACTGCTTTTCTTCTTAAAGGATCAGCGGTCTTGGTAGTCAAAGAATCTCTCAACTGCTCTAATAAAGAGAACTGTATCTTTGAGCTTAGGTTCGGAAATACTAATTGGAACAATTCTATAGCAAGGTCAACTAAAGTTGTAGTCATACTGGGAGAAAATTCTTCATGAACAGAATACCTCTGAAGTATATACACATTAGGATCATTATGTATACTGTTCTCGAACGATCTGTAAATCACTTTTTCAAAATAATCGAACCAATATGTTGGTAACTCAGTTCTAGTAATCTCAATCGCATCCGATGGATATTCTAGTTTAAAGTCTGAAAATGGACCTTGATATGAAAGTTTGTCTTCTGTGTGACCTAAAGAACCAAATTTTGATTTATTCAATAGTTCATCTATCTCTTCAGAATTACCCAAGAATTTGCTGGAAACTCCAAAGTTATAATTCAATTCATCATGTAGTAAAATAACTGATTCGTCAAAGTCTTGTGGCTTATTGACAGTAGACTTGTTCTTAGAGGATTTTGATTTTTCTTTAGAATCTTCCGCCAAAACCCTTGAAAAGTTCCTCGAATCCCCAAATAGTTTAACTAAAAATATGACTATATTCGAATTGACTTCTTGTTTCGATATATTAGCCAATTTTGTGAATCCCTGAATGAGTATTTTTTTGCAGTGGACTATTAAACTGATCAACATTTTTTCTGATGATAGTCTATTTTCTCCGACATAATTTGTATACTGAAGATTGCTCAACATATTAATGTTGTAATCATGATTATTGAAATGATCACTGCTGAAATTGGTTATTCCCCCTATTCCTTCTATATTGCTCTCCAAAAAATTTAGATAATTGTAAGACTTTGTTAATAAAAACCGTATTTGTTTCAATACCTCTGGACTCAATTCCACTGAATTAATATAGTTTAAAAGACATATCAAGCTAGAGTTTCTTAATTTTAAATTGTCAATAATTTCCTGTAAGCCTTCTTCGGTATTTGAGTTCAATGAAGAACCAATAAATTGTGAAGTCAATAATCCTTTCCAAAACACGAGGAATTGAGAAGAGTTAAGTTTTACGAATTCTGAATCTTCATAAAGAGTCACCAATGAAGACAATACAATCCAGCAACTTGAGTTATTCAAAAAAGTATTGCGGTTACTATTACTATTATGTTTCAAGTTTTGAGTACAGAAACTCAAAACTTTAACAATTAACGAATTTTGCATCATATGAGAATCTGCCTGCTTGATCAAAGCCAGAAGAGCTAATGAAAAGCTTTGAAGTTTAACCGTTATGTCATTTGTATGATTTTGCTCCACCCCTGTTGCAGACAACGAACCAATTTTATGGTTTTCCAAATTCTTGTACTCTTGATTCATGAATTTAAATGTTCTTGAAATTAGTGCATTAATCTCTACCGGATTTGATTCCGAGTAAACCAAAAGGCATTCCAATGCGTAGTTTCTGATATAATAGTTAGAGTTGATTAGAAGCGAAAAAAGCAAGTCCTTTAAGAAAGCATCGCCCTTGTCAGTTTCATTCAATGAATCGTCATCAAAGTTTTCATCTTTACCATTATCTACTTTCGGAGTTTCGTCAATTTGTCTCTCACCTGAAATTGAAGAAAACTCCACACCCATAGGAATAATTAGTTTCATCACGTACAACAAAATACTCAATTGGTATGGATTCAGATAAGGTAAAAATCTTGCGGATTCTGAAATATGCTTTGATCTTGCATTTGACCTATTGCCCTTGAATTTGAACATTGACTCCCTTTTTTTATCCTTGTCATTCGTTCTACGTTGTTCTGATTCGTTGTTTAAGTCATTGCGGGCATGTGGGTTGAACTTAGAAAAAACGTATTGAGCCAAAATTTCAACACATGTCGATCCACCTTCCTTTATGATAAAATTCAAAACTGATATCCAGTGATCTAATGTTCTATTCCACTGTGAGTTGAAGATGTGATTATTAGTATCATTTATGACATCGAACTTTCCGAGTACACAATCCAAGATATCTTCCAATTCGTTTTGCAACAAATCCGGAGATTCAAAGGTCTTTAGCTGTATATAGAATATCAAGGTTTCAATTATCCCTATCTGATATAAAAGAAGGGATTTATCTGCATGAATTATACCTTCGCTGTCTCGGATACTAATACCGTTTTTATCTTTCTTCTTCTCGGCGAAAATAGACTCGTTATCTATATCAATTCTGTTAGAGAGACTTTGATCCCAATTGTTCAATTCAGGTAAAGGATAATGAGCTATCAAATACTCCAATGGTTCCGATTTTCCAGTCGCGATCATGTTGAATAGAGTATAAGTCATGCATTCTATTGCAGCGATTCTAATCTCTTTGTTAAAACTCGTTAAGCCGTTGAACCAATTCTTCTCGTTTACTTGCAATATATTTATTTGAAACTGGTCTTGTTGGTTCATTATTGATTCTGGTTTTATTTTCGAGCCCGCCGAAGTAGAAGAGGCTGAAAGCGCCAAAAGGTTCTCGTAATTAGTTGAGATAGATAAAATCAACATGTTTTTTAAACAAAGAAAATAGTTTCTTTTAAGTAGGATTGTTGATGGTGAACTTTCTGTCTTTTTATCCAGTGGTTCCACAGTTGTAGGCAAAGAAAGATTCTTATTTATAACCTTCATCAATTTTGCTTGTAGTTTGTCTTCTATATCAAGCTTCGAGGAATTTTTTGTCACTGAGTTCAAAAGAAAAACCAATTCGCTGCTGATATTTGGGGCTTTTTTGATGATCTTGTATATCTGGGTGACGGAAAACTTTATGAGAGAACTTAAAGACGTGGGAAATGCTTCAAACAAGTCAATCAACGCCAAAATTGAAAATCTCGTACTGGGTTTCAACACAAGGTCGTCCTCAACCAGTAAGTTGCCTAACAAATCATTGGTCAAGTCATATACTTTGTTGGGTAGGTGATTCAAAACCATAGTTATATTTTTGGAGAGCATTTTAAACAAGTTACTTGAGAACCTCACATCATCCGTTTTTGTTTCATTTTCATCATCATTCTTTGCCTTCTCTTCGCCCTTGCTGTTTGAATTCGCTTTTATTCTATCCACAATCCGATTCAATTGAGCAAAAATGTCTTCGTAGTTAATATCACTTGAAGAGTATTTCGACAATTTTGTATTCAATTGTACTAAGAAGCTAAACAACTCTTTATTGTCATACTTTTCAAGTGATTCCAGCTTCATAGTACTTTCTTCCATGATTATTTATTTGATTAACAGGAGAGTAACAGGAAACGTGTAAATGATTTTATTCAAAATAATGCTTTATTGATCTAGTGTATATTGCACGAAATATTTCATTCAGAAAAAAATCAAAAACTGAAAATTTAGATCGCAGTGACACTTTTGCGTGTTATTTTCATTAGTAGGCGAGATAATGCTACAGTGTCTACAGTAATGATAATTCTTGTGGAAATATGGTTTCGAAAGTATGTATAAAGAGCACATTACATCATATTCATAAAACTAGTCGATACAGATAGAAAAACTATAACCGGAAGCCATTTCAGCTCTAATTTTGACACTATTGAACGAACAGACATCTCCTCTCACAATAGGCAGTCAAATTCGTATTGAGAATCTTTTAAGTTCTGGACAAGAATAGACTCGAATTCACTTTCTGTGTAATTTTTCTCTTCGTTTTCATGAATCAAGTCTAATGTAATGTTGACCAATTCCATGGACTTTTCATTCAACTTCAAATAGTTGCTTGACTCGAAGATTTCCATGAAAAAATTAATATCCAAGCTGAAATATGTCATCACATAGGGCGGGAATCGTGTAGTGAGAAGATTCCTCAAGTGACTTAAAAATTCTCTCAAGAATGCTTCCTGAAGCTCATTCTCAATTTCCACAAATATTTCCAAACTCGTTAAAGGCTTGACAGTGTGTACCAAATGCACTAGATGTACTAGAACTTCATAAATAACACCATCTATACGCAAAGTAGCATTATTTGATTCTTTGCGATTGTCCAACTTTGTTATACGGCTGAAGAATGCGTTTAGCTTCTTAGATAGCCAAGCCTTTTCCACTTCTAACACATCTTGGAAAACAGTTTCATTTATCTTATCTATACTCTCAAAAATCTTCAAATTCTGTTTAGATAGGTTTTTGTCAAACAAACTGTCAAATTTCAATATCAACCTTGGAAATATTGATATAGACAATCTATCGAAATTATTCATTGCCAAAATTTTATAGATAGCCATGTCACTGTTACTTGACTCATAGGATCTCTCGATAGTATAAGATTTCATCATGGAGTCAACTATCACGTTCATACTTCTCATGAATTGGATTTCTAGACTGACTAATGTTCTCTTAGATGGATGTGAGGAAACAATCCTTATCTCACTATCCTCAGTTTTCTCTTCAACGTAAACAATCCGAGATATTTTAGATAGTAAGTAAAGCTGGAAGCACTCGACTATCTTTACCAAGTCCGTGAATTTAGCTTCATCGTAGTTTTTCTCTTTTTGCACTTGATCATCTTCATGTATTTGCCATTTTTCAATTTCATAGAATTGTGAACAATCGTTAACCCAAACGGCACATAACGCCTCTACTACTTTTTGATTGATTTTCGCTGATGCGTTTCTCAAGCTTTTAATAACTTTATTGGTTTCTGATGAAGCTTTTGCATTACCCACCATTCCCACATAGTTTCCAACTTTTGTTAAGAATGCATTTATCAGAGCACTTATATTTCCCAAATAGAATGCAGCAGATAAGGAATTTGTATAAAGTGGCATGAACAGGGTGTAACTAGTGGGGGAAGACTCTAGTTGATTAACTTCTCCGGAATCATCATGAAACATAGTCACTAACACGATGACTATTTTTTCCACAACTTTGATAAATTTTGCTTGTATTGCTCCATCTATGTCTATTTGGTTTGTTGCTTGTTGCTTCATGTAATAGCAATAGTTCTTAGTGAATCTTTCCAAATGCTCCAGGTAAATTCCATCCATATAAGTAACAAAATTACTGAGAATTAACCACGTTTCGTTGATTACGGAAAGGTCAAGATTGTCACTACCCTCAAATACTTCGATGACAAGTCGTTCTTCTTCCTCTTTGTTGAGTTTTGTTGAAGACGTTGCTTTCAAATAGTCTTTGAACATATTAAACTTTTCTTTGACGTAACTCACATGAGATCCAGTTTTCTTATCCGCGTGGAAAGAATCAATATAAGTGGCCAACTTTTTCTGCATTGTAGAAAACTTGGAGTCAAATTTGTTCATTTGATAATCTAAATCATTTTCAAGACTATCGACTTGAACATTAAGGAATTCAAATATGGGATTTGTCTTTTCGTTGTCTATTTCTCTTAACTGATAAATCTTATCAATTAATTGAACAAATTTCGAATTGCTGTTAGATTGAAGGTCACTATTTGTTACATCACGGCCGACTGAGAGCAACTCCTTATAGGTCTTTTTTCTGTACTCGGCTATTATCTTGTCTACTTCTGTGAATACCTTGGTCAAAGCACTGCTTATGAGAAGCTGTTCTTGCTCGAACTCCTGTAACTGTTGTTCATCGTCTGTCTCTTTAAATTTGGAAAGGACCTTTTTATATTGATAACCTCGCAACTCAAGTAAATCCCTCTTCTTGTCCAAGAATACATGATAGTCATTGATGAAATTCTCATGGTCATGGTTTGATAAATGTTCAATGAGATTTTTGGGGAGATCAAAGAAAAATTGATGATTCTTAATGAAATCAATAAGCTTGTTCAATTTCCCTTCCTTATTTTTATGATCCAAGATAGGTCTCATCATCAAATTTGATGCAACATTTAGGTTTTTTATGGAGTCCTCTAAATCAGAAAGTAAGGTTTCTTGTTTAGAATTGAATCTTTTGATTTTCGAAGGGTTGAAAATCTTAGTACTATCTCTTTCCATTTGTGACCTAGTCTTCAGGTTCTTCAATTCCAAAAGAACATCATCGATAGAGCTTTTACAGCTCACAAAATTCATGAAGTTTTCATCGATCACACTTTTTAATTGATTTCTTTGCTTTTCAATATCGTGCTCCAAAAAGGAAAGTGATTTGATTAAACTTTCAATTTTTGTATCAGAATGTACCACAGTCAAGAACTTATGACTGTCGAAATTTTGAGATGATATCAAGAACTTTGTCAATTCGGGATCTTCCATAGAAGATATTAATCCTTGTGAATGAAGTAACTTCCCGATATCAGTCCCTAACCCTTTCAAAGGATCTTCTCTATCCTCGTCATCAAACTTGTATTTGTCATTGCTATTGTGTCCCGAATCACCGTTGACTAGCTTCTCCAAAAGATTATATTGTTCCTCAGTAGGTACGTTGTTTATATCATCAACTTGTATATTACTTACACTAGTTAACTTTAAATCATCCAAGCTGGTGGGATTTAGAGTTCCAATATTATAGAAAGACAATAGATTTGGTTCACTATCATCGTAGTTGATCATTACGTATATCTATCTTTGCTTACCACTCCCGCTAACGAGTATTTAAGATCGATTTCAAATTTAAAAATCTTGGAACTCAGTAATTGAGTATTTCCCTTGAAGTCGCACTACAGATTTTCATAAAGATGTATTTTTATACAGAATGTATTACAGACAACTAACGCCATAAACTATAATCCTGTTGATGGGAATCGTCTCCCACACCTGAAGATACGGCTGCTACTGCTGCCGTTGCAATTGAAGCAGCATCACCAGGGTCAACAGTCCCGGAGTTGTGATTCCCTGTTTGCCTATGGGAATCGGGATACTGTGACTGATTTGAACCATTCATATGTATTGCCATTGAAGAGGATGAATTCTGGTGTGATTGTTGGTTCAACTGATCTTCTGAATGATCTTGACTCACTATTTTTTGTTTACTGTAGAAATCATCTATCAATCGGTGGACTACCGTTTGTAGAGCAAGTCTGCGATGATCTTTGATCTCAGTTTTCATTTTGTCAAAGCCGACCTTAAAGTCGGATGCTATCCAGTTCTCGTTTGGATTCAACTTTCCATGGTTCATTTTTTGTTCCTCGTTAAAAAGATGTACAACGTAATCCCAATCTATGGTGTCTACAGTCTGGAATCCCAATCTGTCCAAGGTTTGAAGTAACCAAAGTTTTGTATTATCACTCATGTACGCAGCTCTGACTGATGACTCGCGTTTAACTAGTTTGTTCCATTTATAACGACACTGGATTCTGGACCTCACACCATTCATTCGCTCACTGACTATAGTCCAGTTTATAGTATTAGATCTATCTTTGTTTTCGGGCGAAGACAACATGTCCGATACTATCTCTTTGAGTCTTTTCTCTTCTTCCTCTGACCATTTGTTTAGAACTCTGTTATCTCCACATTTAACGTAGTTTCTCCAGCGGTCCCTACAATCTTCGGGCATACGGCCCATTGTTTCTCCAATTTCCTTCCAATTTCCTTCTTTTGTGGCAGCCAATTTGCTCAAAAGAGCATCGTCTTCTTTAGTCCATTTAGCTCTCACTTCAAATACGTGATACTGACGTCTGACATGTTTGTAGACAGATGCCCTTGATCTGTAAGGCAAAACTCTTGTCAAAGACTCCCAAAAATTGTCCTTTTTCCTTTCATTTGACCAAATTCTGTTGCAGATATCTCTCCTTGTCAATTTATGTAGATGACAATATCCCGTGATAAAATGATCTACAGCAGAGATCTCCTCTCGCGAAAATATTCTTGGACCGTTACCACTTGTCTGAGGCAAGTTGTTATACCAACTACAAGCCTGAGCTGCAGCCTCTTCGACCAAAGCATCAACTGAAGTCAAATGGTTGAAGGCAGTGTTTCTCTGGATAGCATTCATCTGGTCTGATTCGTTAGAACGATCATTCAATGTCGGATAAGTTCCATCGATCTTCTTGAGCTGTTTCCTATTTTTTGCAAGTTTGTTTCTGGTTCCATTATTGGATAATGATGAGGCAGCCTGGACAAGCTGATTAATTGCTGTCGCAGACTCGGGGTTCAGACCATTATTTTGAACTGCTGCAGTTGCAGCTGCTATAACCTGCTGTGCTTGATGAGGAGGAAGGCCATTCAAACTATTGTGAATCGAACCAACATCATGCTCTCCCAAAGACCCGTTGCCTAAATGTTTTGCCAACTCTCTTGCATCCATTATTGCCGCTTGAACCAATTGATCATGTTCTGTGCTTGTATCAAGGCCCGTTAACTCAGGGTCGATCTCGTTGTGACCCAGGCCCAGCATGCCTGTTTTCTTTTTCTTCGATGACTTTGGAGTCTTGGGATGCTGGGGAAAATGGCCGAACTCCTCGTTATTCGCAATTTCCTCGTCCAAAAATCCAGTCCATTGACTGAAGTCGTTGATGTTATGCATGATATCATCATGATTCATCTTTCTCTTCTTTCTATTGTTTGAATTCTCTTCCAAAGTGCTTCCCACGTATCTCATCACGGCCGCCTCCACCGCATCATTTATCTGCTGGTTGGTAGTCTTCGACTCGGAAATCTCTTCCTCTGAAGGGTGAATATCACTCTCTCCTACATCACTGTTACCAATGTTGTTTTCCCGTTTGTCTTCTTCTACTTGAATGTTCTCAACTTCATCCATATCCCGCACTTCTAAATCTTCCTCCTCCTTATTTTTCGATCCAAGCTGAAGCAAAGCTTGCGCTCCACCAATCTCTTGTTGGTTCTCCATCTTATGATCCTCTCTCCTTTTTGCAACTGATGCAACACTAGTCTTCCTGTCTATTTAGTGTTACCCTACTCACTATTATAAATCAGCGGGTAACCCTATTATTGGAGGTGGTGTTACGTTTTTTTCATTGGAATTGTTGATACTTCGTGTTCATATTTACCCTTTCATTCCTTAATTTACTCTTAGCATTTCAAGAACTACTTTCAAGGATGTGATACTAATCTATAAGAATGTTACGTTAGTTCTGTGAGCTATGGTATAGTGAGTGCAGGATTCTGATTTCTGTTGTAGCTTCTCATTCTTTCAATTAGAAGGCCACTTGAATTTTTGCTGCGTAAAGAGTAACACAGATGCAGAAAACGAAAAATTGCAACTATTGCGACAATTGCAGCTATTAAATTTATGTCAAGCATCCATTTCAATACCGCTAGCTTACTTGGCATAATAATCTTCCTAAGGCGAGCTACAAGAATATAAAACATCCTTGCTTATGACAGTCGCCCAATCTATATAACTTCAACCCTATAAACCATTTCCTAAGTTGACCTGACAAAACCTTGCTATTCAAATGAACTTTCGCTTGTTATACCAGACAATAATAGTGACGCTTTTCTCCACCCAAGCATTGTGCTTCGATTTCAGCTTGCACGATTCTTCGGGTATCAGAAACCAGTCCGAGACTTTTTATCTAGCAGCCTATCAACCAGCCCATCGAGCAGGAGAGGTCAAAAATGGCTCTTCCGTAGAGCACTTGTTCTCCCCTCCCATCCAGACACTTGTATATGATACAAATGGTAGTAATACAGTTGGAATAAGTCCCGTGATTGACCCTAGCAAGCATAACTTGACAGGAAATGTGCTCTACGATATGTCGCTAAAGTTGAAACTTCCCGCAGGCAAGTACATTGCGGTGGACAAGAAAAAAGGTCATTTAGTGTTAACCGAAAACTGGAATGACTCTTATGGAGCGTTTTCCATTTATGCAGATGACCTTTTCTACACGACATACGAATCCTGGACTGTTTGCTTCGTTGCAAATTCTACCGAGATTAGCAAAATTTATTTGTCTGCTGCTATCGATTCTTGTCCACAGGGAAAGCCAGTAAACGTCGTTCTAAAGACAATTGGATTAACTTCCGACCATGCGATACCGTCATACCCTTAGTTCACCGTTATATATATCAAATATATTCCATGATTGTGTCCACCAACTTTTCACAGCAATTCGTAAGGACTGCATAATTATATGTTTATCTAAGACGCCATAAATCAAACTTTACGTATATGAAGTAAGTTGGTCGACATGGAGAGTCCAATATCCTCTTATACGTCTGGTGGCAGACGGTCCAACTCAGCTATTAGCCCGTCCAAGGTAAATAAGAATGATCTCCTTCAAATGACAAAGGAAGAAATAATAGAAAAGATGTTGGAGCTAGAACATGAACTAGATGAGTTTCAAGAATCTAGCAAGGAATTAGAACTGGCATTAGAAGAGGAGCTACAGGAGCTCGAAACAAACAACAATAACCTATCGGATGAAGTGAGCAAGAGGGAAGAACAAATAGTTAAACTCAACAAAAGAATAGCCGATTTAACCAAGGAGCTTAACGATGTGGAAGAAACAAATCGAACAAGTATACGAAATTATGAAGACAAGATCATTCAGTTGCAGCAAAAGTTGGTTTCTGTTGAAATAGTGAATGATGACATGGAGTCTAATGACCGAATATTAACGAATAAAATGCAAATGGCATACCAGTTCAATAATGAGTTATTGGAAAAATTGGCTTTACTAGAGAATGACTACGACAGAGAAAAGACAAAGGCAATAGAAAAGGACTTGTACATCAGCAACTACCAAAATGAAGTGAGGGAATTAAAGAGTACAATATCGAAACTCGAATCTAAATTATCATCTTATGAAACTGACGAGTTTGAAACTCTGTTGGTAAGCATGCGAGAGGTATTGAACAATGGACCACCCAACTCTACAAGTCTCTACCAGATATACAACAACAACAATTTAATGAGGAAATCAGAGTCACTTAAGAAATTGCATGTTCTTACAACCAAGTCTGAAAGCATGTCGGAAAAAATGCAGACTTTGAAAAGCTCGATCTACAGACTGTCTCCTCTCAAATCGCCATCCACCACCCTGATTTCGAAACAGCTTCATTTCATGGAGCCGGGTAAAAACATAAAAGGATTAATCGAGAAGGAAAGCTCCAGGCCTGGACTGCGAATGTCGTCATCTCCATCGTCCATAGATATTTTTGGGCAACTTAAGGCTAAAAGTGTGAGTTCATTGGAAACGGATCACTTACATGATAAGCGAAGACGAAGTGGACTCCCCGAAAAAAGTCAACGTCCACCAAATTCTTCTTGACCATCAACTTAATGGTCGCAAAACGAAAAGCATAGTATTTACTACCGCGTATTCAAGTCTCGCTGTTTCAGCCTTCTTGTTATGACATAATATCACAACTTGTTTTACCATTTTCCTCTAGTAGATGGGAACCACTGTCCAAGTTTAGTAGATATTATTATTTTGTGTAAGATATAGATAAAGTATGTGATGAGAAATCGATCTACTTCTTGAGTAAAGAAGCAGATTTACCTTAAAAATTATCGCGACACTAATAAGTAATGTATCCATGGAGGATCCTCAACAACTTTGTACATTAAGGGGACATCTGAGTTCCATTAGCTGCATATTTCCATTTATCTCACCCCATACAAGTGAAATATCTTTGATAACTGCTGATGAAAAAGGTTGGATAGTATGGTGGGATATTGCTACTAAGAGACCAAATGGCACTTGGAAAGGACATAGCTCGAGAATTGTGACAATGAGGCAATTGAAAAACGGCCTATTGTTAACACACTCAAAAGACTCTCACGTCAAGATATGGGACATCACAAAATCCAAGAGCTTATCTCGAGGCATACCTCTTTCTGAATATGATGATATTGATGTTAATGACGAAACGCTGAAAAATTCAACCGCTTCCCTATTGAGTGAATTCCCGTGTCCAGATTTCACGACTATTCCAGTCAATGCTTTAAATTTCTGTAATGTGGACTCCGTTAAGCATTTCTTAGTAACACCATCGACTATGAACTCAGAAAACTTCGACATATACTCAATTTTCGAAAAAACAGACCCTCAATTGTCACTTGATTCCAACCTCAATTTACGACGACTAGTAGCCAATTTTGATGGTTGGAGCTTGTATAAGAAGACTGTTTTGAAAGAAGAAGGCGTGGAAGAGGAGATAGGTAGTGAAGATAATTTGCAAAAAAGAGACAGATTGGGGATAATTATGAGTCTTTTGTTTGTGAGTGAGAGCATTCTTTATGTGGGATATGAATCGGGGCATGTATTTGCATTTGAAATGGAACGCCAACTGGCCATTTCAATTGATCATAATCATGTGGATAATTCGAAAACTCTAAATGGAGACCATTCGAACAATAAAATGAAACAGTCAAATCGTACAGTCATAAACAAAGATATGAAGATGAAGATTGTATATTTCAGTACGTCACATGTACCTAACCCTATCATTAGCTTGAAGAAACACAATGAAAGTGTGATTTCAGGTTCTACAAACAATAAATTGGTATTGCATAATCATATCACTAAGGCTGAAAGTGAATTCTCAGTCACCAATTCGGGAATTCAATCTATAAACGTAATAGATGACAAACTTATAATTGGATATTGGGCAGGTTTGATTAGAGGTTATGTCTTGAGTTCCAAGGAGAAGCTTTTTAAGATTTGCCGCAAGACACCAATGGTCAACTCATTGGAGAGCAATATTGGTAATAAAGATGATGATGTTCAAAAAAATGATAAAATTAGACTAACTTATGTAGCTGTTTCAACCTCGGCGACCACTGGTGAACCTAAAAGTTACAAACAGATGGTCCAAAGGAAAAACAAATTCACTTCAAAAAATTTGATATATAGTGGATATGGGGATGGTACTATATCTGTTCATGCTATTTAAGTCAAAATTAATAAAAACAGCTTCAATCACTTGACATACTTCAAATTAATTATGAACTTTTCTACTTATAGGCTGATTCACCGCATTGTCAAGACTTGATCCTCTAATTTTTGTAGATGCTTGATTTTGATTGAAGTTGTTATTACTTCCAAATGCTGCAGACCTTCTCTTAGATCTATTATTATTTGGTCCATTATTTGTATTGGAATTTTTTCCCTTAGGCTTCCCGTCACTATTTGAGTTAATTGAGCCATTCGAAGCATGTCTGATTGAATCATTGAAATCTGCATTTTCACTATATGGTGGAGTTGGTGTCCTTGTCTTTGATTCTATGTTATTTTTTTTTGAATTACTGTTTGTTCTCTTAGAAACACTTAGTCTTGACAGAGAATTGAATTGGTTGTTGCCATCAGATGAATTTCTATTCTCAAACCTGATTGAGCTACGCTTGTTCTTCTTTCTCTTAAGACCAGCGTTACTGTTTCTTGATGCAGGTTTTGACAGTAAGTTGATTGAAGAATTGCTGATCTCAGCAAGATCTGGTGAATTGACAGAAGAAATCGAATCATCTTCAAAGGATGAATTCACCAATGCTTCATTCGACTCTGCTAACAACTCTTCCACATCTATCTTCTTTTCCTCTATCGTCAAACCATTTTGCTTCAATTCGGGGCGAGTTTCTAGTAACGAATTTATAATATGAATATTTGTTTGTAAAATATTTTTTGACTCTTCTCCGTGAAGCTTGGATGCTTTGGCCAATGAACTCAATAACTCCAATGTTGCCTTATTCTTATTAACATGGAGATTGTCCATGGTCTTTCTCTTGTTGGTTAAACTATCTAATAAAGTATCAACATCCTTGTCGTTATTAGAAAGTTTAGAGGCGAGTTCTTCGTATCTTTTGATATTATCTTTCTTATAAGACTCGAAGCGAGAGCTGAGATCTTGGATCTCCTTTTGATAATGTCTTTTGTACTCAACTTGGGAGGCGAGTAATGCATCATATGCAATTTTCAACCTTTCGTATTCAGCCGTGGACGCAGCGGAAGATTCCTGAAGATTCTCGCACCTTATTTTCATGTTCTTGTTATTCAAATTCAATGTCTCGTTATTAGAGCTCAATTCGTTATATTGGTCCTCCAAATCAACAATTCTTCTTTCCTTTCTCTTTAGCAAGGCGTTTATCATATCATTTTCGTGCTTCGCATTGGCGAGTTGATCTACGAGAGAGTCATTCTTTTTCGACATAAGAATGTACTTCTTCTTGTTATCATTACTCGATATCTTGAGTGTCTCCACCTCATCCTTCAAGTCATCTATTTGCGTGTGTAAAGAGTCTATTACTTTAGACGTGGACTTCTGCCTTCTATCTCCTGAATCGTCCATTACAAAATAAATTAGATAGGTTTTCTTCCTGCAATCTTTACTATGGAGATTATAATTTCTCAAGTCAAGTGGTCTATATTCCTTATCAAAAACAATTCAACAACTAGACAACTGTTCTTTGAAGAAAATGCGTTCACCGTCAAAATGTAATACGAATTAGATTAAGTATCTAGCTTTTTCACCAAAAAGTAAACAAGGGAGACGACATTTTATTGATCAATGTCGCGTATGTCGTGCTTTTCATAAACCAGTTTGACACACGAAGCAGTGCAGGTGGGAAAAAAAAAAGTCCAAGGTCGTACCCGGATTCGAACCGGGGTTGTTCGGATCAAAACCGAAAGTGATAACCACTACACTATACAACCTACGTTTCAGACGTTGCAGCAGAAATTGGGTAAATATGTGAAAAGTGCAGATTCATGCCGGTGTAGTCCACTGTACAACGAAGGTACAGATCATAATGTCCGTAGCTATATAGTTATGAGAGAGCAATATCATAATTTACCTTCAGAAAAGTTTTGAAATTCTCTATTTTTGATAGCTTTGACTACAATATAGGTACATGGATATAGTTGTAGAATAGAGGCTTGGTTCATACTTTCAGCTGCAACCCGAAGTTGAGATTGTCTAGTTTGAGTATTCCAAGCACTCTATGTCACGCAGATAGCTTTGTATTCTGAACGAGAAACCATAATAGGTTCGATATGGAGTTTTTATTGTACATATACGGCTGCCACTGAAGAGTATTAGATTCGCTTGTGGGCAACTGTTACTAAATACGCACCTTGTTGATGCCGAAATTAACCTTGGCAGGAGCTATCTATGGGGAAAGTCATTCACAACTGTATTTTCTTGCTTCAGAGTCTCTTATTTACGTATTTTTCGAATCATTCAGCTTTGGCCTTCTTTTGGCCCGAATGATTTGGATCTACTGCCTTGCGTTTGTTGCTTGCCAGTTCGTCATCACTGATATCAAGCTCTTCACCCTCAGAGGAGTCTTCTGACAATTCTTCGTCATTCGATGCCAAGGCCTCTGTGTAGTACTTCACAGCATATGGGAAAATATCCTCAACTATCAAGCGAGTGAAATCCTCCCCATTGCGAAATTCCTTTCCAGGCTTTCTTCCAGTCCACGAGAACCATGCAAAAAGAGACTTCATTCCTTCTCTATACAACTTCTTCTCCTCTGTGGTGAGTTCACTCGAAGTCTTGGACGCTTTCACGTTTTCTGGTTCTATCAGTTTCAAATCTTCAGGCCAGACAATAGAGACAGGCTCGGAGACCAATTTCTCTTCTCCTTCCTCAACTATCTCCCGGAAAGCCTTTGTCACCTCTTGTTTTTCTATCAACTGATCCTCTTCGTCTCCTTTAAACGAAAAAGTAACGGAGAATTCCTTTTCCTGATATGCATCGCCCTCTTCACGGCTATAGTAATTTACATATATATCATTGATCAGCTCGAGGTACTTCAAGTCTTCAACTCTAATGTACTCCGCAAACTCATCGTTTTCAGCTAAAACAATGTACCAAAAATTGGGTATTTCCTTCAAAATGGCTCTTCTCTTCTCGTAAACAGGTTGCGTTTTCTTGATTCTATATAATTCAGCATCTTTTTCAGCTACACCCATATCTTTTTCGCATTGGGATAAGCTAATCAAGTTCTTCTCTAGCTGATCAGCATCAGTCGACTCACGTTCTGCCATTTTGGTTCCCTTGTATGTATAGTTAGCTAACACCTCTTCTTTGAATTTTTTGGATGTGTTTGTTTTGTGTCAGATCCCAAATAGGTTTTAACTCTAACGATAGAAGTTAGCAGAGAATTTTGGAGACTCAATTTATTTAGTACCATAAGCCTCGATGCTCACGAGCTATCATACAGATGATCAAAGAAAACGATACGATCTCAAAAGTTTTACTCACTGTAGATCAATATAAGGGAAACCTAGACGCATTAAAGCAAGCGGTAGTAGAAAATGAATACACTGCAGAAGCGAACAAGAACTACACAAGATTACTTATATGGAAAACCACATTCATAACGGGATCCTTAAAGATTCAAACATGGAATAACTGTCTAAGCAACTCGAGAGTGGTCTACCACAAGTTGATCCAGCAGGATGAAATGATAGTACCATGGTGGAAATTGGACCCTGATAGCAATTTCCACCAAACGCGAAGTCTCTCCAGAAAGAGCAGTGTCAAGAGGTCTTCTTCAGTGAGGAGGACCAGAACTTTGAAAAACACTTTGACGAAAGTCCAAACTGAAAGTGATCCTTTGATACACCAAAATACGAACCCATTGGGGAGAACAACTGGAGACTTGTATGATACTGCAACTAATGATTTGGAACTATTAAACATCATTATTTTGGACATTGATAGACTTTTTCCTGGAGAAGCTTTCTTCCATTCCTCGAACCCTAGGTGTTTAGAGCATAAGAGGCAACTAATAGAGATATTATACATATGGGTTAAGTGCAACCCTCAGGTTGGATACAAGCAAGGCATACACGAAATATTAGGGTTGTTATTCATCATACTATACAAGGAATCTTTGGAAATACCAAAAACTAATACAAATTCTGCAGAAGATTTGAATATTTTAAGTCTCTATGATATATGTTATCTTGCGCATGATCTTTTCACAGTTTTCAATAAGTTTATGCTTCAAAGTGGATTAGTATCGAAATTTTATGAAAATGAAACCGTTCTTTTGAAAACCATTGAGTATTTCAATATAAATTTGATGAAGGTCGACCAGCTTATTCATTACAACTTGATCAGTAAATTGAAAATCGAGTCACAACTTTGGATAATAAGGTATCTTCGACTTATATTCATGCGAGAGTTTGATGACATAGAGATTAGCAGCTCTCTCTGGGAAAAAATCATCTGTGTTCACCTGTCCCTGGTTTCACTGAAAAGGACAGTAGACCTTCCAGACCTCATTGTATTTGTAGCGATTGTACTATTGCTATACGTCAAGAGCGATCTCATCACATGCGATTTCACTGAAGGTTTGTCGCTTTTATTGCATTATCCTATCACTACCATAATTGCGAAATCTTCCAAGTCTGAGTTTGTTGGTCATCTCATGAAATATGCTTTAAAGCTTCACGAGAGGAAAGGCGATGATTTGAAGCTTTATGAATACGGCATATATCTAAACGGCAAGCTCAATCCAAATCTCAAAGTGAATATGGTCTACAAAGGTACGCCTGTTCTCTCTGAACAGCTGAATGAAAACTCACTGAACGGAGAAGTTTTCGTCAACCACAGGTCGAAAGATGAGGAACTCAAGTTTGAGAAATACAGACTTGAGATGAGATTGAAGAAGAAAGCACATCAAATGACTAGACACTGAGTAGCAAGCATTAAGAAATCGATCAAATTTTTGTTTCTGTGCGCGACACTAGTTGTATCTCCAAAAATAATTTTGAGTTCGAAATAATTTTAGTAGGTCTATTATAGCATCAATAAATGGGTAAACGGAAATCATCTGCAAAGCCTCAGAAGAAGATCAAGCAAAAGCTTGATACCACATTCTCGTGTCTTTTCTGTAATCATGAAAAATCGGTAATTTGTACGTTAGATAAAAAGAATCTGTTGGGAGAGCTACATTGCAAGATATGTGGACAATCATTCCAGTCATCCATAAACTCTTTGTCACAGCCTGTTGATATATATTCTGACTGGATCGATGCTTGTGAAGACCTTGCTGAGGAAGCAGAAGCCAATGGTGGTGATTTTGATGATGATAGAAATGACGAGTATAGTGACGATGAAGAATATGGAGGTTCGAGGAAGGGGAGAGATACGGTAATTAGATCAGAAGACGATGATTATTAAACCTAGATTTCAAAGCTGATGTTCAAATGCATTATCTTCACTGTATAAGTAGTATATAATGATTAAAAAAAATACAATAAAGAAGTGAATTTATACATATGTGTTATGATTCTGTAGGATACTATTATTCTGTTCTAAACTTTTGAAGGTCATTCAAAACCTTATCAAACATTTCATTGATATATTCATTATCATTATTAGTTTCAGGAGCCAGATGGTTTTCTGGATTATTCCCCGTAGTTGCATCACTAGCATGACTGTCAGATGTCGCCTCTGTAGTTTCAGATTCTTCCAACTGGCCATCTTTTACCAAAGCCTGTAACTTATGTTTAATTCCTTCGATTTCTGATCCTAGATTATAGTTTCCTGGGTCATTTTTCATATCGAAAACCTTTCCTAAGCTGATTCCCTTTTCTTTCATATTCTCTAAGTAATCAATGATTTTGTCCAACCCACCCAAATCAGCACCTAATAGCTTCTCTCTTATTTCTTCACCTGTCATATTCTCCAGAAAACGTTGCAACAGCTTACTACCCTTGTGGTAATCACTCAACTTCAGTAACTTTAACACTGACCCCTCTTCTTTATTCAACATGGACAAATTGGATTTCGAAGGGTTTCTCGACAATGATAATGGAGATGAAGCTGCATCCAAACGAGCTGGGGCTTCAGTGTTGTCAGCTGGCACTGATAAGCTCAGGGATTTTTGTTCTCTTCCATGCTCATCTTCAGCGGACTGCATCATGAGTAACAGTTTGTTGATGTCGGTCTCGTTATTCTTGGCAAAAGAACTATCTATCAATTGCAATCCTTTTTCAATTGATGAATCAATAAATATAAATCTGAACAATGTTTCTTTTCCTTCTATGTTTAACTTGTTCTTTAATTGAAGCCTCAACAACTCACTGATAGCAGACTTCAATTGTAACCTGATCCTCCTTGTTTTTTCAAAGAAATTCTTCACTTCACCGGAGTTCGTATCTAATTTTTGGTGCGCTTTCAAGCTTAAAATTTTATCAAACTGTGCTGTTAATGACTTTCCTTCATTCAAAGCTTCTTCTTCAGTATTCAACAAAAGTTCTCGCTTTTTATCTGAAGCATAAAGAAGTTTTTCCATATTTCGCATGGCATATAACCCCATACGCTCACGGTAAAAATCAGGCAAATTCTCTGTATTGCAGTCTAATGTGACCAAAGTAGTAGAATTTTTCAATGCCAGAACCAATGCCGAAGCTGCTGTTAAATCAATCTTGTTGCCTAGTATTGAAAGGTAAATCAAATGTTTGCAGAACGGCAACACGTCTGCTATCCGCATAATCATTTGTGTATCGAGGCCATTATTCTCTAAGTGCAACCTGATCAATTTGGGGAATAGAGGGAGCTGTGAGGTGAATGTCGATATCATTTGATAATGAGATTGTTTTTTCTCAGGGTCCTCGTTTGCTTCTTCATCATCATTCTCTAATGATTTGTTTGAACTGCTTCCTAAATCTGGGCCAAAAAGTTTCATATTATTCGACAAATCAAGGTATTTTAGGTGAGGAAGTTTCAAAAGAAACCCTTCAAAAACAGCCTGCCATTGAGTTGAATATCTTAAATTGTTTGCATTGAGACTTAAGAATCTTAATTTTGAGGAGGAAATCAATTTTTCAAATTCTGGCTTTTCTTTAAATTCTAGAACGATATTCAAGAAATGAGTAGACAGTAAATCATTGTAGCCAAGATCTAAACCGCGTACAAAATCTTTAAAAAGCCATTCGTAGAATACAATTTTAAGCTGTTTCACTGTTATCTGATTGTAAGCCAATCCTAATCTACTTGTTTTGATCAGGAGAGCATTTTTGACCAACTTTTCAAAAACAGTTAAATCGCTGATGCAACATCCAGTCAATATTAGTTCTTCTATACCTCCCCTCACAATAATGCTTGCAGCAAACATAGCCCAATCCATATCAGTGCGGTTATCTTTGTTGCATGTCATTCTTTCTGAGCTGGATTCATCTGACTTATCAGAAGAAACACTCCTTTTTCTCTTTTTTATTGAAGGTTTGACTTCTAAAGCGGGACACTGTGTTATATCAAGCTTTCTGATAGCTGAATTTTTGGACAAAAAACAACACAATATGGACCATCCCTCTTGACTTATAGGCGTATTTCTTAAACTAAGCTTTTCGAGTTGAGTTTTGGCACTCATTGACGCTAGTAAAACTTTGAACTGCTCCAAGGTGAGACTTACGCCGTCCAAAGAGATGCACATTATAGGAGCAATCCTGATAAAATCTGCAAATGTCTGAATCTCTATCAATGTTGGCATTGGGTTTTTCAATTCTAATACAGGGAGAGGAGCCATGGAACCTTTTGGGATCTGTTTTAATATCGCTGGGATGGGTAAAATTTCTCTTAAATGGCAAGCTCTTGTATACATTAAGTCAAGCGCCATTTTGTTGACAGGCGCTCTGTAAGAAGCGGAACGCTTTTGGATAACTGCTTTTTCAATTCCAAACAGTTGAGCCTTTTTATCTACTGCAGGATCTTCATCTTTCGAGCCCAACACCTTGCAACTGGCCTTTTCACCCGTCTCTTCGTTCTTTTGTGTATCTTCACCTCCCTCTTTTTCGTCGTTCTTAATCAAGCCGAGGGGGCCGGTTCCACCAACTACCAACCCACCTCCTAATCCCAATTGAGACTTTTCAATAGCTTTTTTATCTTCATCTGTCAATGGGTGGATCCTGACCACTCCGTTTGGAAGAACTTCAACATTTCCTTTCCTCGGAGATCTTGATGGAATTTGCTGTGGTGGGTCTATAAGAAATGTCAGCAGGTGGAAACAAACCCGTTTCAACGATTTACTGTTGCCGTTAACTTCTTTATCTGAATCTGACGAATGGACTGATTCCGAAGTTTCCACGATTGGCGTTTCTTGAATTTTTGAGCCTTTCTCACCTGTTTGGATATTAGGTTGACTGATTGAATTTCTCTTACGGAAAAAAAAAGGAATTTTGCTACTACCAGAAGACTCGACCTTCGATATAGGCTCCATTCCAACATATTGAGTGCTATTATGCTGATTCGAAAGAGAGTGTTTTTTCATGCATGACTTTTTTTTCTTTTGTTCATGAACGTATTTGAGAATATATTCATCGATTTGAGGATGTGATGTCAAGTCCAAACCTTTAATGTCTATCGTATTGTCTTCACTTTCCGAAGATTGGTCTTTGAAGTTTTGATCCAGTGAGTAATCTACTGGTGACGTAGTCTTTCTGATGTCTAAACCTGGCGAATGACCCAACGCTAATCCCTCCCGTTCTTTTCCAAATTTAGAATCATGATAAAGAGGATCATCTATTTGACTTACATCATCCCCCAGCCTGGAAGAGAACTTATTTTTGATCTTGGAAAAGAAACCTCCTCCTGAATTACTACCTGTGCTACCAATGCTAGATACACTGCTTCGTCTTCTGTTACTAGCACCTGACAGTTCATTCAGCAAGCCAGACTGCCTTGGTTGAGGACTTGCTACTATCTCTGGCAGAACCGGTGATACGGTGGACTTGCTCTTGTTAATAAAATTATCGTTCGTGTTTGAAACCCCAGCATTCAAATGTGATTTCACTGGACTTAAATCTCCGTTTTGCTCGTCCGAAGTTTGTTGGCCCAGTTGGCCACCAGAGACATCACCATCCTTTTCTGCATTAGCTGAGTTGTGATTTGATATATCTGTGTCTCTCAAGAACCAATCTACGTCTGGGTTTGCAACCCCCTCTAAGACTTTCTCACTATCTTTGTCCAAAAGTCCCCGGATTCCTTCCAAATCTATTGTCCCGCTGGAAGGCGATGTATCTCTTTCTCTTGACATTATCTAGAGATACTATTACGTTGGTTTATATGCTCTTGAATTCAATGTAAATAACTCCAGACTGAGTTTTCTCAGCAGGTATTTTCTGGCCGGGGATAGTCCTAAAGTACCGCTTATTTTTAGGTCAGCTGACAGTGGGGAGAATGTTGATGCTTTAAGACAAGATCATGTAATTACGTAAGTGGGATTTAGGTGTTGACATAAGAAAAAAAAAATGGCGACAACTGCAGGACTCGAACCTGCGCGGGCAAAGCCCAAAAGATTTCTAATCTTTCTCCTTAACCACTCGGACAAGTTGCCGTCTTCTCGAGTTGGTGCGAAAGTTAAGAAACTATAACTCATTCGTCTCCTGAACACTACATATCACTATATTACATATTGTTTTGAAGCTTCCATAGAAATTACCGTGTTGTGATTAGCCTGAAGAAATACCAAAGGAAAGCAATTTAGGCAATATCAAATTTATATATTCAGCTAGACTCTCTGGTGGTGAAAAGGAAAATGTGAGCGTACCGTATTATGGACAACCGATGGTTTAATTATGAGCATGTACACCATTTACGTAGCGTAGCCAGGTACTATGGTACGTTTTCTAGTCCGGATGGAAAATGGCATGTTAAGTGAGATGTTTATATGCTACAACGAATGACATGATTCTAGATACAAGGAAATGATTGCTCTGACATTGTTTAAATATTTTTTTTTATATATATTTGCAAAAGTTTTATAAAACTATCAAAAAGATGAACTCCTGAAAATACTGACAATAGAAGATGGGGCTTATCGTCATCCTAATAGCAAACGTAAAACATTCTAATTAGATTCTTGCTGATTTTTTCTCTTTGTTGCTACCAACAAGTGTTTTACCACATGCGACCTTCCATTTGGGAGGTAATTTTTGATGATAAGTGTGTTTCAAAGTGCCCTGAATTTGCTGGCTCAAGCTTCTTACAGCAAGATGCTACACTTTACGATGAGTTACCCTGAGCTATACTCGGACTTTATGAGTGGATTCTTGTTTTGGGTGACTTCTTTAGTAAAGTGTATACGTGATGATATAATCAAGGGACCCACATTTTTCGCAGCTGTTACAGCTTTTTGCCTCTTTGAGACTAAAACAGAAGACTCTGCGATGCCAGCTAATTAAAACTCTATCAACATGAGCTTGTAACACTATTGTTAATCGTAGGTACCAGCTAAGTATTTATTTAAGTGGGAAATCTGCCATTATGAAAAGCTCCAGCTTACAGATTTCAACTTGATAGTAGTTGAGGGCTTCTCATCTACAAAATTAGAGATCAACCCTAAACCACCTGGACAAAGATCGCATCGTTATGACAAAAGCCAAGTCTGTTAAATCAGTCAAGCCTAGGAAGGTTGTATTCAACATATCACAGAACTTCCAGGTTACCGAAGTTTTGGGAGAAGGTGCGTACGGAATCGTCTGCTCGGCGATTCACAAGCCAACAGGAGTTAGGGTAGCTATAAAGAAAATAGAGCCCTTTTCTAAGCCATTGTTCTGCTTGAGAACATTACGGGAAATTCAACTTCTTGAAAAATTCAAACGGCATGAGAATATAGTAGCATTGTACGATGTTCAAAAACCATTGGACTATGAGAACTTCAATGAGGTTTACTTGATACAAGAGTACATGCCCAGCGACTTGCATAAAATCATTGCGACACAGAGACTTTCGGACGATCACATTCAATACTTTATCTACCAAATATTAAGAGGATTAAAGCTAATTCATAGTGCTAATGTAATACACAGAGATTTGAAGCCTTCTAATATTTTAGTGAATGGGAATTGTGATGTTAAAATCTGTGATTTTGGTTTATCCAGATTGGACGTCCTAAACGCATCACCACAAATGATTGGGAATGACATATCAATGCTTACAGAATACGTTGCTACAAGGTGGTATAGAGCCCCTGAAATCATGTTATCATCATCTCAATACTCAACAGCCATAGATATTTGGTCTGTTGGTTGCATCCTAGCAGAATTGTTAACATGTGCACCAATATTTCCAGGAAACGACTATAGACATCAACTAATTTTGATATTTCAGCTTTTGGGTACACCCGTTGGATCAGACGTTGCTTGTGTGAAGTCTTCTAGGGCAAGGGAATATATTAAGACTTTACCTTTTTATGTTCCATTGAGCTTCGAACAGGTATTCAATAAACACCCGAATAGAATAAGAAGATTTAGAGGTGAAACAGTCAATCCTCTTGCAATAGATTTATTGCAGCAAATGTTAGTTTTTGATCCAAAGAAACGAATTACAGTAGAAGAGGCATTATCACATCCATATTTACAAACTTATCATGATCTGGATGATGAACCCACAACAATACCTATTAAATACGAAGAATTTCTTTTTGATAAGAGAAAGGACAAGCTTAGAATTGAAGACCTTAAAATGGAATTATTTCAAAAGATAATGAGTCTAAAGAGTTGAGATTAATGATTAGCTGGGGAGGTTTTTTTTTTCAGAATTTTTTTTTCTTCAATTCTTAGTCTACAGATATCGAATAATTCGAGCTCTATAATGTACATTTCAATAAGCGTGTATATTCATCAATAAAATCAAAAGACATGATAACCCAAGAAAGGAAATGCAGAATATTAGATTACTAATATTATCTTCAATACAAGTACTTGAAATCAACAGCAATTTTTGAGCCATCATTACCTTTACCGAGTTCTTTTTCCCATTCCATAGTACCTGTTTCAATTCTCCTGTTTAATTTGATAAGCCTGAATCTCAAGATTAGCGCACAGCCAATTGCGAGCAATACAAAGACACAGTTGCAAACGAATGCTGTTAAATACTTGGGGGCTCCACTTGAGGGATACAAATACGAGTTCCAAATAGAGGTCGAGTTTGATATACAATTCATGAACGAAATTGCAATGGCTCTTTTTAAAGGCGGTCTAGGAACACAATTGGACATCCATGACAATATTGTTGTGAATGCACAATATAAAGAAGGAATCATGACACACATAGCGAAGTATCTTGCTCCAGTATTCAATGTAGATGCTGATATTATGAACGATATCATTGCAATGACCAATGGTATAACAACATGAAGAAATCTTTCACCTGTTTTATCTGCGTGCCTTGCCCACACAAATGTTAAAACAACGGCAAGACAATAAGGTGGAGCAGTCAAACATAATGTTACAGTTCTGTTGAAGTTCAAAGTTTCAACAACCGATGGAAAGAAGTTGGTCACTCCACATGCTGCAACCAAAAATGATAGAGTACCTGTTACTAGCCACACTTTCAAATCCTTGAGAGTCAAAATAAGAGCACTTTTGTAACTTTCTTGATTTTCGGAATCACTATCATCTTGACCCACCTCTCTTCTGAGTTTCCACATAACCAAATCTTTTTCTTGTTGACTCAAAAATTTGGTATTATTGGGCATATCTGGCAAAATGAAATAAGCGAAAGGAACAGATCCCACCGTGATTGCCCCCTCGATGATGAATAACCACCTCCAAGACTTTAAATTATGGACTTGATCCATATTATCCAAGATTCCAGCGGCGATCAATCCGGACCATGCAGAAGAAATCAAACTTCCACTATAAAGGATAGAATTCCTCAAACTTAATTCTTTTCTTGTGTACCAACAAGAAAGATAGTATAACGCACTTCCGAAAAAACCTGCTTCAACCCACCCAAGTAAAAATCTGATCATCAACAATCCTGGATAATTTTTAACTGCACCGGTGCAAGTAGAGATTATACCCCAAACAGTCATGATAACAGTCAAGAATACAGAAGGTTTACCCAACTTGTTCAACAACATATTAGCTGGAACCTGCATCAAAATATAACCAACGAAAAGAATGGAGATACACGTTTGATACTGGTTGCCTTTCAAACCCAAGTCTTCTTCTAAGCCTCCCAACCTGGCACTGGCTATATTATTTCTATCCAAATAGTTCAAAATATAAATGTACACCAACATAGGAAGGATTCTCAAATCGACTTTCCTCTTCACTTTCTTCTCCAATACATCAAACTCCTCCTTGCTCAACAGTTTCAAAGAATCCGGCAAATCCACTACATGTGCAACAATATCGTCCAAATTTTCTACAATTGCATCCTTTGCTTGCTCCTCATCCTCCACGTGAAGGCTCTCAATTTTCTTATCCTCTGACATTTGAAACAAGTAAGTATCTGAGTTCACCTAAAATCAGCGCATAAAGCACATTTTATATATTTCAGACCCGCAAATTGTTAACACAGTTGTCAATGTCTTCCCCCAATTGCTGCCGGCATTACAAGACAAATGCCGTCATGAATGATGCCTCCGTTTCGAATGCAGACTGAACATTGTAAGGAGTTTACCAGTAATTTTGCACCTATACGACGTTTCCAAGAAAAATTTTACGCAACAAAGTAATTATTTGGCGCCTTGCTAGTTGGTGATTCGTTGGTATCGGCAAACGGACTATCTCCAGCTTTCAAACTTTGATGCAGCCTCCACATTTGTTCTTCATTGGTTATCGGAAAAAATAAATGCATGAATACCTGGTTCCCATTGGCTTAACCCCGCGAAATTTGCGTGGGGCATAATAAACACCGGGCGTAAAAAGTGGGGGATCAATTTCTCAACGACAATGACGTGTGAGATAAGATGAGATACCTATGTCCGCAGTGTTCACAACTTAAGAATGAAAGCATCTGTATTCGCATGCCGAAGCGTGTTCCAATACATGAAAGCATGTAGAGATATGAGAATCTCAGGTGTGACTAAAAAGGATGATTTAAACCAACTTTTTCTGACCCCAGGTCAAGTTGAAATTAGCCTTAAGTTGACAGATCAGTCAAATTTTCGTGGGGGCAATAAGAAGGTGCAAACGATGGCATCGGCGCGAACCGCGAAAGTGTGTTACCTCGGGGAGGGTCGCATCACACGTTAAACCCCGTAAGTGGAAATATCCGGTTGAAACCCGTGATGATGTGATCAAGACATTATCGAAGAGGTAGGGAAGAACGACATTATAAATGTCGTTTTGCCACAAAGACGACATTTGTATAATTAGCAGAATCGATTATAGTGGTAGTAGGATAGATTAGATAGATTGGAAGAGTGTCTTATCAGAGCAAAAAGAATCTACAGTAACATGCAAGGTTCAAGAGAGATACTTTCAGACCAAGCTCATGTCGATTCAGATATGGTAGATGCTGACCAATCTGACGAGGGAGACGAAGGCGTCAATGATGAATACATGATAGCAGATATTGATTCAAACTACAATGACGAAGATACCGACAGTTCTCATGAGGATTCTATAGGATACGAGGAAGACGAAGGTGAGGGAAACTCTGAAGACGAATCCTTGCAGCGGTTGTCAATGAACTCAAGACGGAGGCAGGAAAGACGGAGTGGTCTCGCCTTCGATGATTCTGATGAAATAAGTCCCGAGGACTTTTTAAGAAGGTTGATAAACGCCAGAACAAGACGAGTCGATGATGACGAAGAAGAAGAGCAAAGAGAGGATTTAAATGACGATAATGAAGATGACGATGAATTTGAAGACGGAGACCCGAGATCAGATTTTTTGAGAGCCATGGGATCAATTACATATGGAGGTTCACGGTCTGAAGATAATAGGGGAACTGGATTTGCCGAAGTAGTCCAAAGATTAATGGGCGGTGGGATCATTTTGGGAGGAAGAGATCATAGTGACATGGAAAATCTTATCCAAAATCTTAATCAGCGAGAAGACTCTTACATCATATTGGAAACTTTGAACGAATTATCTGAAAGACTCCTAATGATGAACGGTATCACTGCAGAAAGAGTCATCCCGGCCAACTCTTTGGCTCAAAGCATTATTCACATAATGGAAGACAAGTCTCTTTCCGAGGAGCTCGAGTTACAGTTGGTTGCATGTAGATGTCTCTACAATTTCCTCGAAGTGAATCAAGATTTTGTACATGATGCGCTTAACAATAATGCAGTTGAAGTATTATGCGAGAAGCTTATGGAAATAAGCTATATCGATTTAACTGAGCAAGCATTGCAAACTTTGGAAATGATCTCTAGGGATTCAATTTCACACAACCCGATAGTTGCACATAATGCTTAAAAGCATGCCTCAATTATTTAGATTTTCTCACCATCCATGCACAAAGGAGATGCCTTACAATTGTGGCCAACTCATGCTCAAACATTAAAATAACCAATTTCGATATGGTGAAAGATGTATTCGATATAATCTCGAACGTTGTCGTAAATCACAATGATTCAACGGTGATAGAGAATGGGTGGTTAGCAATTTCGAGGATAATCACGAGTTTCAGACAATACCCTAAGCTTTTGGAGACTTTATTTTTGTCTCGGAGTACATTATTGCAAGAGCTTTGTCACATTATAGTCATAAGTTGTAACAAATCATCAAATTCTGATGAAACAAGAGTACCAGTGAAATATGGTACTTGTCTCAACTTGACAAAATCTCTCATAACATTAGTCAGCGTCAGTGTGCCAATCTCCAATGTTTTGATTGAGAAATGCAAGATAGGGAAAACTATAACTCGATCTTTGAACAAATTCACAAAGTCTAAGGGAGAAGCATCAATGTCTCAGACTTCCGAATTAAGTAAAAATAATGAAGAAGTCAGTATGGAAGCATTAATGTCGGTACCCAAAGAGCTTTTGAACCAATTTTTGATTTTAATCGGATACTTTTTACCTATAACTTATGATTTCACTCAGTCTGCATTCTTGAGTGATGATCACAAAGAGTCTTCTGAAAGGAGTGAAATTAATGAAGCACGTATCAGGCTTTTTACAAAGGAAATACCACAAGTATATAAAGTTTTCGCTGATGATGTTTGGACATTGCTCATAAATACTTTCCAAGCGACCATGGATTATCAAATACGAAAGAGAGCTATCATTTGTTTGTACAGAATTAGTTGTTTCGGAACGAAAGACAACATCATGCTGATACAAGATGTGGAATCTATTTCTGGTTTGTTAGCATCAATTGTGGGTCAAAGTAAAACTTACTTCACTCAAATAGACCTGGAAAGTAAAGACATCAAAGATGAACACGATAATGACGCTGAGGTCAACAGCAACGACAACAAAAGAGATGTTGATGATTTACATAAAACCAATTCCCTTAAGTTGTTACTTGGAAGCTTTTTTATAGCTGAAGAGTTATTAAATTTGCATGATAAATTCATAGAATTCTTCACCAGAGAAGGAATTGTGGATGATATTTTACTTATTGCTGATAACAGTAAACAATATTCAACTCAGGATTCACCACCAAATCCGCCTCATCCATTCTTTTCTTCCAACACTTACATTGATGCAGAGATTATCAAGGATTTGGATTTGAAGCTGTCGAAGAAGAAACTCGATAAGAATCTTCCTGTCATGAGCAGGAAACTAGCAGAAGTCTTTACGAAGTCGTCCGATAAACAACAAATTCCAAAACACATGCAGATATTGTCGCACATTAAAGATAAATTGAACAATACAGAAATAATCAAAGGTTACAATTATGAAAATTGGAAGAAGATATGGACAGACCTCAAAAGTGCTATTTTAGGCACCGATGGCCTGAATGGAATTTTGAGCTTTGAATTGATCTCATCAGGAATCATTGAAACATTGTCACGACTTTTCACTACTGAAGGCGAGGATTTTGGATTTGAATTTAGTGACTGTTATAGGGCATTTGTCTCTGAATTCTTTATTGAGGGCGCGGCTCATCAAGCAATTTCATTTTTAGTAGCAAAACTTCAAGATTCATTGAACAGATTAGAATCTTTTGAAGTTGTATCCTCTGGTGGATCCCTTGTTCAGCCTTCAATATATCAGCCAGTGAATGATCAAACAACTCTCATGGCACGACAAGTCAAGCTTAGATTAGTTTCAGTCGATAACGAACTCAATGGATCGATTAAACATTTACAGAATTTAATTCTATCTGTTCATGCAATTGCAACTTTCCGGTCAGTCGATACATTTTTAAAACAGAGACTTCAAATATTGGATGATTTTCAAGGCGCTACACGGGATGAAGGTGACTTAGAGCCTGATAAATTGGACGATGTTAGTATATCCTCTAAAAATGAAGGTGGTGAAGAATTGGGAAGCTTTGAATTTTTGATGGATGGTGAGATAATACCAGTTGAAACTACAATTTTTGGTGCAGTGTACAGAGCATTGCAAATCCGCGACAAGAAAGTAGATTGTTCTCAAATTTGGACCAAAGTTCATGATATTTCATTCCGAAAAATAGAAAGAGTTGAAGAAAGTGAATACAAATTTACAAATCTGGCATTGTCATTGAATGATAGCGAACAAGAAATAGACAATCGTAGTGTTCTTGACATATTAAAGCTCTTGAAAGTGTTATTCGAAATGAACACCTTTGTGAAAAAAACATTGGTTACTGATACCAGTCTCGAATCTGATAAATTTATGAATTGGAAATTGACAGTGAAGTTGAATAGACAACTAGATGAACCATTAGTAGTGGCAAGTGGTATTCTTCCCGGTTGGAGTGTTTTTATTACAAGGAACTACCCGTTCATATTCCCATTGGAAACACGGATATTCTTTTTGCAATCAACTTCTTTTGGATATTCTAGATTGATACAACAGTGGCAAATTAGGACAAACCAAGAAAGTGAGAATGAATCTAATCGTTTAGGAAATCAAAAACCGATTCTTGGTAGACCGACAAGAATCAAAGTCAAGCTCTCTCGTAAACTGATATTTCAAAGTGCTATGAAAGTCTTGAATTTATATGGGCATACGCCTGGGATTTTAGAGATAGAATATTTTGATGAAGTGGGTTCAGGATTAGGCCCAACTCTTGAGTTTTATTCAACTGTTTCCAAAGAATTCTCGAAAAGAAAATTGCGCTTGTGGAGAGATAATTCTGACGAAGGGGATGACGAAAGCTACGTGAACAACATATCGGGTCTTTTCCCAGCTCCTTTAGATAAGAATCAAATCGCAAGCGAAAACGGTAAGAAAGTATTGTATTTCTGCAGCGCACTTGGAAAGTTCATTGCTCGTGCTTTGATAGACTCCAGAATCATAGACTTCAATTTTAATGTGATGTTTTTGAAGTTGGTACAATTGATGAATACGAATCACATCCAAAAGTCTACTAGTAAATGCTCGAAAAAGATAGCAAATATATCGTGCCTTCGACTAATCGACCCAGCTTTGGCAACTTCGATGGAGCATTTATTGAAGTATGTAAAGCAATTTCCCAAATATGAAGAAGATCATCGCGATGAGATTACTGTTGATGGTGCCACTTTGAAAGATCTCACAATTACTCTCACGCTTCCAGGATACCCCGATTATGAATTGATTCCAAACGGCGATGACATAATCGTGAACTCCAAGAATGTGGAATCATATATCAATAAGGTGCTTGAAGCAACTTTATATTCAGGTGTTATTCACCAAATCAGGGCATTCATGGAGGGGTTTTCAAAAGTTTTCCCTATAGAGTCTCTTATTGTTTTCTCAGCAGATGAGCTAGCCAACTTGTATGGCAATGCTGAAGAGGACTGGTCTTTCGAAACACTATTTTCGTCTATCAATGCCAATCATGGTTATAGTAAGGACTCAGTAGCCATAAAATGGTTGATTGAAATACTCGTTGATTTGAATAACACAGAGAAGCGGGCATTTTTACAGTTTCTTACAGGTGCTCCCAAACTTCCAGTCGGTGGATTCAGATCACTACATCCAGAATTAACTGTTGTTAAGAAGGTTCCAGAGGATGGATTAAGCGACGATGATTTCCTTCCCAGTGTAATGACATGTGCCAATTACTTGAAGCTTCCTAATTACTCGTCTAAGACTGTGATGAAGAGCAGAATTTTACAAGCTATAAATGAAGGAGCAGGTGCATTTTTATTGTCGTAGTTATGGTATATAGTTAACTATGAAATAGAATCCATTCCGCATAAAACCAAAATGTAATAATATTTCGTGTAAAACTCTTGATAAATGTACACAAATTTGATCTTATTGATTTATTGTTAGAATAAAGCCGATAAGATTCGACATCAATACATCATGGCATCTAGAAAATTAAATGACATCGTCAATTCATTAGTGGAATCAGCACCTCCTGCTGAATTGAATGAGGTAGGAGAGGATTTATCTCATATCATATCGAAGGATAACCTGGCAACAGTTCAAAAAGCCGGTGAGGACTACGTTTTCAAATCTTTTGGCGTATTCTCTTCGAAATACATTGTGTCTAAGTACAACAAAGGCGAAGGGTCACTGAAATACATTGATTTCATAGGTAAACAACTTTTTGACATTGATTTGAAAAATGAAACTGCCATTGACTTTGAAGATTTCAGTCCGAATGTTGAATACCCCTTTTACTTTGAAAATCTAGTGGAGCTTTTGGAGAAGTATGGTGAAGATAAGTATCCATCGGATTTCTCTTTTACCATAATTCCAGAGACATCTATCACTCATATAATAATTATTGGACAAAAGGTGAACACAGGCAATTACTATACTGGTAGATCTGTTTCTCATTACGAAATTGATACAGACGCTAATATAAAGGGTAGTTTTGAGGTTGATATTCATTATTACGAAGAAGGAAACGTTAGATTGAAGTATACAGACAACTACCAATCGTCCATTCTGAAATTGGATGCAAGTGGCATTGTGAATGAAATAGATAAGTTCGAAACTTCAACGACTTTGAAGATCGTTGAAGAGTTCAATCAACTAAATGCCAATTATTTCAAGAACCTCAGAAGATTATTACCTATTACTAGGTCAAAGATCAACTGGGGAAAAGCAATCGGTAACTACAGACTAGGATCTGATGTTGTCAACAAGAAATAGACGTAATATTGTATAGTTATTATCGATTCAATATAGCATGAGTCAAACTCGATGCAAATCTCAAACTAGTGGTAGTTTCAACGTCATGACTTAATTCGTGAGTGTTCGTAGATTTTCATAACAATTTGTATATCAACCATAAAACAACAACAGCCCCCAATATGGTAAACACAGTCCTCGTTAAGCCTGCATTTCTGCTGATTACTGTCCTAAGATCTCCACTTGTTCTTCTAACCAGTTGCATCAATTGAGAGAAATTGTCATTCAAAGAATCCAAGATCAGATTCTCTTGCTGTACAAACCCATGTATATCATTTCCTACAGTTGTACGGAATTGATGAAGTGTTTGCGCCAACTCGTCAAATCTCTGGTTATTCTGTTGCTCTCTCAGGGAATATAGTGCTTCAGACATACAGTGGCTTATATAGACATATATGAAATAGTATTTATTGTTTAATATCATTTTCGCACAGCTAGTGATACAAAAAAATCTTCACCCTCATAAATCATTCACCTCAGGAAATCTATTTACATTCAGATATTGGTCATTCAGACGCGCTGGGACGTTTCTATACAGCGGGTTGTCTCCATGGTTATAGTTATTGTAGTTACCTGAACTTGTAAAAGAATTTCTGCCTTGAGGCATGCGGTAGTCATTGCTGCTTGTTTTGTCAGGACTATGTCGACGACTTCCAGGACTACGATAAACATCTTGACCGTAATGTTGAGATTGTATCGGCGAGACATTGTATTGCATACTGTTGTCTATGGTGGGATAAGGTGCCATATTAGGGGTCATATACTGGGATTTAGCATTCTGTGAAATTTGCATATCAATTAATTCGTTATATTGTTTGAATTCAGTGTTGAGATTGGTATTGAGAACCATCAATTCCTCTTTCCTAATATTATACTTGTCAATGAACTTGGCCAAGGAAGGTCTTAAAGGTATGATTTCATTGTAAAGTTGAGCCACCTCATCTTCGTTTAACGAAGGATCATTTGATGAAAGTAAAGCCAACAATTTGTCGATCTTCTTCTGATAAACATCCAAAAGCTTGTTTTCTACCTCTGCTTCTGCTGCTAGCTGTTCCTCGCTTTTAGCAACCACGGGTGTTACGTAGTTCAAAGGGAAAATACCGACTTTACCATTAGGAAGAGATCCTCTCCACCAATCTCTGTATACCGACTCTATAACGGTGATGATATCACCTTTTCTGAAAGAAAGCTCATCTGGTTCATATGAAATCAAATCATATAAAGCTCGAACCTTGGGTACTGAGGCAATTGAATTAACTACCGGAGATTTGTTTTGCCCCTTTGTCTGTGAATTCGTGCTTTTTTCTTCATTCTTGCTGCTCTCATTTGTGGTAGAATTGGAAAAGTCGCTTTTTAAGACCCTTTCTCGTTCATACTCCTGTAGAGATAATTTGAGAACCCGTTGAAGTTCATCGTCTTCTTTTTGTTTATCTCGTTCAGTTATTTCTCTCTTCTCTGGAATTCCAGGACCATTCTTTACAAGATATTGGGGATATTCTTTCTTTAACTGCTTGTAGGCATCGGTCATCGGCTTCAAAGACGGGTCTTCTTTGAAAGACCTGTACAACTGCTCAATAACCTCACAAATACGTATTTTGACAGTGATATGCAATCTCTTATCTCCTAATCGTTTTAACAAACTGCCCTGTAAGAATGATGTGGTGGCGATCTCTTGTTTCATTCTCAGACCACAGTTTTCAGCAATCGCTATAGTTAAAGATAGAGTTCTCAATAACAGGTTAGCATCCTTGGACATTAGACCTTGTTGAACCTTCTTGATGGCGTCTTTAGTGGCAGTCTCTGGGTTAGAGGAAATGAAGTCACATACTTCAAGAATATACTGCCAATTATCAGCCGTCAATTTCTCATCTGTCGCTCTTTGGAAAAGATAATCGAGAGACTCTTCTCCTTCCTTCATAATTATGTATGGCCGATTAACTGTCTAGTAACAAGGCTCTACCTTGAATTAGAAATATGACTATCAATCAGAAACTAAGTCAGCCATAGACATTTATCCTTCCCTTTATCCTACTGCATATTAAAACATGATTATGTAATATTTTTTTTGACTTCCGTGGGCTCCTATTTATGCTCTCTGACAAGCGACACGCCGTCAAAATTTAAAAACAGCTTCTCTAAACAACTTCATCACTTTCAACATCATCTAAAGAAAGCAATGTCTAGTGATAATAATTTAAAAGTGGGAAATTCCGGTATTCGCAAGCGTGGATTATCCGTGGGCAATATGGAGTTGGGTGATGTCTCTCCGTCATTGTCAACAATGAAAACATCTCGTGGCCAGAGGAAACGATCTAATGCTAGGATAGAAGAGCTTTCCAAGGAAAGCAAAACAGATATCGCCATTGCGAAGAAAATTTTAGTGGGATGGAGAGAGCTTTGCTATAGACATACCTGGATAAATCCACTTCTCGTGTTGGTGTCATCTACTTTAGTTTATCATCTTTCTGCTGAGGGTTCAAAAACCCACGAGTTTTTAAAATCTAAGATGGTTCCTTCTTATAAAATTCCTGGTACTGATCAATATGGAAAGGGTGTTAATGACTTTTACTTTGTTGGATACTATGCAATTTTTTTCACATTCTTGAGAGAATTCATGATGTGCTGCGTTTTGAAACCGTTGGCTCATTACTTCGGCATAAAGAAAGAGGCCAAGGTTAACCGTTTTATGGAACAGACCTATGCTATGTTTTACTACGGATTTTCCGGCCCATTCGGATTATGGATCATGTCTCGATTACCTTTGTGGTTTTTCAATACGGATGAATTTTATATTTCTTATCCTCATAAGACTCATGACTGGTACTTCAAGATTTATTATTTAGGACAAGCAGCCTTTTGGGTACAGCAGTCTATAGTTTTACTTTTGCAACTTGAAAAACCAAGAAAAGATTTCAAGGAATTTGTCTTCCACCATATTGTAACGATAGCTTTAATTTGGTGTTCCTATCGTTTCCATTTCACCTGGATGGGATTGGCTGTTTATATCACTATGGATATCTCAGACTTCTTTTTGGCAGCGTCGAAAACATTGAACTACGTGGATTCTATTTTCGTGGGACCTTTTTTTATTGTGTTTATCGTTGTTTGGATTTACTTGAGACATTACTTGAATTTGCGCATTTTATGGTCTGTTTTGACCACTTTCAAGAGTATTGGAGAATGGGAATTGAACTGGGATACTCAACAGTACAAATGTTGGATCTCTCAACCAATTGTCTTTGGGTTGATAGGAGCATTACAGCTAGTGAATCTTTTCTGGTTGTTTCTCATCGCCAGAATTTTCTACAGATTTGTCGTTGGAGGAGTTGCAAAGGATGAGAGGAGTGACGACGAAGATGAGGAAGAAAGTAGCGATGAAGATAAGAAGAATAACTAAGTACGTAGGTCTAGTAATTCGAATTACTAACATATTGAAAAGTAAAAGTGTTAATAGACAGTCCATATAATTTTTTGAGGACTCCAACTAATTAATTAGTTTTAATATAGAATAAAAAAATCAAAATACACATTCTCCAAGAGGATGGCGATTACAATTACCAAAAGAGAGCTTTTAGATTATCATGAATTGAACTTTGCTAACTCTTCTCATATATGCGATGTAGTGCGATGTGATTTCAATACGCTGCCGCATTTTATAAATAGAAAACGGTTAGATTATTTCTCATTGATTCTAGATGAGCATACGCCAAATAAATTATCCACAAATGCTGCACCATCTGAAGAAACGGGGAGGGAGAATGGTGATAATGTTCGGAACCAAGAAATAGTACTAGACAATTTAGAGACTGAGGCCTTGGAATTTGAGAAGATGTTGGTGGGAGAGGATGAAATGAAGAACGATCCTAAAGCTCAAGCTTACTTCGACCTTCAAAAACAGCATAAAAAACACTTTTTAGAGGAGATTCATTCCAAGGGTCTTCACCTAAAGGTGCCTACACAAAAAAAGAAAAGGAGTGGTTTTTCTATGAATTATTGAATGAATGAATGACGATTAAGCAATATCTATTTTAGTTATTTACTTTTATTATAAATCTATTTACAGTTTAGATTGAAAATATCCAATCCATGTATTCAAGCATGTTGGAAGGATTTTGGATGATTTCTGGTCACATTCTTGTATTGTTGGAAAGAAATCAATCTATCCTTCAAACCGTCTTCAGCTGCCTTTGACAAGATACCTAAAATCAAAGAAGATGCTCTCATAGAGTCATCATTGCAAGGAATTGGATAAGTCAATAATGTGGGTTCCATGTCAGTGTCACATAAACCTATGGTGGGGATTCTCAGTTTCACGCATTCGGAAATACAAATTCTATTCTCAACAGGGTTCATTAGTATGACCAAGTCAGGTTTGATTAATTTGTTTTCAGTACCCTTATCAAGATTACGGTTTGTGGGTTCATTCATCATATCGACTTCTATGACTTTTTCACCATTGATCTGTTTTGTCACTTCTGTGAAGTTGGTGATAGTGCCCGGTATCCACCTCTTAGAAACATAATAGCCACGGCTTCTATCAGCAGCCGTTTCCAAAGCAAAACGCTGCTCAGTATTTTTTATAGTTCCAACATATAATATGGTTCCTCCCTTTTCTGAAACTCCTCTGACTACATTGACAGCCCTTCTCAAAGCTGTAATAGTTTCATTCAAATCGATCAAGTGAATGCCATTGTACTCACCGTATATGAATGGTTGGGTAGAAGGTCTCCATGATGATTTGGCATGTCCCAAATGACATCCGGCAGCCATTAAAGTAGATATAGAAGTGTCTTTGATATCACGGGGCTTTCTAACTTCATTTCTAGGAATATAAATGTCACGTAAATCAGATCCTAAATTTCCACATTGGCGTAAATGTGCCAACTGTCTCAAATAAAGTTCCTGTTCCGAATATGATTTATAATCTGGAGTTGGCTTTAAGTTGGGAAATTTATTGGTATATGAATTTGAAACAGTCGACTTAATCAGCGTTAATAGTCTATCATCCTCTCCATTTAAATGTTCTGCTTTGTTTGCATTAGCGACGCCTTCAACGCTAGGATTGTCAATAGCCTCTGAAGCTGGAATATTCATATTCCTGAGCATGAATTCTTCTAATTCCTGGTCCAACTGCTTCACTTTGTCTTGGTTTGAAAAGCCATCCAATGTTTCTTGCAATTGTTGCAATCTGCTTCTCATTAAATCGGATGGAATTTCGTTCAAAATGCTGATTTGCTCTTTAGTTTCATTTTTCAACTCACGCAAAGCCTTTGCCTTAGCAAGCGCTTCTTCTTCTTTAGCGAGAGCTTCAGCAACTGCCTTTTCACGTATTTCTTTCTGAGATAACTTCTCTGCTGATGATTCTTGTACTATCGCTACTGAATACTGTCTTATTCCACCATATTGAAGCAGAACGACGCTTCTATGCAATATGTTCCCTCTATGCTTGATACCTCTTACGAGCTTCATTTTTACAACAGCTTTAACGGTCCCTCTCATGGTTCACTCGAGATTTTTAACATTCGAATTTTTTCATAATGGTAAACACACGACAAAACTATCTATGACGGGTAATATGATTGGTTTTTTTATCACACCTAGCATTCAGGTGCAAAATTTACAAGATATTTGGTGCTTGAAGATTCTACCGACATAAGCAGAGTATATATTAGAAACGAGTGGGAAAGGATATGAAGACAACTTCTTGGGAATGATTCACCAGATAGCAAGAAATTAAAGTGTTATTGCAAAGATTCTTGAAAAGTTTGAAGCTGAAACCAACCAAGGGATCATCAAGCATGGTATTAATACACTGACGATAAGAAGAACCGAATTATCCGATGAGAAGCGAACTTGGCGCTAGTGTAGAGCATCCTTGCTTCTTAGTAGTCCACATGAAACGCTTTTCGAAGAAAATTGTATTCGAGATGATCATGGTGGGAATTGACCATATATTATTGTGTAAGATTTACTTGTAAATTTAGATCTTGCTTTTTCTCTTGTTACAGCTTCGTATTATTTCTTTGAGTCAACGACATCAAAGGACTATGTCCCGACCGCGAGAAAGTACTCTGCATACTTGAAGATATCATTTCGGAGTTTTCTTTCTATCTGATCCCTTTATTTAATTACATGTTTACAAACGTTATTGAATTTTCGTACAATTCATTACGGGACGACGTAAGACGCAATTTAATAGAATAAGCATAAGGATTTCCTTTCTTTACAGTCTTGTGAAGTGAGAGTATAAGAGTAATAATACGAAGATGATATTAAATTATGTCGGACAAAATACTTCTTTTTCGAATCTTTGCATGGATGTGTTAAATCGATTGAAAGATAAAGGCAATGCTTCATTCGCAGAAATTGTTGTTGCTGACCCTCAATTATTTGAAAATCTGATTCAAAATGATGTAGTTGGGACGCCTTCTTTGGGTATGCTCAATTTATCGCAACGAATCCAATTGAGACTAATAGAATCATATGATGATTTGATACAAGTCCTATTCGAAAGCTTGGATTCTAATATTGGTCAGTACAGCGAGAGTCTGGAAAATGACAGCCAAAAAATCCAACTAATTGCATTTTATGGTATTTTAGAGCATTACTTAAACCAAGGAACTCATCTTTATGGGTCACAAACCAAAGAGAGAATAAATACCGATCCCTTTATGGAGTTAAATCAATATTCAGCACAATCAGTTAATTTCATATGCTTTTTACTACAGAGGCTCCTGGGGTGTGAAAGATGTGAAGTATTACTTTGCGGCCCCGAATTTAATATCCTTCGTAATGGGGCTCTTCCCAATATTGGTCAAAATTATACGAATATCGAAATGTCGAACTCATCACCCCATCACAATGGCGAGTATTCAATACATCCCTCACAGTCGACAAATAATGATCTCGATGAAGTACAATTGATGACGATTCTCAGAAAATGGGTAAATTTTATATGAATAATTATACTCTGGTTCACTATTTAAATCTAAAGACTCAATTAACCTCTTCCACTTTTTCGTTTTGTTCGCTGGAATCTTCACTTTCGTCATCAGCATCATTAATTCCTCCTAAACCGGCACCCGCTTCGCCTAACTGACTAGCTAAAGAGTTGATGTCGAAATCACCACCTGCTCCGCCAGCACCTTGCATCAATTGTGACAAATCTGGGGTGCCTCCACCGCCAGCACCTTGCATCAATTGTGACAAATCTGGGGTGCCTCCACCGCCAGCACCTTGCATCAATTGTGATAAATCTGGGGTGCCTCCACCGCCGAAGTTCATCATATTGGACATGTCTTCTTCTTCTTCAGGAAGTTCGTCTTGCTCATCTTCATCGACCCATTTATCAAAATCAGTCTTAATGTAAAAATACTTCAACTTTTCCTTAGTTAAGCGTGGCCAATATTCCTCCTTGGCCACCTTCTTCCTCAATACGAAATAGATTTGTGAGCCACTATCTGTGTTTTTATGAGACTTCTCTGGATCAATTTCTTCGAAGAAATCTATTTGAAGATCATAATGGGTTTTGCCGTCAGAAGAATCAGCGGAAAACTTCAATTGCGTGGGTGTCAAATCCAATTGTGTGTTGACTGGGTCAAAAGCTTGAATTGTTAAGTATACGACGTTTTTTGATTCGTCATCAGCATTCGAGCGTTGTGCCCACTTTACCACCGGTGTTACAGAAGTCATTGAGATTGATACAATTATTCAGTGAAGAGTGGAAAATACTTCATCAATTATATTTCTTAACATCTATTCTGGAATTTTCCATCTTTCAAAGCACGTGACCCAGATATCAACTCAACCCATTCCTCTGATGTGATTTTGGGGTAATATGATAAAGGTTCGTTCAAAGTTCTGCTCTCAGCTCGGGATCTGGATCCCTTTTATGAAGGAATAGGAGCTCTCATTGAAGATTTTTAAGGGAAAGGTAGAAACTTTCATATTCATCATGTAGTTTAATTTTTCATCATGAAGTGTTGAATATAGTAGCAATGCTTTTATTAAAGGGCCGTATACATACACAGTGTCTTATATACGTATGCCTCACATCAAGCTACTCTAAATTGTATGATTGAAGGCAAAATTTTATAAAGTAGCAGATTCATAGTTGAAAATGGCAATTAAAACTTACATGAGAGAAAGTCCGACAGGGACACAAGTTAAGAGATGCTTGATTGAAAGGACGCCTCAAAATTATGAGGTACATTATAACACCCCCTACATGATGTGTTCTACGTATTTCGATCAAATAAAATATTTTAGTTGTTTTTTCATAATATGGAAAGCCTTTTCTCTCCCCACATTTTGGGACTTAGTATCAAATTCCGAATAGAAGTTGGACGTACTCTAGACCAAGCAGTAAAAGAGGAATGTCAACTGAAATCGTAGTAGTCGTACATACTGAAACATGCATCGTCACAAGGTAAATATTATCAGCATATAGCGGAATACTTATGTACATGCCTTTTTAACCATATGATCATGACCGAAATAACGTATCACCGAAAGTAAGTTGCTAAAAAATTAAGATTTTATATTTCAAGTAGCGTTTTTCATACGTTTGGAAAACATATGTTATCGAAGCTACCATTAGAACTACAGGTCAGGTTACTTCGCCTGGATCCCACGAGCTGTTTGAAACATACAAATTCGCATTTCTACATCCTATACAATGATTTATTCTTCGATAAAATAGTATCAACATTCGGAGAGTCCATCATAGATATTATAAAAAGGGTATTACCTTGGCTAAAATCTTACATCAAATCACTAGATGTTTTCAGGTATGATTCAAGGAATATAATAGCATCAAGACTCAAATTAGTCGACGTATTGCCACTGCATTTACATCCTGATAATGACGATCCGAATTCGAATAACCCCTTACATTCAATTTACGTCAAAGACTCATGGAAATACATCTACTCAGTATTGAAGAATAAACGGCTTTTTGCTGAATATGCTGATTACAAGATAGATCAACCTTCTAACTATGTCTTCAATCACTTTGTTGAAATAAATCGTACATATTTGTTATCGTACGCTAAATTTCTTTGGTTACCACCAGGGGTTTACAATCTTAATGTAGGCCTCGTTGTGAAACATGGGAGTGGTTTGGGTACAACCAAATTTGAAGTTAAATACACAAATGAAGATGGAACGGTTGTACCTCAAACAATCTACCCACCTTCCAATATAAATGACATTTTGCCAAAGCAACAGTTCTGTTTATTGAAAATTGGAGAGTTCGTCCTACCAAATAAAAAAGATGCTACAGACAAATTGCATAAAGTTGAGTTGACGATGGAGGAAATTGGGTTGTATTTGAAGTCGGGATTTCGTATTTTCTTTATCGATATAGCACAACCGTCACTTCTTTTCAACGAATTTGATCTTTTATTTTACACTATCAACGAGACAAACTTCAAGTATTTCATTCATATGCCCCTTAAGAATTTTTACAAAGCATTGAATGCCATACAAAGTGGTGAACTGGGCGATCATCAAGATGAGGCGAGCTCGACAATTGAATATGGTATTGGCGATCCTATGCATTCTCCTGAACAATACGATTGGGAATACATCGATCAGAAATATATTACATATACCCCAAAACAAGGCGACCAAAAAAATACAGATAATGAACTCTCCGAAAATGATCTAATGACCTACTCTAACCACTACTTTAATGCGTCTTCGTTGAAGCGATCTTTCAAATTCAATACAATCTATCAGAGGCGTCAATTTATAAACCGCTTCGGTGATTTTGACTTAGATTGGAGAACAAATGACACACAGAATGCCAAAAACAGCTCTCAAAATGACCAGAAATCATGCCTTTATGATTCACAGGGCTTGAAGTGGAAAATACCGATTCTAGGTGAGCTTTAGGGTAGGTTTTATTGATGGTTACATCAAGTGTGTCACGAGCCCTGTAAATAGCGTTCTATAAACTCATCTACAGAATATCGCGATAAAAGTAACTAAGGTAAGTTCATGATAATATATAATAATCGTAACATTTTCGATCTTTATTTGGGGTCGTTTCCTAACTAAAGCTAGAAGTTGAACGCTGTAAATAAAAACTAACAATTGATCGACTCAAAGTGAAAAGAAGAAGGAAATGTTTTCCTCTAAGCTATCTAAAGATAAGTCTCATAAACTTCCCACTATCAGCGAGAATGTTCCAAGAGAAGCTAAACAAGGGAAACTCAATGAGACGTCTCAACAAACAGAAAGTACCCCGCCTGAACAGGGTGATGCAAAATTCAACAACGTAATCACAGAGGAAAGCATAAGCCAAAGTGATCCTTCGAATAATTTTGACTACCCTAGGAGTTCAAACGACTTGAATAAAGATCAACATAGTGGAAATGAAGAGTTAGAAGATAAAGAAGAATCTAATTTTCCGGAATTCAGTAATAAAAGGATTATCTTACAAAGATTCACTATATATAACTCTCGATCCACAATGTATATAGTGGGGAGTAATACAAAAGAGAATTTATTCAGAGTCCTTGAAATTGGTAAAGACGAATCGAATGATGATTTTTTAACAATAATCGAAGACAAAAGCTATTTCTACACACGAAAGGATATGGTAGAATTAATCAATGGACTCAATGAATCTATCGAAGGAGGTATTTACAAAATTGCACAGGGTTATGGCCTTTTAGGTTTTATCAAATTTACGAAAGGGTATTATTTGAGTCTTATCACAAAATGTAGCCAGGTTGCTATATTAGGAGGGCATTTTGTTTACCATATAGATGAAACAAAGCTAGTTCCTTTAGACATCAATTACAAGCGTCCTAGGAAATACAGTGACGAAGAGAGACTTCTATCAATTTTCAAATATTTGGATCTTGGAAAGACGTTCTACTTCAGTTATTCTTATGATATCACGAACACTTTACAAGATAACTTCATCATTAGTAAAAAATTGGCTACTGAATACAAAGAAAATGGAAGAAAAGATCAGGATTACTACAAAACAATGCGGGAACATAAATTTGAACCCAATGAAAGATTTGTGTGGAATAAACTTCTTTTTCAGCCTGTTTTGAAAAACTCGGATATATTGACATATGAGTGGTTCCAGCCTATAATTCATGGCTTTATAGACCAGGCGAGTATATCTATCTATGGAAAGAAGATATATATCACAATAATAGCGCGTCGATCTCATCATTTTGCGGGGGCGAGGTTTTTGAAACGGGGTGTTAATGATAAGGGTAATGTTGCCAACGAAGTTGAAACAGAGCAAATCGTATCTGATATGCTTGTGACGCCATTCCATGATCCTAAATACGGATTTTTCAACAACGCTAGATATACCAGCTTTGTACAGCATCGAGGTTCCATTCCTTTGTATTGGACACAGGATTTGAACAGATTACCCAAACCACCTATAGAGATCAACTTAAAGGACCCTTATTATCAAAGCTCTGCTATACATTTCAATAATTTGCTCGAAAGATACGGTTCTCCAATAGTTGTTCTCAATTTAATTAAGACTAAGGAAAAGCAACCGAGAGAACTGAAATTAAACCAACATTTCACTGATTGCATAACTTATTTAAACCAATTTTTACCTGATGAATACAAAATTGATTACCATTGCTTTGATATGTCGAAGCACTCAAGAAAAAATTTAGATGTGATTGGTCCTATACAAAAAATTGCTTCTTCTGCAATTCAAAAAATAGGTTTCTTTCACAATGGTCCTGATCTTGATTCAATGCAAATACAGAAAGGTATAATTAGAACGAATTGCATTGATTGCTTAGATCGTACAAACGCTGCTCAGTTTATCATATGTAAAGAAGCATTATCATATCAGTTAGCAAGTTTACATTTGATTCCACCCTCAACAAGCCTTTCGTATGATTCTGACTTAATCAATATTTTGACTGAGATTTTTCATGATCATGGTGATACTATTGCCGTTCAATATGGTGGCTCTAATTTGGTTAACACTATGGACTCGTATCGTCGAATTAATCAATGGTCGTCGCATACAAGAGATATTCTCAACAGTATCAAAAGAATTTACTCAAATTCATTCATGGACCTGATAAGACAAGAAGCAATAAATCTATTCTTAGGTAACTACGTTTATGACGAAACCAAACTGAAACTATGGGAGTTACAAAATGATTACTATTTGCATAATGAAATTGGCATCAAAGATTTGCGCATAAAGCCTAGTTACACTCAATGGTACAATAGCCATACAATAAAAAACGAAAAATTACTCTTGGCGTCTTGCAATGAGCAATCCCAATCACGTTCTAATTCTGCCTATAAATTGGAACCCTATCCTGATTACAATGACAATTGGTACAATGAATGTTATGTTCCTCGGAAATTTCAATCATTAAATGAGCTATTCCAATACAACATGAACTCGAATGCAAGGTATTTTCCAACTATATCTAACGATTTGAAAAACTCGTTTGATTATAGCCCATTTTTAACTCGAAAACCAATTCTCAATTCTCCCATAAAAGAGCACCAACATATTAGTGAGCCATTGACTCAACTGAGTGCGTCTACCTTGCCCTCGGTGTCAGATGCCTCAAAAGCAGATGTCGCTTCCTTGCCAAAAGATGATCCAGAAAAAAATGAAATAAGTTTTTCCAACTCTTTATATGAGAAAGAAAATGTCAATACTGTTGATACCAAATTCGCCAATCGAGGTCCTAACTCGTCAAACTATTTGCAATTAACCAACCCATACAAGATAAAAACATTCCTTGCGCATAAGATCGAGAAACTAGGCTACAACAGCAAAAAAAACACAAAACTTTCTTCAGATATCAACACTTTCAACAATGATAATGTCTCAGATATAATTTCATACAATACTACTACAACTTACCCGACTTACTTTGGTGTTCACCATCAACAACTCCAAATAACTGTTCAGGATAAAGATCAAAACTTGTACAAAAAACAGACAAACTTAAACCAAGATACTCTTCAAAAAATTCAAAACACAGATCACTTGAAATTCAATGTACAAAACATTCAAGTAAGCAGCAAAGATGCTGTATCCTACGAATTTTACGTCAAACGAACCAAACCAACCTCAAATTATAACGCAACAAATTCCTCATCAAATTATCAGCCGATTCAAGCTACTACAAAAGCACAAGATGTGCTGCTATATCTCCAATATATCGGTTTAGAAACATTGAATCCATTGCAACTCAATACTTCTGATAATTATTTCGGTTAATATTCAAATACAAAACAAACATCTAAACAACATCTCCAATTTTGTAGTTATCTATCCCACAAATATTTGATGTATTCAAAAAATATCCTCTAGGCACAACATCCATATTCAAATCCACGCTCAGTAACATTACAAATACGACAAGCAAATTCAAATTATATAACACTGCATACATATATACCGTATCTCTAACAAAACCAATCACACCTTCAAACATCAATCAATATTAACATATTCAAACTTATCAACACAATCCAATTACAACTACTCCATCAATTCCCAACGAAACCCAAATCCAAAGGATTCAACTAGAAAGGAACCAAATATAAAACTGATATATAACAAAAAACATAACAATTACAAATCTTATTAGCATTGAAAACAACTATTAATTCAATCGAACAACGCATAGTATCACCAATATGCCATAGAAATAGGTTCCGAGTCATACCTGTGTAACAAACATTGGGCTCTATTTTCAAATAATAACCCAAAAGTTCCAACTAATTCATTTCGCGTCGAAAAATCAAACAATCAACAAAACCGATACCAAACTTTAGAACACAACAGTACCCAATTCAGATTTCCTAAAAACAGCATTAAAAAACTAACATTAATATGATATGTGAACCCGAATATAACCTTTTAACAAAATTAACTGTTTAATCCCATTCAATATATTCATGACCCCATGTCATATTTTGGAAAAACTCATCCGATTCAATTTACATACGAAATTCTTTTTGATTCTTTATTAACATCATTCCAGTTTGATAAAATATATATAAATACCACATTCAAAACAATGAATGTAAACCTCAAAATTAAATGCGTTTCTACAATTATCTTCTCTTGCAAAAGATTGAATTCTTCAATTCCTAATCGAATAACTACATTTAGGCATTGCCATTAAGCTTGTTCAACATAGACCGTAACATTACATACTACAAGATACTATCGATAATCCGTAATTCATTATCACGTATATCCAATATGACCATAAAAAGAATACTTGATGTCTAGTTCCTGAACTATCTCATTTTTCGCGGTAAATCTCCAGTCTCATTTGCGTATGAAAATTTAAATTAATTCCTCATCTCCATTCATAAATAATTAGCTCATGCCGACTTCAAGAGCTGATCTTAGATAAGACCAACATATTAAATTGAAATAATTGAAATGATGGTTTTTATATTACGATAATTATCAGTACCCCTAAAATACCACGGAGACCAATTACGGTTTGTTTCGCAGTTTACATTCATCGATGCAGTGTCTACCTGTTCATATCAGATCTATGGTAAACGTGTCAGGCCCATATAATTTTGAGTCGGTGGTTCTAATTGCACACTTCCATTGGGGAATGAAGCTGCATTTTGCATTAATACTTTATTGGTTTTTAAAATTTGAAATCTTTACCTTTCTCCTATATCACAGCATGTTTAGAAATGACCTTTATTTCAGAATGAATTGGCTCATTTTGGTACTTCGACCTACTTTCACAATGTAGTTGAAATTGGGGTCGTTGTGTACAATAAAATGTTTTTGTATTCACTAGTGGAACGTATTATGGAAAAGTAATCTCTGACTTTTATGATATATACATATAAAAATACATGGATAGTGATTAATTTGTTCATGTCTAACGGACAAGAGACTTGACTATTTATGGATTCTTCTTGCTATCAACAGACGTCTTACATGATCTATTGATTATTCGATTCCCGTTGGGAATTGTCTACAACGTGTTGGGCAATGATCTTGTTTTAATGGGTTAATGTTGTTAGAATCATTCCTTATAATTTCACACCAAGATTTCTACATTGATGAGAGAGGCAGTAAGGAAATCGTCATCTTTGAGTCAATTCTATACATATTGTTGGCTCAAGGGAGGATTGACATTGTTGTGTGGTACACGATTGGAGATTTCGTATTCTGAGATGGAGTTGGTTATGTACTGCATGAAAGTTTTCTTCCGGGTTTTCTCCTCTCGATACTGCATCCGAGTTTTTCCGAGATATGGCTGAAACTGTTGAGTTTGGGTTGAGATTTATAGCTGGAACCAAGGATAGAGGAGAGCATGGTTGCTAATTCCTTTGCTATGTGCTGAGTCTGTGTGATCTGAGTGCTGTGATTGAGTCCATTTAATTTCTGATGACTTTTTCTGAAGTTAAAATTACTAATTTTCGTTTTATAATCCAGATTCGAATTAATTTTTTTTTTTTTTTTCATAGAATCGGTGCTTATCCGAAAAGAATTACGGAGATTTTGTTGATGAAGATCAATATATAAAAGTCTAGGATAATCTTCGACAACCCGCCTCATATATTAACGAGTGGTTCTAGTAGATAAGGATGTCAAGCTCACAAAAGGTCAATTATCCGTATGTATTGCGTTATATATTAGCTTCGTATGTAAGGTCATCACTAACTCATTAGATTTTGGTACGGTGGAGCTGCCAGTATGTGTGCATGTCTAGTGACACATCCTTTGGACTTAGCTAAGGTTAGATTACAAACAGCATCAAAGCCTGGTCAGTCATTAATATCAATGATATATCAAATTATTACAAAAGAGGGTGTTCTTAAGATTTATTCTGGGCTTACTGCGTCTTTACTTAGACAAGCAACATATTCAACTGCTAGGTTTGGTATTTATGAGTTTTTGAAAGATACTTACATTGAGTCTACCCACAAGCAGCCAACCACTGGTACCCTTTTACCAATGTCAATGGTAGCAGGTGCTCTAGGTGGTTTGATAGGAAACCCATCTGATGTTGTTAATATTAGAATGCAAAATGATTCCTCTCTTCCATTAGAACAAAGAAGAAACTATAGAAATGCATTTCATGGAATCTACAGAATGGTAAGAGAAGAAAACGTCTCCTCATTATTCAGGGGTCTTTTTCCGAATCTTATAAGAGGTATATTGATGACTGCTTCACAGGTCGTAACGTATGACATTGCCAAATCTTTATTGGTAGACTCTTTCGCACTCGACCCTTCTAAAAAGTCTACACATTTCAGTGCCTCTTTGATGGCTGGACTCGTAGCGACAACAGTGTGCTCTCCTGCTGATGTCGTTAAAACCAGAATTATGAATGCTAAAGGATCTAGCGGTTCTGGAGCATTGTCTATATTAGTGAACGCTGTGAAAAATGAAGGAGTAGGGTTTATGTTCAGAGGTTGGTTGCCATCATTCATTAGATTAGGTCCACACACAATCGTGACTTTCTTGGCGTTGGAACAGTTGAGAAAATTTAAGATTGGTATGTAATACACTTTAAATTCTCAGGAGTATTTTAATAGAAGATAGAAGATATAAATTTTGAAAACGTATATTTTATACTATGAGATGTAGATTCGTAAATCAATGAATATATTTACTCGAAAGTAACTGAATTACAATTGAATCAACTATACTTCAAACCGTGAACTTTCATTTAAACTTGAATGTTATCTAATTCAGCCTTTTCGAAAGCTTCCTTTTCTGCTTCCAAAATGTATGGGATCAAGTAATTATCATCCTCTTCTGGTTTAACAGCTTTGTTTGCAGGCAAGAGGTGATGAGAAAGGGCACATTGGTGGGCGGTTATCATTCTGAAATTTCTTGCGTAGCTTTCATTTTCTGGTAATCTGGAAAGTGCTTTTTGCATGATGGGAGTTTCTTCTATAAGAAGGTCATTGAATCTGTAAAAGTTAGTACTGAACGAATATTACATTCATCGACAGGATGGAAACATCTTGTATCATCCAACCGAAACCAATTAAATGAAGACTTACTTCAAACCCATCTCTCTGTATCCAGCGTAACTCACAAATGCTTTTGCAATAGGAGTTACAACTTTTGCCAAAGTGGGTCTTGACAATATGAAGTCAGCTGTCTTGACTATTGAAGTTACTGAAGCCATTGTTGTTTAAGGTATGAATCAATTATTCTTTAGTGGTGGTTACTTGACTTTAAGAAAATTGAAAATTGTACTTGCGCGAAACGTCATTGGTTGGTCCTAGACTTCCTAATATGGGAGTATCTGGTATTTACACTATATTGATATTCTCTATACTAAGTTGAACTAATAGTGATACTCATCGTAAGTTTTGTTCTCATTATTCGGATAACAACATTCAGAGACTATTTGAAGGGGTCCTTTTTCTTTGACTAAATCTAAAAGTTCTTCATTTTTACAGAGAATTAAACCCAAAACTCCACAAGAATTAATTCCTAGCTTATCGAATTTACTTTTAGATCTTGGAACTAACATCATGTAGTCTGTAGTTGAGATAAAGTTGTAGGAAATGTGCTCTGCTTTGTTTTCTTTTGCCACGTTGAGAACACGTTGAAGAAGCCAAGAGAAACACATGGTGAGGGTTTCCTGATCAACATTTTGGGGTATTTTAGCAACGAAATGGGAGAATGGTATATCAGCATTTTGAAGGGGAGTAGAATTACTATCAAATTCAACTACCAGTGACTCTTTTGACAACTTCTCTGAGTAAGGAACAAAAGTCTTTCCGGGCAAAGTCATAAACTGAATATGTTTATGCGGTTGGGAAGCACCACTCTGTGGACCACAATTGAAGAATGCAAACCACTTGTTGGTACTGTCACTCTCTCTTAGTTTAGCTAAGATAACTGAAATAGCTTCCAATTCTGTGGGTGCCAACGGAGAATCCTGAGATTTGAATTCTTTAGTGATCAACATGAAATGATTTGGAACTACGGGAAACTTATTGAAAACAAGACGAAACTCATCGTTATGTCCAAAATTCTCAACTATTGTGAGTTCTGGTTCTGGTTTGGCGAACGGGTCCTTCTCAACCGATCCCTTTTCTGGTCTGTGACTTAAAGATCTAAGCAATGTTAATTGAAAATCAACTGTACTTTCCCCTACTTTAGCTTGAATGTAATCATGAGTAGCGGATTCGCCATTGAACTTAAGATTTCCCGATTGGATAGCCAGATCATACTTATTGGACAATTGCTGGTAAAAGTTATTTGGTAATTCCAAAGGCATTATCGTTCTATGAGTTATATATTTATGTTGGCACAATTAAATATTATATGGGTATATATATATCGCGAATAAAATTTATTGCTTACGTTTGAACCAATTCAATATCTTGTTCTCTTTCCTCCTACTGCTGATAGAACTCACTTCATCCTCATAATTAAGGTGACCATTATCACCGAGTAAGGAATTGACTGAGCCTGATCGGGAAGAAGTTATCACATTACTCTTGGTCTCGCCAGAAGAAGAATTCACGATCTTGTTGCTCGCTGATGCTGACTTGAAAGCTGGAATTTGGAAAGTCTTCAAGATTTTTTGTTCCGAAGGGGAAGGCTTTCTGGGAGATTTTCCGCTGTATGAAAATTCCAGAGACTGTGAGCTTTTACCTCCATTCAAGTCCGAGGTCATTTCAACAAATGAATTCTTGAGTTCAACTTTTTCATCATCATCTTGCTTGAACGTGGAGTTGGTAGAAGGAGAAGAGCTTCCATCACAGTCTGCATTTATCACAATTGATGGCGTCACGTTTTCATTCCTGTCTATTATTGGCACGGTTACTTCTTGCTTCATACCCTGTTGAGGCTCATTGTGAGACATCAAAGAAGAGTGATCAGTCGATTGAAGAGTGTCATTAGTGGAAATGATTGTGGACGAATTATCAGAATTCATACTAACAGGACTACTCGAAACATTTTTAATGAACTGAGGAGCATCATGATTTTGTTTCTTTTGGGGCTGTAATTGAATATTCGATGAAACCATTTTATTTGACAATGAGCTTGAGGTGGACATATAGCTTTTTGTCGTGCTAGTGGCATATTGAAGCGAGCAAAGGCAATTTGCGTCCGACACGTTCTCATCTTCCAAATCAAGATCATTTCTACCATGTTCTTTAACTTGACCATCAGTTGAATGCTTATATGAATTCGATATCTTTCTCTCACTCAAATTGGATCTTTTCTCACCAAGTGCAGAAGGGTGCATAAAAAGTCTTTTCAGATTGGTTTTCAAGCTGGGCAAACTTGATGAGTGCCCTAGCAACCTTATATCTTTCATTCCACTTAAACTTCCATTTCCTGGATTTGGCTTCACGATATTGATGCTTTCAGAGCTGGATATTTTTAATGCATTTGAAATCTTGTAAGACTGAACATAAAATGACTGATACCTTTTCGCATGAGCACCGGACCTCTTTGATTGTGGTGTGTGTGATGCGTTTCCAGTACCTTGCGTCGTATAATTGGAGTTGTAAGACTCTTTAGAAGAATTAGAGAGTATTTTCTCTATTGGTACACTACCCTTAATCTGGTTACTCCGTACGCTTGAACTTGACGAGTTGGCTGAAGAGTTCAAATACAATCCTCCTTGTAAACCATTAGGAATAGGAAACCCCATATCATCATTATCGAGGACAATTAAGTCTAAGTCGTCCGCTTCCTCTTCGTCTTCTTCAATCGCTTCGCTCGTTTGCTCCTTGATTGGATGTTGGAACAACACATTAGAGTTCGATGATAAAGGAGAAGAAACAAAAGGACTTGTATGAGGTTTAATAAAAGGAGAAGCTAAAACCTCTCCTCCAGGTGCCGTTGCAGGAGCCGATTCGGTTCTCTTGTGGAAACAATTAGTACCGTTTACCTTGAAACTTGCGGGGGCACCAATATGTAAATTCATATTGAGTATTTCGTCAAGGTCGATTATTGCATCTGGGATATTATCATTATTAACAGTGGTGGGCTCCGTCAAAAATAATTTTGACTTTGGGGTATTAGAATTCGAAAATGACCTCTTATGGTTGAGTTTAATTGGGGAATGCAAGCTATGGGGAGAAAATCCACCTCGTGTGGGAGAGTAAATGCTCCTTGGAGGCGTTTCTGTTGTCAAATCATCCAATTTTCCCGGGAAAGAAAACTCTTGAGCTTCAGGCTCATTGGTAAAATCATCCTTGTTGTTGAAGTTGTAATGTCTGTCTAACTCAGACTGGTGAGTATCACTCTCATTGAAAGATCCTGACGTCGGCGGCGGCGAAAAAAGTCCCAAACCTACCGCATCGAAATCGCCAGATATAGCGGCAGATCTCCTGTGTCTATGTCTCCTTCCAACCTGTGGCGACGAAGACAAGTATGATGCATTTGGAAGAGAACTCATATTCCCTCTTCTTAATCAAATTCACAGTGTTCGGAGTTGTTGAATTTGATTATATTAAGGGGTTAGCCGGTAACAATAGGTTATGAATAAGATATCTGTATGAATGTTAAAATGCAATAATGAGTGGACGCTAACAAGTGTATTGCAGCAGAAATTAGACAGTGGTTGTTTGTTCCTCTTGGACTAGTCCCCAAAGGATACACTTTCGTACTGACAGATGTAATCAGACAAATAAGATATAAATTGTAATCGTTGCTTTTTGAGTAGTTTTTTTTTTCTTGTTCTATAGACCGCTTTTCCTGCGAACGACAAAAATTCCTTATTGTGCGAGCCCTTTAGCTAGATTCTTCTGTTCATTTACAATAAAAAAAACCTCAGTCAGCGCTTGCTCCCTATGTTGATGAGGTATTCTGACTCGTTTTCTTATAAATTTTGAGCAGAAATTTCTGAACATCTATTTATGTCTTTATGTGTTAGGGCTACGCGTTAACATCTATCTATTAGTGAAATTTCCTAATTGAGATTAATTGAGGTCAACTTGATTACCTGTACAAAGACTTAGGCACGAAGACATACAACGTTTCGATAAAGTAAATAAAGATAATTGGATTGCTCAAAACGAACGTGTGTTTACACATTCTTATTATTTAGACGTTGACGAGAAAGTCCTCAATTTAATTAGTTTCATTTATCTCACTAAAATGGATTAACAATAGCTTTAACCCTTTATACGTCATTCCCTGAGTTAAAACACATAATAAGAAGAAAGGTACATAGTAAATAAATAATCACGCAAAAAGCACTAGTATAATATAGATTATGTATAGTATTCAATTCTGATATAATATGCATATCTAAGGGCGAACCAAAACCCACAATGTGACTTGTTTAACGGTAGCAAGATGAGAGAATGTTGGTGACGAGCCGCTACTTCCGTTTGTGGTGCTTCTTCGCAATCCTTTTGAGTGCTCTTTGTTCGTTTTTTAAGACACCATCAACCATTTTGTACTTTCCTTTGACACCCTTGGGTCTTCCGGAAAGACCCCTGTTTGAGCCCTTTGCTACAACAAGCGTGACCATCGGCTTCTGTTTCTGTTTTTTGGTGAGCTTTCTCATCATCTGCGAAATCTCTTCGGCTTTATCTTTCTCACTCTTAGCACTGTCCTCATTGATCAAGTCTGATTTCTTCTTCAACTTTTCGAGCCTCTTCAATGCCCTCATTTTCTTTCTCCCTTGCGCTTCTAACACCTTTTTGATCGGCCTAGCATTGAGTTCCTTTTGTTTTTCCTTGATAACCAACGCAGCCTCCTTCGTTATGGGTTTAACCAATTTGGAGTGGTTCTTTTCATCGTCTAAGAACCATTCAGGCAAATCCTCCTTATCTCTGAAGGAGTACCTGTTTATTCCCTCGTCGATTAAGTCGTTCTTGTTCATTTTACCAAGAGCAACTTGATGCGCCAACGTCATGGCCTCAACTGTGGCAATGTCCACTTTCTGTTTCTGGGTTTTGGCTTTATCGTATGCTGATGCTTGATTGTCGCTCTCACTATCCGAATCGCTTTGTGCTGCTATCTCTTTCTCTGCTGGGACTATCTCGAAGTCTGAACTGTCTGAGCCTGTATCTAAATCCGATTCCGAATCCGATTGTGCATTTGACGTCAGTTGGGAAGCGAGTTGAGTTTTTTTGTTGGCATCGATGTTTGTTTTTGATACAGAATTGGTCATCTTATCTTTGATACTGTTTATAAGATCTTCGTCATTCACTTCGTGGAACACACTATCCGAGAAGAACGCTCTAGCGTTTTTAGAAAGTTCCTTTTTGTTTTCACTTTCGGATTCGGGTTTGAATGGTTCAATGTCTGATTCGTCATCGGTATCTTCCATTTCATAATCTTTTGAATCGTCTGTTCCATTGTCTGATTCGATACCCTCCCACTTTTCATCATCTGCATCTCCCCGTAGCTTTTTAGCTTCTAAATTAGAATTTTTCCCGGCCTTCTTCTCCTGGTATTGTTGATACATGACATCTAGCTGTGCTTCCAATTCGTCTACCTCGTCTTCTGAATCAATTTCATTTTCGTCTACATGGATTTCATTGTCTTTGGTCAATTCCTCGTCATTGAAAATCATTCTCTTTTTTCCTTTCTCCAACTTGTCTAGTTGACCGCTCTTTTTAGCCATCTGTAAGTTGAATAATGATTCTGCACCGATTTGAGCAGCATCTATACCCATACTCATATCAGTCACCATATTCATTTGATTTCTGTAGATCTCCTTCTGTTTCAATTCATTTGAGCGTTTTTTCTCTCTTTTTGCTTTTTGCTTTTGCTTTTCAGTCAAATCTTGAAGCTCCTTTTCGATCTGTTGTTCTTCACTTAACGGTTCAATTTCTATCTCTTCCTTACTCTTGTCGTCATCATCAAGTTCTAATATTTCTCTGGCTTGTTTCCTGAATCTCAAGATTGACTTGAAATCCTTTCTACCTAAAACTTTCAAATCTTTGAAACATTCTAACAACTCACCTGAGAAAGACTTTAAGTTTTTGATTATTTTCCATTCTGCATCATCCTTCTCTGGGAGAGTTATTCTGTTAATCGAACCTAAAATGGTTATAGGGTCTTCATCGCGGATGAATTCCATCAATGGTGTTTCATGGTAAAGTAAATAATCACCCTCTTCATAACCCTGTCTTTGCCTCAGCTTTTTCTCAGGATTAAAGACCTTCTCTTGTGTGTTGATCTTCTTAGTTGAGAGTTCTTCGAATACTTCCTTAGGATCGAGGAGTCTTGGATCTAGCTTTTTTGGAGCTTTGAATCCTTTACAAACAACGAATATTTCAGCAGAAACATTACGAGAAGCAGGAGGTTTCGTTGCTTCAACTTTATCAAATAATTGTTGGAATACCCACATTAAGTTATTATAATCTCTGGACCTGAAAATTTTTGTGACGAATGTTCCCCCATTTGACAAATGTTCTACTGCTAATTTTAATGCTTGCAATGTTAATTGTGATTGAGTGAAAGCATCCTGAACCCATCCTAAACCAACATTAGGGGCACCATCATGCAAAACAGTATCTGCTTTCCAAGTCTTTAAATGACCACGGAGCTTGGATCTGCAATCTTCAGTTGTGATATCTGACTGAAATGTGATACAATTAGGAAGCGGCTTGATAGGTACGATATCCACGCCAATCACCAAAGAGTTTATCGGGCAAAGCTGTGAAGCAACCTGGCACCAAGAGCCTGGTGCAGCACATAAATCTACCACTACTCTTGATTTTTCTAAGAAATGCCCAAATTTTTCATTTATCTGTATTATCTTGAAAGATGACCGCGCCCGGTATCCTTTTTCTTTGGCAAGGTGATAGTAACGATCTAAACGACCTTTACTGTTCTTCTTCTGTGTTTTACCCATACCTTTTCGAGCTATATTTCTTACAGCTATATATCACTGAAAGATGTGAAATGAGATGAGTTTAGAAAGATTTTTTTAATTTATGTGCAGGCTTATAAATCGATATCTCTTGATGACAAGGTAATTCTTCTCAATTATAAGAAGCTATATCAAACTAGCAGGGAAATGTATGTCATTCACATAGCAATGTCTGAGCTAGGAGTCTAATATACAAGCTATGTTTGAAATACGATCTTTGATATTATTACCATTAGACCATTAGGTTCCAAGTTATTTTCAAATTTTTAGGAATTCGAGAAAAATTAATGATTGCAAAATTTATATAAACTATGTAAACTTAAATTTTCCACTCTTCATTTCTATTGATATATGTCAAATCGACGATGTTGTCATCAATAGAGTTGATGGTGGTGTCATTACATAACACGCATTCTTTGAGCAAAACACTTTCCAATTCCTGTTTATTAATGCCATGGGAATTTCTCTTGAAGTTTTCAAAAACCTTTTTGAACTTGTAGTTTACTTTCAAGTAGTATTTGATTAAGCATTCTTTGTGAAAATTATGCTTGCAGTTTGGGAAGCAAATAAAATTCTTGCTTATCAATAAGTCTTTGCAGAGCCTACAATAGTCTCCAGGCTCTACAACGGTATGGATTTTTCCCTTTTCTTCTGTCAACTCAAGTTGTCTTAACAGGTCTTTCAACTTTCTAGATATGTCTAGCGAGTCAGTCATTTCACTAGTGAGCTGCCCAATCTTACTATTATATTGGTTCAAGCTGTCGATAATCTCATTTTTAAATTTGTTGATGTTTATTGTTTCAGGGAACAATGGCAAAAGATCTTTCAAAGTTAAATTGTTAATTTCTGAAAATGATAGTAAGTACTTCAAGACCTTTGTGGGACGGCTATGGTCCAGATCATCAGAAATTTCTTTTTCAACAATATCAGAGTTAACTATGCTTTTAGATATTTCCAGTAGATCAGAAAGATAATTTGTCTTCATTTCTTTCGACCTTTTAACCTCATCTAATCTGCCTTTTTCAATATATATATTCTTTTCTAGTATATCAAACCTTTTACCACTCAAAACTCCATCGATCAAATACTGAGCAAATAGCAACCACAATTTCTTCTTTCTACTGAACCTTGAATCATCTAGCTTGATACGTTCTTTCAAGGTATTACTTGAGTCAGGAGCATAATCACCAGATGTCTCATACTCTAATAGAATCAAATTAGCTAATCTGGTTAGATTATTGTCTAAAGCTAATTTCAAGGCCTGTTCATATAAGTTCATGTCACTTATCAATATCAATATCGCGGCTTGGTATTTCTTGTGTGAAAGACATAAACGCAAAATGAAATTAGAATCGTACTGCTGACCACTTCTTCCACTATCTGATTTCAATTGATTCAAATATCGAACAATAGCTCTCTCTAGTTGAATTTTTGTTCCATCACTTTCCGCTGGATATGTGATCAATAACGATAGGTAGTAGTTATTGAGCGAACGTGATCTATAGGTCTTGTCATATAAGATTTTTTGCAAAAAAATGATCGTCTGATTTTCCAGGTATGGAATATTCTTGTTTCGGTTGTATGATAAAATAGAAGGTAGAAGCTTTTCGTATTTCAAGTCAGAAAGCTTTAACCATGTTATTACAGTTTCTTTTGGTGCATTCGATAATAATACAGATGCTGTCTTATAGACAATTTCTTTCGTTTCATTATGGAGATAAGCCTTAACAAGAACCTTCAATGCTTCTAACCAATTTTCGGTATTAATATAGTAATCGATGATAAATTGGTAATCTTTGATTAGTTCAGCGTATCTTAACAACTTCTCTGGGAAGTTCATATCCTTTATGATTTGATAAACAGTTTGAGTGTCAAAATACTTGTAATTTTTTTCGACGAATGAGTCGAAAACTTCCTCAATGTTTCGAAGAAAGTCAAGTTTACGTTGATGTTCAGAAGTATTCACTATGCTTTCTAATTCTTTCCTTAAACTGTACATAGTTCGGAGCATTAAATCTAATATCCAACTTGATAGAATAATTATTCTTATCTTATTTTTATCAACGGTTCTGGCAATTTCATACTTTACTGAAAGAAATTCGATGAGTAGCTTTGTGAAAATAACGTTCGTTTTCATTTCAGAATCAGAATAATTTTGCAAGTTGAGGAGCATTAAGCAGATTTTCTCAAATGGCTCAGTCAGATTGGCTAGAATTTTGATACCTTTCACTTGTAGCTCTAGCAGTCCCTGGTCGATGTCTTCCAAATTTGCATATTCAATACCAAATCCTCCTTTTTGTAAATAATCATAACCTTGTTTTATCAATATCATGTCTTTTTTGTAAGTTGAATCTTCCCCGATACACTTTATAGCTTCCTCATATTTGCCCATTTTGTAGTAGTTGTACCAAACTGATATAGACTCATCTGAAATTACAAGTTCATAAATCTTATTAGTGGAATACAACCAATAAGTGTGTTTCAAGTGATCTGCAGAAACACCAGTGATTTTTTCGTTGGTCGCCAATACACCTTTTAACAGGATTTTCTTTGTAGCATTTGTCAATTTATTGATAATGACTAATTGATCACCGTGCTTCTCCAACACAATTAAATGATGCTGACTTAATATAATGTGATTTGACATTGGTGCCCAATTAGCTTTAAGTTTATCCGTTTGAGAGAGTTGAATTTCTTTGTCATTGGAATACATCTCTTTAGTGTTAACAGAGACATACAAGTAACTTTCCGAGTCAAAATAGAGAACTGCATCCCCATTTTGGCTGAAAACATTCACAACCTTCGGTTGACCATTGAAACTTGTCAATATTTCATTATGAGATACTTCAAAACAAGGCCACGAAAGCACTTTACCCTCGCAAAATACGTCTATTTGAGTACCAGAGCCCGAGATATAAGAGCCATATATTTTACTGTCACTCTTATAAATTAGGCTCAAATACTTATCATCCCTTTTGTTTGCATGAGTACTGGGGTTATGTGGTTTTATTATCAGAAGGTATAAGGAGTCGGTAGTAGCCAACAAAAAGACTTCCGTTGTTTCATCCAGTTCATTCAAAAAGAATGACATGCTGCGAAAATCTTTTCCTTTGAATTTCCCTAGATGCTTGAAATGACTGTAGGTGTAATGCAAATAATAGTATAAATTACTTTTGGTCTTGACTAGCAAATGACTGCCGCTTGGATGCATCCATGCATCAACGATTGTATCGGACGCTGAATCGATTTCAGTTCTTTGCGTGTTCGATGGGTTTTCGAGGTCTATTCGTATGACACCTTTCTCCATTATGAGTGCCATCTTATTGTTCTGAACTAACACTTTTCTGAGAGAGTTGTTCAAGCTGAACTGAAGTTGAACCGGTTCAACTTCAAACTTCGGCTCTTCGCTATGCAATCCATTGGACGATGCATCATGGTAGCCATTCAGCCCTTTGTTCTCTTCGCTCAATCCATTCAACTCCATGTAGCTACCTTTAGTTGTATTATCGTAAATCTAAATGATACCATAGAAATCGCTTAGTACCCTCAACTCTAGGACTGCACATAAAAACAAAAACAGCTTTAGATCACCGAGCGATGTGAGCTAGGATACAGATCCCAGTATAAAGCCTGAATTGACTGTACTCTATATTGCCAAAACTCAGCCCTCTCTAATGTGCTGAATTATGGTAAAGTCGCTGGGCTTTCCCATTGCTGGCTTAGTAGATAGTCACGGTAAAACTATATACAGGAACATGTTTGTGAATTTCTTCTCCCTTCAAATATCAAATGTTTAGATATGCTCAGACAGCAACGAATACATTTATTTCTACGATAGAACACTATGAATGTCATAAAGCTTCAAAAGAAATTCCCTGTATTGGAGCAGGATGAGCTTTTTGGTATAATTGAAGATTTTAGGGGAATCGATTTAGATGATAAAGGATGGGTCGAAAAGAAGGACGTTATCAACTCGGTGTCTAAGAAAGGGAAATACACTTACGATGAAGCCAGAGAAACTTTGAAACAAGTGGATGTCGATGCATCGGGGCATGTAGAATTGGACGATTATGTTGAGTTGATTGCCAAATTGAAGGGCTCTGACTCAAATGGTATCTCTTCTCCTGTTGCGTTACCGACTTCACCTAGGAACGTAGGAACAGCTCCAGTACCCAGTGCAAATACCTCGCACAAGACCTATATTACGGGTAAAACCTCTGGAACGACCCATACTGTCAATGATGAAGAAAGGACTGAGTTCACTAGACATATCAATTCGGTTTTGGCAGGAGATGCTGATATTGGATCTAGATTGCCTTTCGATACAGAAACATTTCAGATTTTTGACGAGTGTAGGGATGGATTGGTTTTATCTAAGTTGATCAATGACTCTGTACCTGACACTATTGATACTAGAGTTTTGAACATGCCCACGAAGAAGGCACTCAACAACTTCCAGATGAATGAAAATGCTAACATAGTTATCAATTCTGCTAAAGCAATTGGATGTGTCGTCATTAATGTTCATTCAGAAGACATAATTGATGGTAAAGAACATTTGATTTTAGGTTTGATATGGCAAATTATCAGGCGAGGATTGTTATCTAAGGTTGATATCAAGTTCCACCCAGAGTTATACAGACTTTTGGAAGATGACGAGACATTGGAACAATTCTTGAGATTACCACCTGAGCAGATTTTATTGCGTTGGTTCAATTATCACTTGAAGAACGCAGGCTCCCAAAGAAGGGTATCAAATTTTTCCAAGGATATAAACGATGGAGAAAATTACACTGTTTTATTAAATCAATTGCAACCAGAACATTGCGATTTGAGTCCTTTGCAGACCAGAGATTTGTTGACACGCGCAGAGCAAGTATTGCATAATGCAGACAAGATTGGTTGTAGAAAATATTTAACTCCAAATTCTTTGGTTGCAGGGAATCCTAAATTGAACTTAGCTTTTGTTGCTCACTTATTCAATACATACCCTGGATTAGACCCAATCGAAGAAAGTGAAAAGCCTGAAATTGAAGAATTTGATGCTGAAGGAGAAAGAGAAGCTAGAGTCTTCACATTGTGGTTGAACTCTTTGGATGTCGATCCTCCTATCATATCTTTATTCGAGGATTTGAAAGACGGTTTGGTATTACTACAGGCTTTTGATAAGGTTATGCCAGGGAGTGTTTCCTTCAAACACATTAATAAGAAGCCGCCCACAGCACATGAGCTCTCTCGTTTCAAAGCCTTGGAAAATACCAATTATGCGGTTGAAATTGGAAAAGCCAATAAGTTCTCTTTAGTGGGTATCGAGGGGTCTGATATCGTAGATGGAAACAAATTGTTAACCTTGGGTCTTGTGTGGCAGCTTATGAGAAGAAACATCACCAATACTTTGGCAAGTTTGAGTAGTTCAAACTCAAACTTATCTGATTCTGACATGTTGAGATGGGCCAACAGCAAAGTCACCAAAGGTGGTAAATCTAACACTATCAGGTCCTTCAAAGATCAAAGTCTTTCTTCTGGTGTCTTCCTCTTGGATGTTTTGCATGGCTTGAAACCAGGCTACGTCGATTACGATTTGGTCCACCAAGGTCACAACTTGACGGAAGAAGAGAAGTACGCAAATGCTAAATTGGCCATTTCAATAGCAAGAAAGTTGGGAGCTTTGATTTGGTTAGTACCAGAGGATATAAATGAGGTAAGAAGCAGGTTAATTTTATCGTTCGTCGGTAGTTTGATGTGTATTGCCAACGAATAGTTAGGATGTTTTATAGTAAAGTAACTGTCCCATAAAATGTATGCAGGATAAAACAAACTCTTTGACCAATGAAAAAAAGATTATTCAAAACTTTAAGAATATAACAGGTCGTGATAGAGGTGTAACATACTAGCTATGACAAATCCCATTTTACCGTTCACAGAAGCTAATAACAAGAGAGTCGCGTCGCTTTTCAGACAGGCTCTCAGGACTGCGTTTGACCATTCTATAAAATTTGATATTTACAGAAGAGAGTCCTTGAAAATAAGACAACAGTTTGAGGCCAACAAACACATATCGGATCCAGTTGAATTGGAAGAGGTCATTCGCAAAGCCGAGGCTCAGTTAGCTGAATGGAAACACCCAGATCCTTACATTCCACCTTGCAGACCTGGTGGTACCAAGTACCAGAGAAATATTCCTCCACCAAAGGAGGATGTTGTTCCTGGTGATTGGTAAAGCCGTACCACTGAAGATGTACTCAGTAACAGCTTAATGAATCAGGGGTGCCTTAATGGATTGACAGAAGTCCGGAGGCCTTCATCAATGTTTCGAGCATACTGCTACTAGTTTTGGAGGTCCCTTCAATTATTGTTTGAGAGTCCACAACCATCTTGTCATCAACTACTCATTCGAGGGTTAAAGCATGTCCACATTATATTCGACGTGACAATATTCAAATACATAGGATAAAAGAACGAATTTTATTTATATCAATACATTTCAATTATTTATGATTTCAACCGAACGATCATCGAACGGGTGATACCATAGGTACAACATATGCCCAGTTTTGAGTGTAATCAGCGGCCTTTAGTTCACAGTACCACTTAAATGCCTTTTCAAGGAATTAATTTATTGAAGGTGGTATTATCGACTTCGTTAGAATACTGGTAACAAATTTATTATATTTGCAACATTTTAAAAGACCAACTCATTTTCTTCCTCACTGAACTTCTTTATTCTTTTTGGAAGCCAAGGTATGAAATTGTTCAGGCCATTAGATAATATACGTGCTATACTCATCAAGAGGCTTAAGATCTTCTTGAGATTATTCAGAAAGGTGGGAGGTCTGGGAAGACAAGTTCAAACAATTGCTGCAACTGAAAGAGGACTGCGAAGAGTGAGGAATGTCACAGGATATTTAAAGGAGAGACAGTATGATGGAGACCATTATGAATATGATGTTTGCTTGCCACATACGAAGTCTGTTTTTCTATCAGGGAATCGTCCTACAAGTACAGCTTCCGATACAAAACCAAGAGGAATCAGATTTGATATGGGGTTGAAGTTTGTGAAGGGTCTACCACACGATTTTGTTATTAATCTTTTGGTAGCTTTTACAACTTTGATGGCCACTTTGGTACTAGGATGGGCATTGTCTTTCTTAATGGACAGGATGGAAGTCGTCAGTTGGACTAGAGGACGGAAGAATCGAAAAAATGATTTCCACCTATCTAGGGAGTTATTAAAAGATTTGGAAACAGAGGTCAGCTTCCATTCTCTATTTGATAAGTTGGAAAAGCTAGGCTATGATATCCACATTGAACACAAGGAAGCAACTTCTGTCTCTTCCAATACAGATGAAGCCTTTATACGAAGGGACAAATATGACAAGCAAGATAGCGAACTCGAAAGCTCGAATATTTACGCTGATGGAGTAGAGACATCTGATAATGATACGCCACTAATAGATATCATTTCTAGTGTTTTAGAGCATTATAAAGTCACACATGATCCATATAAAAGAACGAACAGCGGGTCGCAAGGGTCCCTTAGAGGGCTGATGAGAACAATCAGTTCTAACCATCAAAGGAGATCCCAAGAAGACTTAAATTTACGAAAACATGATATAGATGTGGAAAACAGAAGACAGTTAACTCCAACAACAATACCGACACTGTCGGGGAGTGATATAATTCACTTGAGGAAATTGACACTTTCTAGACAATCCGAAAATGACAATAGATCCCAGGAGAGAAGATCACTTTCAGGAACGAGGAACTTGCGTGAGCCAAATCCATTATTGGATATAAGTAATTTGGCCAACCATTACCCATCAACGAAAGAGAAAAGCGACAGTTCGTTCATAAATTTGGACAATGATTCGAATCATGAATCTCTAGTGACAAATTTCACTAATCCAAATTCGGAGATTGTCGCAAAAAAAGTCCAAAATTTGTCTGCAACACCTGTAACACCAAACATAGATTCAAGTCGAAGAAGCTCAAGACTAGACTCTCAAGAAAATAGGTATGATGAATCCCTGATGCGGTCAATTCAGACCACTCCAAGCTATTTGAAGCCTAAAACTCATATCAAGGAACAGTTAACTGAGTTAAGTGAGGATTTCGTTCAAGGTAGAAGGAAGAAGGGAAAACTTAGTCTTCTCACGGATCCACATAAAAATCGAGGCAGGTCGCTAACATCCAGAGCGGCTTTCTCCAATGAATCCATCTACTACAGTCTCAAAAGAACAACAAAAGATATTTTATTGAATGACGATGTAATATCATTTCAAAATTCCAGTGTCACCGAACCAGTTGACCTCGATGAGTACGCTCATCTCGAAGAGCTCATAGAGGAAAGTAACAATATGACATTGGTACCAAAAAAGTGGGTGGAAATACAACTAAAGCAAAAAATCCTCGACAGTGACACGGAAGAGAAAATCAACAACATGAAAAAGTTGAGAGCTATATTCTCTTACGATTTCGACGGAGACAATGACAAGTTAAAGAGTTTGATAAACCAGTACAAACTTCTGACAGGAAAGAACCTTTTACGGTTCATAGCCTTTTTATCAAGTGAGAATATCAAATTATCAGAAACAGTAATCCTCCTTATACAAGATTATATGACATTTTCCGATTCACAAAAAATTTCAGTCTCCATCTATAAAGCATGTGTAAACAGGCTTATTGCAAAAATTGGCTTAAATGACGATTTGAATTTACTTATATCAAGATGCTTGTTTTCAATGGTTATAGCACTTGATTATTCGATGTTAGAGAAGACGTTATTTGAAATTTTGGACGAAAGTCTAGAGGAAAGATGGGACTCAGAAAAGATAACTATACTATTGAAGTGCATAAAGTATTATATGTGCTTCAACAAGAGATTGATTGTAAGTGATTTCATCGTTAACCCCTTTGAGTCGAAAATCCATTGTAATGGGTCCAAGTTAATAAAGAATATAGAGAGGAAAATACCCAAAATCGTCGAAATCTGCGTGTCGACTAAGATTACTTCAGAGGGTAACAAGCTGGAGCTGGAGATTCTATATGAACCACTTTTAGAGGAATTGATCGAAATTTTTTTGACAATCGTGGAAATATTCATCAACACCGACGAAATTTCTCCTTCTATCCAATACGAGTTGCTTACAAACCATATAAAAGGTATGTATAATAGGATACGACAAGTTGCAGACTCAGATTCGAAGATTCTTGAACCACCAACCTTGAAAGAATTGATGCCCAAATCACGTGATTTAGATGAGGAATAATTTTTTTTTCATGATGAGTTGCAATGATAGAAACGAAATATATTTGAAAGGATTCTTTTTTAAAGGATATATATTTGGATATAGTGAAGAATGCCTAGATCCAAACGTTCTAAGATTGTAACCTTGGCTCAAACCGATAAAAAGGGCAAGGAAAATAAGCTTAGAATTTTTGATGAAGTCAGAGAATCATTAGATAATTTTCAATATGTTTGGATTTTGAAGCTAGATGACGTTAGAACCCCAGTGTTGCAGGATTTAAGATCTGATTGGACTGGTTCAAAGATTTTGTTGGGGAAGAGGAGAGTCTTAGAAAAAGCATTGGGAGACACCCCTGAAGAAGAGTACAAGGATAATTTGCACAAGCTCTCCAAGTTGTGTACTGGTGTTTCTGGTTTATTGTTCACCAATGAGACTCCTGAAACAGTAAGAGCTTACTTCGATGCATTCGTTAAACAAGACTACTCCAGAGCAAAGTCCGTGTCTCCAATTGATTTCACAATTCCAGAAGGAATAGTTTATTCTAGAGCAGGTCAAATTCCAATCGAAGAGGACGTGCCAATGTCACATTCAATAGAAGAAACGTTGAGAAACAAGTTAAAGGTGCCTACTAAAATCAAAGCGGGTAAAATTATCCTTGATGAGCCGTACAAAGTATGCAGTAAAGGCGACGTTTTAGACGTGAGGCAGGCGTTATTATTGAAACAATTTGGAGTTGCTGCCTCAGAATTCAGGATAAAGCTCATAGCTTCTTACGACAGTAAAGTTTCTGAAGTCACCAAATTAGATTAAGAGTTTTTGGAATCAATGCTTCAGCTCTTTCATGCATGATTAACAGGAATTTCGATGCATTTCCTTACTTTATTGTATTATAGTCATCTAAGTATGGAAGTATCTATTAACAGAATATAACTATAAAATTTTAGTGTAATGGTTTACCATTACTATAATATACAATCAAAAAGTGTCGCCGTCTTCTCCATCTGTAGACGGAACTCTACTTTGAACGAAGAAGAGTCTGGCGTTATCATGCCCGATGTTCTTGAAACCGTAAATATTATTACTAGGGATTTCGAAGGAACAACCCCGTGTAACCACAAAAACTTCATTATTCAACGACACTTCTATCAAACCCTTAACAACATGGAATGTGAATACACAATTTCCCGAATTTCGCAAGCTTTTAAATCCTTCAAATGGGAAATCTAGAAGTCCACTAGCCGAGAAATCTTTATTATGATTGAACAACGTTGCGACTTCAAAATTTTCAGCAGGTGATGATCCGTCGTCGTTTGAAGGTGGCTTTTCAAATTCTCCACCATCAGATGTCCATGCAACTGTTCTCGTTTCCTTTATTTCCTCGTCCAAATTCTCGAAAACCTCAATGCTTAAAGACTTAAACTTGAACCATTCTGAACCATCAATTTCTGGATCAGATTCGTAATCATAAATTTCCTTCTTTCTACGCTTGGGAGGTGTGGATTTTGGTCTTCCCCTACCCTTCCGTTTTGACTGATTTGTGGCGTCACTGATTTCGGGTATGTGAACCACTTCTTTTATTTCTTGTAAGGGAACTTTCTTGATATCACTTGCTAATGTAGTATCTGGATCCTCAATATTATCATTCACCCGACTATAGACTATCCTCTCATTCCTCCAGTAAGCTAGTGGTGCCACTTTTGTTCTCTTTGACCTTCGTAAACCATCAGGAGGCGGCGACGGCAACGCGTCCGGTCTATATATGACTTCTCTTGGAGTACCACTGAATGAAGTATCGCGCTTTTTGGTGCTTGGTGGTGGGGAAACTAGTTCACTTGTTTCGTCTTGAACTGGGGACTCATCTCTTTCATCAAGACTGTCATCCTCGTCATCAATGATTGCAGGCCTACCTCTCCGCCTCCTTTTCGGAGGCTTTTTGTTCGATGCCAATGCCATTTGCTTAGTCAAAGTAGAACCCCGTCTGTTTTGAATACTTTCAGGCAGTTTTGTATTATAATGGGGCTCAACTACTGGATCTCTTGCAGCTGTCTCATCTATGGGTATTATGTTATCTTCTATATCATTGAAGTCGTTGAAATCATTGCCAAAGTCATCGTTAAAGCCCACTTCTTCAACTCTATCAAAACTGGAGGTGTTGTCGTTGCTTATGCTGGAGTTGCCTCCTTGCTCTTTCTCCTTCTTGTCGTGCTCTAGTAGCGGCGACCGTAATGGCGATTTTTTATTTTTTGTCGTGAATTTGGAGGAAATTGATATGGGAGATAGGTTGAATGACTCTGCTTCTGCGTCTGTGAAGTTGATCTTACGTGCTACGTTATTAAAGTTGTCCTTCGTTATTTCTGCCTCCCCTTGATCTTTCACTCTTTCGAGAACGGTTTCGTTATCGTCCTCAAAAAACTCGTCAATATCCTCCATATCATACTTGTCCTTGGCCAAGTTTTTCTTCGGCCGCAAATGAGTCTTCCTAGACTCAGATCCTAGCAAGAGTAAGTCCATATCAACTGTTGATACTAAGATAAAATGTATATGATCATGATTTTCTAAACAAATAAACACTTCTGTGACACAAAGACGCGAATATATTAAGTCTATTTGACGTGAACTATATACTTGATAGAAGCAAGTCGTGATTTTGATCAGATGTCAATTCGTAGGTCAAGATTATACCATCTGTGTAGACAGTGTAGATGTAATAGCGAGGATAGTCGGGTGATACAGACATATTTCTTATCGTGACACCTGCAATTGTCCTGTAGCCTTGGTAACCTAGAGCCAAACTTAATGCATTAGGGAAAATATGTTCTTGTCTCATACCATACAATCCCCTATACTGGCATAGACGCATGATGGTCAAAAGGCCTTGCTGGGAAATTGCTATGAAACACAGAAGCTCTGGGATGATGTGAGTTATGGAGATACGGTTGGAAAACTTGCTTTCGCTGTTGAAGGGAATTGCAAGGTCGAATATTTTTCTGGTTGAGGAGCAACAAAAGAGAGAGTTAGCTCTGAACATTGCGATTCGTTTTCCTGTTGAGACAAGTAAGAAGTCATCTGCTGGGGCTTCTTTCAATGGTAACTGGTAGGTGCTTCCTCCTATCGACTTTTTAGTATTTTTGCAGTCGGTTGGCAACTCCTTATGTATTTTTCTCAATTCTTTGTGAATCCGTCTATAGTCATCATCTAATGTAGTGAGCTTTGCAGAATCGAAAACAGACTCCTGGTGTTCCAAAGAAGAGTTTGCAAGACTTACTGTCGGCGTTTCAAAATATTGCCAACAGGCTCCCAAACCCAAACAACTGGTCCTTACTGGATCGAATAAAAATTGGAGGATTTGTGATTCTTTCGATACTTTACATGTTTCTTTTTCCTCATCAATCCACGGATTGCCCACCATAGCTCTTATTGATTGCACCTCTTTAAAGTATTTAGAGTTAAGCGGTTTAGTTGTCCAGCAATCTTCACCAAGCAAAATTCTAGAGACCACAGTCGGAGTCGAGAACGCAATTCGCTTAAATCCTCTTAGCATCAATTTTTCGTCATCTTCATTTCTGGTCTCAATTTGTTCTATGGTAGAGTCAATGTAGTAAGTGAGAGAGTTTTTGAAATGCTCGAACTCATCCCTATTCAAAGGCCCATGGTTGAGTCTAAATTTGAACTTGAATATCAATAGCTCTCCTGATATTGAAGCACATGAAAGTCGAATGTTATGGAGTCCCTCATTATCACATGAGCCATGGATGAAACTAATCTCAGGTATATTGTGTAAAACTTGGTGGGATTTTATATGATAGAACCTTTTGTCCTGCTGGTGATAATAGAGTAAAGTAGCACTCTGTGAATTATCCGAAGCCGCTATTAAATAATGCATGTTCCCAAATGTATCTAAGTAGTTTTTGAAATCTAAACCCCACAAAGATGCCTCCATTTTCACACGAAAGTCAGGCTTGACTTTCAAGTTTAGAAATTTTGAAGTATAATGACTTTCATCCGTCTTGCCATTTTGTATTCTGTCGTTACCGTGTTTTCTCATATTTTCAAAGAGTGTTTCAGAGAACCAAATCATCAATGTGCCATCATCAAGACATGCACCCAAAATCTGCTTACCCAAAAAATCGTCACACGTCTTTACAAAATTAATAGTATGAGGGAAGTAAGGCCAAGTAGATATCAATCTGTCTGTTGTAGAAGTAAAACTTGGGCGAGTGTCGAATCTCAAACACTCCCATTTGTTTGGCAAACCAGTTGCCTGATTAAAACTGAAGATAGTTATCTCCGAATTGGCTCCTATGACTATGTAATCGTTACCTCTTTCATCGGTGATTATACAAGAAAGGTTATTCTTATATTTTCTTATCGTATCCAAACTCATGAGCTTTTTGTTTCCTAAATGTCTCATTTTTACTTGATCTCGGAACTTGTTACCAGGAGCACTTTTCACAATTCTCAAAGGATCGGAGGAGTCAACCGTACTATAGTCAGGGTTGAAAGGATCGTACAATCCTCCAGACAGCTTACCCTTAACCTCACTTATTTCCAGAAGTGTTTTGTCGCTATGGAAATCCCAATGAAGAAACCCTTCTTGACTGGTTTTGGGTAGCTTGTTTGCTTCAGCCCCAGTTGATATCATCTTTTCACTGGAAGAAGATGACGCTGGCGCATTCACCAAATTATCTTCTTCGAGGTACTCGTAATCCTTATCAAACTGATCGGGAGTACTCTCCAGATCCTCTTCATAAGTACCTACAGATCCAAAGCTTTGCAACCTGGTGGTGTAGAACACATCAGCATCCATGTTATCATCATTTCGAGCAAGTCTGAAGTAATCGGAGTCGTCTACCTCATCATTACCATTGAAAATCGCCAAGTCGGAATCGGAATCTGATTCGAATCCAAAATCTCCCGCTGGCTCGTCGTCGCTAATAAACAAATTGTCAGATCCTTGCTTCGATTTCCTGGCTTCCATTCCAGCATCCTTTAGATCCACCTTCTTCACTCTCCTTATACCCCTATACTTAATGAAGTTATGAAAGTTTCCTTCCAAGCCTTCATCTGAGCGAGCTTGTTCCATAGCGTAGGCTTTAAGACGAAATAGATAAAAATAAAGAATCAATTATAGATTTGGGCCAAACCGAAAATAATATTTTTGTCAATCTCTTAATCGCTATAGAAAAAGCTTCAAGAGCATAAGTCGAAAAATATGGGAGCAGATCAGCATCATGCGAGCTATTCAAACTACAAGAGTGGTGGAAATAAGGAAGAGATTTTAGCTGAAGTATTGGACTCGTACAACGTATTGTCTGCTGGGATTAGAAACTGGACATCAAATCTTTCAAATTGCTCATCGCTTCTCTGGTATGCTTATAGATCTTTGAACATTCCAGTGAACTGGACGGGATTCTACATGTCAGAGAGTGAAGAATCGCTCATTTTAGGCCCATTTCAGGGTAAAGTTGCATGCCAACAGATAAAAGTAGGAAAAGGTGTATGTGGAACAGCTGCAAGCACCAGGGAGGTCCAGGTTGTGCCGGACGTGGAAAAGTTCCCTGGCCACATTGCATGCGATGGAGAGACTAAGAGTGAGATAGTAGTTCCAATAGTGAAAAACGGTAAGGTTGTGGGTGTGATAGATATCGATTGCTTAAAAAATAATGCATTCAATGATGTCGACAAAAAGTACTTAGTAAAATTGGCAGAAGCCATAGTAGAGACTTGTGATTTTTAAATTAAGACACATATTTTTACATATATTGATATATAAAGCACAATAACAACAAGAAGAAAACCTAAATAGAATAAGCAATACAGTTAAGAAGAGAACTAGAGGTTACATAAAAATTAGAAAATATATTGGTTCATAACAGCTGCTTCAAAAACATTATCGTAATAAATCAAGAAGAGTTAATTTCGGATCTTCTTTGCTCTTCTCTATCCAAATTATGGTACAATAAATCCTTCGCTTTGTCGATAGAATGAGAAGATCCCGAGATTGTGAAAACCCTCTCTGATTTGCCCTCAACTTCGTCACTGATCGCAATCGTTGCGCCACTGACCTTCCTAACACCCTGAATCCTGGAACCATTCTTACCTATAAGAGCTCCTACAATGTCATTAGGGAAGCTAATTGATGTCGTTGAGGCACTGGCCCTCTTCGTGCTTTTGTTGTTATGTGCTTTCGGAATATAGTAATTAGTTCCAACTATACTTGAAAAGTCTTCGATTAAACATCTTGAAATAACCCTCAATGCATTGTAAAGGTTGTCCACAGTCCCCTGTATTTCCACTAATCTCTCGTTAGAACCTGGCAAGAACGATTTAGAGGCTATCATCGAAATATTGTAAGTAGCCTGGATCTGTTGTATTCTTGCACCCTTAGCTCCTATTAAAGTCCCCATCTGGCTATTGGGTATTAAAAGACGCAAAATAGTGCTCTCACCCTCAACAGACGGGTTGGGCGACAATTGTTTCAATGGGAAGTAGCTGTATGGCTCCACGGTAGTGTTGCAAAGTGCTTGCGCAAAATAACTCAAAGCTCGCGCACTGTCATCGAGTGTTCCACTAACTGTCAATATACGCTCATGAGACCCTGGTAAAAGTTTCGATATTCCTGCCTTCGTGTTCGTCTCCTCTCTAATTGAGTCTATAACCTGTCCATTTTGTCCTATCAAACACCCCGACTCTTTGGCACTTATAAGCACTCGGTAGTTTATCAACGCTGACCCATTCGTATTATCGTCAATCGCAGGCAAGCTGCTGCTGCGCTCATTTGAGCCAGCTTGTACGCCATCTTTTGCACCTGAATTTGATGATGATGGTTCAGATGTGAACTTGGTATCAAATAATGATTCTGTCATGGCTATGAGTTTGATATAGAACTGTTTATCCTGCTGTTTAAATAAACCGCCTACTCAGATAACTAAAGGAAATTTTGGACAAATAGAAAATTTTCGTGATTATGTAATTTTATGGAGGGGACGTTATATACAATGGATAAAGATAAAGCATTTCGCAATCACTGATTGTTCAAACGATCTACATAAAAGGGTCCGTAGAGGCCGCCAGAGGGGCCGAGGACTGCGCGTAGGGGAACACAGGACTTCAATGCGATAGTCCCGATGGGATAAGTTGAGGGTACAGACGACATATAGGAGAAGGGTGCGTAATAGAGGGCATCTCGAGCGTGTAGCAGCTCCGGGGTACTCAACGGTAACGGGCGTACGGCTAGAGCAAATGGTTATAGTTTCCGTATTGCAAACGATTTGCGGTTCGGTGATCGAGACTCGAGCAGAGCTGGCTCTTGACAGAGCCAGCTTGGAAGTCTAGGTATCGATATGCAAGCTTGGCTTCCCCAGATGACGTGAAGGGCGACATTATCAATTCTGTGACGAAATCCAACGTGTGCAACCTGTTTGTCATATCTATAGCATAGGTGTCCGTAAGACCCAGTGACATGTGGCCCCTTAGCCCTTCCACTGATCTTTCGAATATCCCATCTAACTCTGTGGCCAGCTCGTATAGACCAGCTTGGGTGGCTGGTAACTTGTATATAGGACGAACATTCATTTTATTGTGGATGGTGTTGAAAACTGTTTTCGATCACATTATATAGCGACAAAACGTCTCGTATTTTGTGCTGCGAAATTTAATTCTGACGAGCTGCGATCACCAGATTTTGAATGTGGGCGAATATTCCACTTTACTATCTACGGGGCAACTATTTTTGAATGACATTAGATACAACGTAAGCTGTGGCCGAATGTAACCCTATAGTATGGTTGACGGGAACCTTGCATATTAAGTGCCATTGGGTGATAAGACGCAAACACATGTATGTGTCTACTATAGGATAGAGCCCAAGAAACCTGTCTAACCTGTGTGCTCTGCTAGGGGGCGTCGCGTCATAGTTAAGTCCTGGGTAAATTTCGCTTACATGCACATGAGAAGATAAGAGCTTAGTTTCATGTAGCAATGGGTAGCGGATGAGCTTTCCCTTGCTTGTATATCTGCTATGTGTCGCGTAAAATTACGACATTATCGTGTAAATTAAACACTTATGTCACGAAAGTTGATTTGAGACTAAAATTTACACGATTTGACGAAGTAGGATTTCTTCGAACAGACGGTGCACCATGAGCAGCAACTCCACAAGTGTTTCATTGGAAGACATGTACTTCCTTGATAGAATTGCATTTACAGCACCATACTATATATATGGATCAGATGTCGATCCTAGATTTATATCAGGGGCTTTGATTTTGGGATTGGCTCTTTTTTGCGTCAACTTGGGTTCAAGAGCTACGATCAGCAAACCTAGTAACGCGCTGGACCCAAACGAAGACAAAGGAGGCCTTTGGGATCCTACAGATAACGATGGATCACATTACATTACATCTACGATTGATCTTGAGATGCTAAATTTTGACGTTCTTGGAATGAAGCAGGCTATTTTGGCACCCGTTATAGGAGGAAGTGTTCTTGTATTTTTCAACTACGCGTTGAAGAACTTTCTCGCCGAGAAATTGGTTCTTATCATGAATTATTACGTCTTGGTGTTAACCGTTGTATCGTCTTTTTACATTTCAAAAGATTGCTTAACGGCTACGGTGAGAAAATTGGCACATTACTTCGGGAAAAACTCGCTGTGGGCTTTTCCACGTTATAGAGTAACAATTTCGGAGGACAAAGACAATTATCCATTGGGTCTGTTGGAAGGCACTGAAAGGATCAATTCACAAGAAGATAGATTGAAAGTGAAAAAGTTTGAAAAGCACTTGAAAGATAATAAGGTAACATATATGAAACCAACGGATGTCAAAAAAGAAAACCAGATACACAACACTATTTTTGACCTCAAATTTGCTTATGTACTTCCTGTCAGTTTATTCCTTTCTTATCAATTTTACAGAACCAACCCGGTTCTCAATTCTTCCTACTCACTCAAAGACACCAATTGGATCGCTCTGAATATACTGGGAATGAACCTAGCAATATTCGGAATTAAGAACGTCAGGATTTCTACATTCAGAGTTGCTTATATGCTCCTTCTGGGTCTCTTTTTCTACGATCTTTATTTTGTGTTCAAGACCAAAATCATGACAGCAGTTGCTACCGGTTTGGATGTGCCTATCAAGCTAATTGTGCCTCTCAGACCTATATCTGAAAATTTCTTGGAAACACCAACAAGTATTCTTGGACTAGGCGACATTGTGGTCCCGGGAATTTTGATAACTTGTTGTTTGAAGTTCGATGTGTACAACCACTACAAGAGTCACAAGTCTTTCCACCATCTTGAGAAGTTCAGCAAGCCATATTTTCACTCCGCAATTTTATCTTATTCGGCAGGTCTCATATCCACAATTGTTGCTCTCAATGTTTTCAAGGTCGGCCAGCCCGCCCTATTGTACATCGTGCCTTCTATGTTACTCGCTGTAACACTCACCAGTCTACTCAGACGAGAATTCAACGAATTGTGGAGTTTCTCAGATTCTATAGAAGACTTTGATGAGAAAAAATACGACGATCTAACATCGGAAGATACAGAGCTGGATCTCACAGATGAAAACTACGATTACCAAGAACCAGACTACTCATACGATGAATGGGAAGCTGAAGTTGAAATTAAACGACTGGGTGAGGTAGAACCAGTCGAGCAAATCATTTATGGTTTTGGAAACACAGATGACGAAGGAGATGACACTTTTGTAATTCTTTCAGACTCAGAAAGCGATGAAGACATATCTGAGGATAATATCACGACTGACGAGATTGCTACTCTACAGAAAGACATCTCTAGGGAAGCGAAAGAATGGTATAGCGATGAAGATTAATAAGAAATGGGACTGCATATCGGTTATCTCACCATCTGAAATTTAGTCTCCAAGTATATAGATAGATGAAGTATTCGTCTTAATAATCATAATAATAATATAATACCAGAAGAAATGAAACGACACTGCAATTCGGATAAAGCAGTAAAGAGAAAGAAGCCATACACAGACTCTAGTCCGTTTCTGTCGCAGAATAGTAGAGGTGTACACTGTTTCTCAAGTCGTTTCCTTGACGATGCTGAGACTCGAGTCACGGAGTCTTCGGGTAAAAAGCTTTCTCTATGTTCGTTTAAGTCATGTTCTAACGTGAGTCGTACCCAGACATGTGATGATATTTGCTGCTCCATGGATCTCAACTCCAGAAAGCAGCGGGATGGTGTTCGACATCACCTGTCCCAGAAGTTGTCAGCCATAGGAAGGCCCAAAATCGCATACAACAGTTTAACGTCCCACAAAATGCATAAGATGATACCAGGGGATGAATACACGTCCCACACTGATACGGTGATAGATAATTTACAAAGCATACAAGAAACAAACAAACTCGACAGTCTAATTGACTGGGATCTCAACGAGGATTTTTCGGATCTCCCGAGCTCAAAAGACATAGAAAGTGATTTGAACATGATGGAAAGCCTCGTTACTCTCAACTTTTAGACTATGAAGCTGGCTTCGTTAGTCTTATCTTACATATATCAAGTTAATACAAACCTAGTTACTGAAGCTGTAGGGGAAGAATTTTCACGTGATATGAAAATTTGCCAATACTTCAACGATATCTACGTACCTTCTTCTTACATTATATGGTAGGAAATAATGGTGTTAGCAGATTTAGGTAGTCGGCTTAGAGGCGCCCTTTTCAGCGTCGAGTCAGGATCTGAAGGGGAGATTCAATCCATGATAAAAGACATTTGTACGGCTTTACTTGAATCTGATGTTAACATTAAACTTGTGGCCAGATTGAGAGATAACATCAAAAAGAAGGTTGATGTGGAGATAACAGATGCCGATTCCGTATCCAATAAGCGTAAAAAGCTTCAAAAGATTGTTTTCGATGAGCTCTGTGGATTGGTTGATTCCCATGAAGAGCCACCGAAGCCTATCAAGCTCTCTCAACAAAAGACGAAGACGGTAAAGGGTAAGAAAAAGGTGATTAGCAGCAACGAAAGTTCCCACATTATCATGTTTGTGGGATTGCAGGGTGCTGGTAAGACCACTTCTTGTTCTAAGCTATCAGTTTACTACAAGAAAAGGGGATTCAAAGTTGGTTTAGTTTGTGCGGATACTTTCAGAGCGGGTGCATTTGATCAGTTGAAGCAAAATGCAATCAAGTCATCAATACCGTACTACGGTTCATACACCGAAACAGATCCAGTCAAGGTTGCGTATGATGGTGTTCAAAAGTTCAAGCAAGAGAAGTTTGACATAATCATAGTAGATACGTCTGGAAGACACAAGCAAGAAGAATCACTTTTCACTGAGATGGTTCAAATTTCCGAAATGGTGCAACCAACTCAAACAATAATGGTCATGGACGGTTCAATTGGTCAGGCTGCTGAAACACAAGCAAAAGCTTTTAAGGAGAGTTCCAACTTCGGTTCCATAATTTTGACAAAGATGGATGGACATGCTAAGGGAGGTGGTGCCATCTCAGCTGTTGCGGCCACAAAGACACCTATAGTGTTCATAGGTACAGGTGAGCATATGAGTGATTTGGAAATCTTCAAACCTTCTTCATTCATTTCCAAGTTGTTGGGAATCGGTGACATACAATCTTTGATAGAACATGTTCAATCCTTGAATTTGCAAAATGACGAATCTCATAAGAAGACAATTGAAAACTTCAAGGAAGGTAAATTCACTCTCAGAGATTTTCAAACCCAAATGAATAACTTCTTGAAGATGGGTCCTTTGACCAATATTGCATCTATGATTCCAGGAATGTCGAACATTATGTCGCAAGTTGGAGAAGAAGAAACGTCGAAAAAGATTAAGAATATGATTTCTATTATGGATTCAATGACTACTAAGGAGTTGGACAGTGATGGTAAAATTTTCGTCAAGGAGCCGGAAAGAATCATACGTGTCGCAAGAGGATCTGGCTGTGCTGCTATTGAAGTGGAAATGGTCTTACAACAACAAAGAATGATGAGCTCCATGGCTCTGAGTGCTAAAAACATGGGTGCTAATCCTGCAATGAACAATAATGGTATGCAAAGGATGATGCAACAAGCACAACTGAACCCCAACTTCATGCAACAAGCAATGAGCATGTTTGGTGGTGGAGGTGGTGGCGGAATGCCTGATATGGGTTCGTTGATGAACAACCCGGGAATGATACAACAAGCGCAACAGATGATGAGACAAAACCCAGGAATGATGCAACAAGCGCAACAGATGATGCAAAACCCCGGAATGATGCAAAAAATGATGAGTCAATTTGGATCTGGAATGGGATTTTAGTCTTAATCATAACTACAAATTACTCTTAAATGAGGCATGTATTTAAACTAGTAAATAATACAATAATATTTTATTCTCTTATGTGTGATTGAACAGTCAGCTATGCTAGCATTTTTGGACTGAAAAGTAATGAAACAACTCATCGATAGAAGTCAGGCCTAGCAGCGTTTAGTCCATATTCACTTAATGCGCTACTTAAATCGTCCATAGTCAAGACTATCTTGCCCTGCTGATTTCCAGCGTTGTTGGTATGAGAGGGCTGCTGCAGGTCACCCTCGATTCCCGAAGAACCATTAGCACCGGTAATCAGATGTTGGTTAGCATATTGCTGACCTTGAAGAAGTTGCTTTGCTCTAACTTGAGGATTCGAAGAGTTGTACACCGAAGATGCATTTCTGATTCTTGAGTATTCATATGCGTCCTGAGCAATATCCAGGATGAATTTCTGCGTGGCTAATGCCAATAGTCTTTTAATCTTGATATCTGAGCTTTCAAACCCATTCTTTGCTAAATAGTAATCCGTCACCGCATCCGGTATTATCGGTGCATATTGGTCATCCATTAAATCAAGAACTTCTCTCAATGTCTTATCTTTCCTTGTGAGCTCCGGAATATCAGGAATAATCGGTGGCACATTCGAACTACTGCCTTCTGCGTTGCCGTTACCGTTTACTGCTTCAGTCTTTTGAGTATCTTGTGTTTGTTCATTTTCAACATCATTAAACTCTTCATCCAATTCTTCATCATCCATTTCCTTTGCTAAGTTATTGTCTCCTTGATTACCATTCATTTTTGATAAAAAACGATAATAATCAAAATAATCTTTATATCTTGAATTAATTTTCCATTTTCTTGATTAAGTTTTGATATTTAGATAATTTCTAACAAGATAGAGAGAGAGAGTTGACTAAAAGAGTACTCAATTTGATTGAAATATATGGTGTTCTGTAGATGAATCGTCGAGAGAAGAATCCGTACGAGTCTTCAACGTTCGGAAATGCGCTTCTGTTGCGAGTTGATGGTGCTATTGGAGCCATGTCTCTTTCCCCCAATGGGAGAGATGCAGTTTTAGCAGGTAGGAGAGGGCTTTTTATAATTGACTTAGACGACCCCTTTGCTCCTCCTAGATGGCTACATCACATAACGTCATGGGAGGTTGCAGATGTGCAGTGGTCTCCCCATCATTCAATTAAACCATCGTGGTGCATCTCAACATCCAACCAAAAAGCACTTCTATGGGATTTAGCTAGACCCTCCAACAATGCAATTGTGAACGTCTTACATGAACACAGCAGAGCAATAACAGATATCAACTTTCACCCGTTTGATCCCGAGGTTTTAGCAACATGTTCTGTGGATATGTTTGTTCTAGGTTGGGACATGAGAACACCTAGACGGCCAGTGTACCAATGGGCAGAATGGAAGGCAGGCGCAACGCAGGTTAAGTGGAACCATAAAAATCCGTATGAGATAGCGTCAAGTCATGATAATAATCTATATATTTGGGACTCTCGAAAAGGCTCGTTACCGTTGATAAAGGTGGAGAAAGCGCACAACGGTAAAATTAATGGAATAGACTTCAGTGGGGGACTCTCCAACATTATAACTTGCTCCAACGATAAGACCGCCAAGTTCTGGAACTTGTTGGATACATGTAGCGATTTTATGACGAACACGGTTGACTATTTTGAATCGAAAAAAGGTGACTTTAACAAGTTGTATCCTACGATCATTATAAATTGTGATTACCCAATTGCTAGGGCAAGAGCGGTGCCATTTGGTGCGGACAAGTCTTGTGGAATAATGCCACTAAGAGGTGGCAATAACGCTATCAATATTGTAAATTATGACAAAGAATATGAAAAAGCCGCTAAAACGAAAGAGACTCAGCACATTACTGCAGATCCTAATTATTCTTTCAAGGGTCATAATGGAGCCATTAAAGACTTTTTGTGGCGTCAAAGACATAATAAATACGAAGGCATAGAAAGTAAGCAAGAATGGTCAGATTACCAGTTGGTCACTTGGTCTTCTCAGGATTTCGATTTGAAATTGTGGAGCCATAAAGATGAGTTGTATAATTGTGTTAATTACAATCCATCTTACAAGAAAATAGTTGGCACTTTTGAGGAAGAAGATACAGGTGAGAACAAGGATAATTTCGCAGACCGTAGTATTTTGACTCAAGAAAAGAAGAAATACAAAATTCCTTCTCCATCAAGCTATCAATACAATACATATCGAGTCGAGCCTACTGTAACTCTTGAGGATATCCAAAAACGACAAAATGGGGATATATTGTCTTCTTTAGCTCTTTACCATATGGCCAAGACTCGTAATAGGGGATATGCAAGTCAGTTAAATCATTTACATTGGATATCAGGTGTAAGAATGGGGAAATCAAGCCATAGTCATAAAATAGAATCAGGAGGCGAGAGTGCTGATGCAGAGGATGGTCCAACCAATTTAGGTGAAGAAGTCAGTATAGTGGGCCACAAATTTCCCAAAGTACACTTCGAGAAAATATCAGTTTCCACGGGAGATTTGATACTCAGTTTGAAAGGACCAGTTCCAAATATTCCAATAAATCTCGAAAATTCTATAGTTTTGGAGCAGAATGAAGACAAAAAAGGCGTCGAATCTCCTGCGGATGATAAAGATTCAAGCAAGGAAGAAAAAATCAAAAATGACGCACCTACCAGTAATCCTAATGAAGTGACTTCGAACAGAGACACCAAGAAAGCTGAGAAATCCATACCATCTACAAATATTAACAGCAGTAAGATATCCAGTGTGATGAACAGTGCGAATAGTGAGCCAAAGGAATTAGAGAGTGCAAGCAACGAGAAAACACAGTCACCTTTAGTTACTGAAGACCCAAACCAAAACCAAGAGCAAAAATTAATTTTTATAAGACTCCAAATAAGGTTTCCCGAAGGTTATCCTTGTACAAATGAAAGATCGCATTCAGAACCCAATGATAATAAAACAGCTAAATCGAAAAAGCAGAAATTGGTCTATTTCAACATTGAAGAAACTCATGAGCTCACCAGCGCAATCAAACAACAAATGCAGAAGAAGTTAAGTGAAATTGCCAATTTCTATACGAATAGATTTGAAAAGTTCTGCCTTGAACCATGCTTGCGATATTTGATGGGAGATAAAGTCGAGCTTGATGAGTCTTTAATGGTAGATCCAAATGAAAAAGAGGACAACATACTCCCAGAAGAGTCAGTAGAGGAAGTTGGTACAGAAGGCTGGGCAGATGACTTGATAAGGCAACAACCCGATTTCAAACAAATGTCTGAATTTTTTTCTGGGGATGAGGATGCAGATGAGGATGAGGATTTAATACCAAATGTTGATGCATCCCTCTTCAATTCAGAGCTGCAGAATATGGACAGAAGTAATGACAACGACGAGGGCACTGCCACAACAGAGAAAGAAATAAAAGAAATCGCTGACATTTCGGCAAACAAGAGGCTTATGGACTCCACACCAATACCAAAAGGATGTGGGGCAGTGTGGTCGAATACTGGACAGTTGGTGTGTTTTTTCATTCCGAAGAACAATGAGTCTGAGAATACAGAAATGCAAAAATTCAATATCTTTAAGTTTACTGATGGTGGCTTTAGCTTGAAAACGTATGGAAGTAATCACAGTGATCATAATAATAAACATCAATCTTCAGATTCGATATCAAATGATGAACTTCTTAACAAGAATAATGAAAACTTTCATTCGAGTGATGATGAAGACATAGGTTCTGTTACATCAGATTCTTCTGATGATAGCTTTTCAGAAGAATGGAACGAAATGAACCAAAACGATATCCCATCAAGGTCTAGGATTCCCGGATTATTTAAATCATCAGTTGGACTTGGTGGAAGATTCATATCGCATGAGAATATGAAACAGTCATACAAGAAATATAATAGCCAGGGTGGTACAGCATCTAATTACAAATCATCAGCAGCACCCGAGGAGAATACAAGGTCCAAGAAAAAAAAGGAGAGGTCAAAAAAGAACTCAAATATTGTTGGCATATTCGATTTCAGCCATCTTATACCTTCCAAGCTTGAGCTCGCAAGAGAGTACAGAGTGTTAGGAGATTCTCCCGAAAATCTTGCGAGATATAATAGTGGTGTTGCTTTGAAATATGGCCTAAACGATATCAGTCGAGCTTGGGGAATTGTGGAAATGATTCTCGTAAAAACTGCATCTGTCAATCCCTACTTCGTTGACTTCACCCGATCACAAAAACTTTTGTCTAGAAGTTCTCATTCCCAGCAAGATGCTTCATTATCATTTGGTAATCTGGATATTAGTGAATTCTTTTGGGGAAAACATCCTTTCGGATATACGTGGTTGGTCAAAGAAATGATGGATTACTTCAAGTTGGAAGGTAATATTCAAATGCTTGCTACTCTATCATGTATATTATACGAGAACAGAAAGAATTTGGGCAACACGTCATCGCACAAAGTACCAGTTCATACACCATATACGACACTTCCTTTACCACCACCACCATCAGCACCAGCAATAAAAGGATTGTCACAGAACAATCAACATAGGTTATCACAATACGAACCTGGTTCGTATATGAATGATGCGTCTTCGAACAATCACTTATCGATAAATGGTGAGGGAAGAGGTAGCTTTTCATACAATAAGCTGGACAATGAACTGCTCATAGATGGCAGCTATAACAAACCTGCTGATGATCTGTTGGAGAGTATTGGGTTGAAGGAAGTTTCACCTGAGAAATTCAGTTTTTTCAAAAGAAAAGGAACACATAATCTGAGTACAAATGGAACAAACTCTCTCAATGAGATAGTTAGAACAGACTCCAGCACATCTTTAGTGAAACCAAAGTCTTCTAAATACTGGTCGCCTAAGCAAAGAACAGAAAAAGGAATTGATAAAAAAAGAACAAGACCATCTATTCAGGGACAAGAGTCGCATAGGCACAAGGTCAGAGCTGAACCGTTAATATCTTTGGAGTTGAATAATACAGACGAGTTGGATCTTTTCGAGGACACTTTCACTTCTCCTCTCCTAGACTCCAAAAATGAACCTGAAATTAGACGTTACAGGGAGCAATATGCCGAAATGTTGTACGTTTGGGGACTTCCAATCAACCGTATTAAAGTGCTCAAATTTAACTACTCTGAAGGAACAAATGATAAATTTTTGAAAGGTTCAACTTTCAGATTTCATGAATGTTCATTCGGAATAAGCGAGCCAACACGAAACCGCAATGAACACTCAGAAAGCGTGGTATTGAAAAACAAATCACAGGGATTAAAGTCTTTAAAATTCTGCAGCTTTTGCAATCTATGCGTTACAAAGAGTCTAGTGATATGCTTTGACTGTGAACATGCTTTGCATTTACATTGTGCCATTGAGTGGTGGTCAAAGGACGAAGAAAATGAATACAACCAATTCTGTCCAAGTGGATGCGGGTGTGAATGCAATCAAACAAAGTCTATTTGAAACGTGTATTAGAAAAAAACTACAATCAAGGTTTGCGGGAATCAACTATTTGGTCTTTGAACTTGTGATCCCATTTCTCACAGAGATCACTCAAGTATTTTACGACATCTTCAGATCCAGTGGTATCAACCTCTTCATAGATCAAATATTCTTCTCCTGAAATGGTACTTGCAGAGGCAATTTTAACATCCTGTCTCTCATCTTTAAGTGCACACGCAATAGGGGCATTAGAAGCTATTTTTCCAGAAATGTTGTGAAATGGGGAACCAAGAACTCTTGCCATATAGAACAAAAATAGCATCCCATAATAAGTAAAGACATTTAAGTATTGAAAAAATGAAAAGCTTGTAAATATTCCAGGATGTACGAGGTACTGAGTTATGTCGTTTTCCTTCTTTAATTTCTTATAAGTTCCGAAATGCATCAAGTCTACTAATCTTTTTGAGCCTTCATACAGTGATGGTGATTGTATAAGTTGAAGATCGTTAAATGACAAACAATTCGGAGTTGCTGTAAGGGAAGATATCCATATCACCTTCCCACCCTTCAAAAGGTGTTTTATCTTATGAATCAAATAGTATGGCCCAAAGACATTGGCCTGAAAAACCAATCCCAAGTCGTCACTACTTTTAACGCCCACTCTTTGTATTTTATACTGTGGATTGGTAACACCATTGAGAGGACTCACCGCAATCTCCTTAAATGCAGCAAGCCAGTCAATTCCGGAGTACACACCTTGCGCAGCATTAACAAACAAGTAATCAACTTTTTTATATCTCTTGTTGAGTTCGTAGTACATAGACAAAACAGATACCATGTCACCAAAGTCAACTAGAATAAAATCAAACTCTAAACTGTGTTTGTATGTGGCATAATTCTTCTTATAGTACTCATTGATAGTGTCAATCACCTCTCTAGCTCGAGGCAAGGTTCTTGATGTCACTACTAAAGTGAGATCATCTCTCTTACAAAGCTTGTCTATAAGCCTGTACGCAATGTTTATACCTAAGTTGGAGCTGGTACCAGTTATGAGAGCTACCCTAGATTCTTTAATCAACGACATGGCCTTAGTAGAGCTTGAATCTTTTTAACTTCTTTGCGAGGGCATTAAATTTTGTATACGACAGGACTGAGTAGTGTATAGAATTGACAGATTGCAAATTTGAGTGGTCTTCAAGATGAAGTCTTCAAGATATGTTTTTGAGCTTTAGGCATCATCGGAGCGACGAGATAGAGTCAGATATAGCAGCCTTGCAACTGGGCATTTTTCCTGAAAGAAAAGCTAATGTTTTCAAGGTTATTTGTTTGCTCGTATAATACGAGTGGTGAACAAATAAAGCATTCATATCGCTCTTTACGGATCAAAATGTGTTACCAAAGACTCACGGACTGAAATAACAATACAGAAGAGGATATAGGAACGATTTAATATCGGAAGTTCCTTTGTTTCATCATTATTGTTATATATTGTATCGGTGGTATTTTCTCAAAATTTGAGCTGCAAAAAATGAAGCAGCATATTCGAAGGCCTACGTTGTCAATATTGTCAGGAAACTATCTGCGGGCACAAATTCAAGTACAGAATAAAAAGCCGTAAACACACATATATAATTTTGTTTTCTCAGGGAGCGATGCACCAGTATGGTATTATTCAAAAAAGTTCAAAGAGAACAGATCAAGAGTTTTAAATATCCTTTAGAGATTATTGATTTTTGAAGCTCGGGGCAAAGATAGGAAACACTACTATTTACATATCTATTCACAGCTAGAGCTTCACGGTAATAATAATAACTTGTATTTATTCGGTAACTATTTCATTCAATCACAGCTTTTTTTCAAATAGGTAAAAATCGAAGAGAAAGCCATAGTAACGTCAAAGCATCGATTTTTTTAAAAAAGACAGGGTGATTTCGATAACAAATCAAACATGAGCTATTCCTTTAGCTTATTGAATCTCTGAATGACGAAAAAGCCTTCCACAAAGTGCATAATGATCCAAATTAAGCTTTGCTTAACAGGAACTCTATACCTGCGGAGATTCGGCACCGTGAAGTATAAAACTTCTGCAAGATGGATACTGTAGATCAAAGTAAATAGAAGAGTTGCGTATTCTTCGAAGAAATCCAAGAAGCTCGAAGTAGCCAGAGGTGACAAAGAAGCCAAATATGAAAGGAGTTTGACATTATGCACTGCACTTCTGACACTCCCTTCTTTCACCACTTCCATGGCGAAAATCAAAAAGATAACATACATTGGCTTAGATAAGTCTGTAGGAGGAGTTGCTGTAGTTATCTGGACGTGGGAGAATCCTTGCACCTTGGAAGCGTATTTGGCCATGGCAACCAACTTGGGCTTGATATCGCCATAACTCTTCACAACCAACTTCTCATCCTCAATTGCATCATCCCAGTAGATCTGAAAAGCCTTCTCGGTACCATCCACAGTCTTGTAGCTTATGGTCATCGAGCTATCATCTACATCCGAAATGCCTATCGACTCTCCATCAAGCTTCGATAAATCAATTTTTCCATAAGCAACAAGATAGTCGCTCAATGCCAATTGATGCACCCTGTTCATATGACTTGTGATTCTCTCCTTGACTTCTGCCATGGTGTTTGTCTTTTGAATTGAATTGACTTCAAAATTCCCTTGGATAAGTTTGATCCTTGAACAAATTTCCAAGAGAATTTGACATATGATTTTTTCGTATCACCGATGTTGCAATTTGAGTGAATGTGTTAACAGACGACATCAGCCAGCTTGAATAGACAAGTTGATATAGAATAAAAGGCTCGATTAATCAGTCCATTAGTTTTAAGACTCTTGAAAACAAACTACCAGATGACATTGAGAGATGTTGCACAGCAGGAAAGAACTCCAGGAAAGACCAAGATATCTTCGCAAAACCACGATAAAGTTGAGTCACAGAGTGGAAGATGTGGTCAGTTTCATACACTGGCTCGAGGAATTGAGGGATAGACTAGAAGGAACGGTTTTACTGAACTTCATAGAGGTAGATTTAGCATTGATGTTACTGGACGAACTGGATGAACTGGATAAACTGTATAAACTGGGGAAATTTGGGGAAGGGTGCAAACAACTCAAATACGACGAGGAAGAGCTGAAATACTTGAACCATGTAATAATGTCCTCCGTGGATGATAATATCAGCAAGTTGTTGTCCATGAATAGAACGCCAAACGAAAATGTCAATACATTAAAGAAGTTTTTTGCAGAAGAAATCAACATTTCACTCTTCATGAAGTATGAAAATGATCTTTGGTTTGACCCTAATGACTTGATCGGTTTCTTAAACCATATGGGAATGCTTTCAAGTATTTACTATGTCAGTTTTGGGAGATACCCTGACGATAACTTGAAGCTTCTGTGGATAATGAATGCTTTAAACAAAAATATGCCCACCAATGGGGAGTTGCTAGGAAATATACATCTGGAATGGGGACAAATAAGTCAAAGTCCCTCTTTGGTAAGACAATATTTAGTACGGTATTGCAGGTCATACCGCAAAAAATCGAGAACATTGACCACGCCTTGAAAGAGATACAACACAATCGGCACATTTCATTAGAGTTACATCAAGTCAGCGTAGTTTTTATGAGTACTAGAAAGATATTTAGTAATACAACTCTATAAAGATACTTAGTTACGTATCATTCTGTTTTCATATCGGAAAACATATCTTCTACTTCCAACTTTACCTCTTGAATCGCCCTCAGTTCGGATCTGACACCAAAGTACCATATTAAACCATTCAACACACCAGTTATACCCGTTATGGTAGACAAAAGCGATATCAAAATGCAAGAAAAGGGCGCCACTATGCTAGCGAAGATAATCACAATGTGACAAGCTACCACAACCAATATTGATAAAATGAAATGCCACTTTCTCCAAAAAGCTTGATAGGGAATGGTCACAGATAAGTATTGTTCAATCTCGGAAAGTAGCTCTCGGTAGACATCAATTCTCTCCAACAGATTTTCCTTGACCTGCTCCAGCAGTGATTGTGGCAACACATTGAGTTTCACAGATAATGCAAAGTGATCCGAATAAGAACAATTGTAAGGCAGTGGAAGGATTTCAGTAAATTTGACATCCGCCTCTGTAACACTTATTCTGTCAGAATCAACCAAGGCGAAATCCAAACGAGAAGCCTGCTCTTTCTCCTTGTGAGCGTTCCACGTATTCATAGGCGACCCAGCAGTCACACCGGCTAATTCAATCTGGTCTGGGGCCTCCATTTGCGCAACCTCCAGGATATTGTAATGCTGCTTGCAACATACCTCCCATGAATCAGATAACCTGCCTTCCACAGTGAATAGTTTGTATGGCAATGAACCCGGCGTTGAGTTCAAATCGCCCACCTGAATGACAGCGTAACCCGACCTCTTCAACATCCGTATCAACTTGGCGAAATCCCACGCTTGACATGCCCTATGGCAGGCATAGCTACTATCTCCTTTCCCATACGGAGCATGCATGTGTGAGTTTAATATGGCGATTGGATAGAGTCCTTTGCCCGGGCTCTTCAATAAGGTAACAGCAACACTCTTGCCTACAAACCAATCACCCCTGAAGAATGCCGACGGCCTTCCGTTGATGGGAAACCGGTATAAAAATGTCTCACTAATGGGTATCTTTGAAAGAATGCAAAGTCCTGGTCCAGCAATAATTCCCGACTTGAACCGTCTTCTATACCCATACTTTCTTTTGCATCTTTTGTCTATATATAACCAGTCTTCTTCGCACCACACCTCTTGTAGCACCACCACGTCGTATTTTTCGTTTACATCTGATAATCTTTCAGCGACAGCCTTCAATCTTTCTCTTCGCAAAGTAGACACATACTTCAATCCCCAAATATTAAACGTGAGTAGCCTGATTACACCTTCTAGTTGACTCTCTGAGTACTCTAGGGTATTATCCTCACTCATTTTGAGCGACTATTTGAGCTTTTATATAATTTGATCAGAAAGAAAGGAATATTGAAATCATATAAATGCGAAATAGTAAACAAATGGTTTTGAAGTGTTGATAATTCCTTCAAAACAACTAATATACTCGAGAACATCAGTGTGTAGGGATGAATAAGACAGCAATAGAAGAATTCGAAGAGCTACAGGCTCAAATGAACGAATTTTCGGTGAGCGTAGAGAAAAAACTCACCGAGAAAAGAGCAAATTTGATCAACGGTAAACAGAATCACTACATAAGGCTAAATGAGTTGAAGAACGAAGAATTACAGCTTCAACAGGAGTTGCAGACACAGCAGCAGAAGGAGAAACGAGTGAAAAACACGATCAAGGAGTCTTTGGGGGCTCTCCAGTTGCAACAACTCAAGGTAGATGAGTTGCGGGAAAAACAGAATGCGATGATTGAGCAAAAGAAGCAACTCCAGAATGACATAGACGGCTACAACAAGGAGATTGAAGAGCTCAGCGCCGAGATAAGTCGTAATAGAGAAAGGTTGGTGAACGAAGTGAAGAAGGACTACCCTGAGTTGATGAAGTTTGAGATGTATCTTGGTCTTCGGGTGGATGTCTTAGGAATTGATATGCTCAAATTTGTATTCACAAATATAGACCCTAGCAAGTTCGACAGAGAGTTTTGCGTTGAAATCAATATAAAGGGTAATGGGCTTAGCATTGTGAGTTCGAGTCCAGATTTAGGGACTGGGATTTGCCAGAACCTTCAAGACGAATTCAATAAAGATCAAAATTTTGTGACTTTCCTCAAACAAACTAGGAATTCGTTCAAGCAGCTCATATAGTCTGTACATTCACATAAAAGAGGACTTTTCATTCCCCTGTGATGAAATTCATGCACGTCACGTACCTTACAGAGGCACCACTATGTATTAAAATTTTGAGAGAAAGAATAATAGATAATCTCAACAGAGTATTCTAATTTGACCGACACTTGACACCCACCCATAGGATCACTACAATCGTCAAAGGTACCAGACGAACTATAATTGGACCACACTGCCATCCACGAGTTGATGAAAGATCTGTATATTAATATTAAAGGTTTAATGCGTATATCCACAAATACGTTTTACCTGCTTAAATTGTTTTGCAATTGATGTACCACTAGTTTATAATTACTTTAGACCAATATGAATGCACACCAAGATTTCCTGGAAAAGAAAGAGCCACAAGTATTCGTCAACGAAGTGACGTACATCGATTCCGATTTGGAATCTTTCAATCAAAACTCTTGTACCTCTCCATCCGGAACAGTAAATACTAATGTCTCAGATCAAGAACAAGATGACACAGAAGACAAACACAATCCCTATTGGTTAATGATGACTAAAGATGCCAATACAGCCGTCGAACAAGACATAGACAGTTCCTTCGATATCTTGGAGCTTCTTCATACCATAATCTTGATTTTAAGTATTGTAATCTTGATCATGATATTCAACCTCTTCTTCTCCGAGTCGCAACCACAGGGAAAAGGGTAAGTATTACAAACAGAAAAAAGATGTATTTACAGATCACTAACCAATAGATCCTCCGATGAAGCTGTGAAGTGCTTAATCGGTGACTACATCCAGTTATCCGATGCTGAAAAGCTTGTGGTAATGGAATATCTTTCAGGTGTCGGAGTAGCATAAGCTGAGCTCTGTTTTTCGCAGTTTTGCCATTTGGTGCAGATTCGTTTATCCCAGATCTACAAAGTCATACCTTAGCACCGAAACTCGTTGAAGAGCAGGATCAGAGAGATAAACCATACATCAGATAACCTTGACCAACCTTCAAGGATGCCGAGCTACGCATACGAACAGCTATAGATGTTTCCATATCAAATCATACTATTCAAAAATACATTTCCATAGAATTAGATGACTTTTCTTCAGCAAAAAAATTATTTTAGACTCTTAATATACTGGCACTAACCATTGACAAATGAAACTCCGTAGTCTTTGTACATAGGCCAGATGAGAAGATATCTTCAATGAGCTTCCGCTGTCGCTGAAGCTCCAGTTGACATCAACAGCAGAATTTGCAGCACGTATTACCCGGATTTGGTAATATATACGTGTAAAGTACTCTTTCATATACACCTAACTTCATCACTGTAAAACGACATGATTTACCAAGTAATAGCCTTCGTGGCGCTCCTCACTATGGCCTCAGCCAGCTTGTTTGACTTCATTAATAACCAATTTGCAGGAGGAGGTAATCAACAAAGACAAACGCCTTTGGAATACGAAGCGTCTGTGCTAAACAGTGAATGCAACAGATACCTATGCCCAGACACATTGAAATGTGTGGATGCTCCCAAGTTCTGTCCTTGTCCATATCCTAGCTCACAGCTCAGGTGCTTCTTGCCAGATGGCAGGTACTTGTGTATTTCGAAGCCTGCCGGAGAAATCAGCTCGAAATACGACGATCCAAACACAAACTGGAAAATTGACGCTAAAGACGATAACATCAGAGACTGCGGTTGGGTAGCAAGGGCATGGAAGGATATAGTGTAACGCGTGTATCATGTGTGTCTAGAACTCTTCGGCTGGACAAATAGGTGGTACTCGTGTTTGGAAACTGGGTTAGCCTTACTGACAAGCTGCAGGGGCTCTTTCCGGTCCAATTAGCTAAAACCCCATCTGGTGTTTCATAACGACAACAGCAGATCAGAGGCTCACGGGACCAGACGCAGTCTGGGCCGTTGGATGCCAATGTTTCTTGAATATACATATGTCATAGAAAGTATCATACAATGAAATAAATGAAGTCATGAAGCGGGAAGACCAGTTGGTTAGTTAATGCAAAGAATCCATGGTCAATGGAGACAACTGCAATAGTACACCACAAACCAATAGCGTACAACAGTACCGAAAGAGATGCTCAAAAATTTATTTTGCGTCGAAAGAATCCTTGCGCAGCTTCTATCGAGACGAGACTTTCCCACATAGATCCTACTTATATAACCATAACCAGTACAGCACTCTCTGCCTGGTGTCTATACTTTAAATTGGCTTCTTGCAAATGGTTGTGTCGGTGAGAGGCCATTTTAAAGATATTCACGTGAAGATAAAGATTCGGCATTGATGGCCTTCATGAGTCATAATCAGAACTAACAAACAATCCATTGGACGATCTAAAAATTTTTCAGCCGTAATAATAGATCTAGTTTTGTAGTAATAGTACAACAATTATTCCCGGTAATATACATTCATTATAGACTAGCTAGACTTTGTTGTCGACAGATTTAACGTTTGGCAAATTTGGATAAGGGCTAGACACTTGGTTAAGGTTTTCAATCAGTCAAGTAGAAAATTTTCAGCTACTATAATCTAGAAAAACAATGCTCAGAGCTAGAAATGTGGCTTCCATAGGCCACCAATTGCATAGAACGAGAGGGTTAGCTACACAGGCAAGGGAATATACGTTTGAGGTACCTCAAGAATATGAGAGTCGAACTCCACCATATTCCAAATTGATCAAGCGGTTGGGTACCGTGAAGAAAATTTTCAATGGGCAACCGTTAACTTTGGCCGAAAAGATCCTATATTCTCATTTAGTGGATCCAGAAGAGAGCTTAGCCAATAGTAAGGGTAAGGTGGAGAACATCAGAGGTTTGGAGTACTTGAAGTTGAATCCTGATAGAGTTGCTATGCAAGATGCTTCGGCACAAATGGCCTTATTACAGTTTATGACCTGTGGAATGCCATCTACCGCTGTACCGGCATCCATTCACTGTGACCACTTGATTGTAGGAAAGGAAGGAGCTGAAGAGGATTTGATTAAATCGATTTCCACCAACAAAGAGGTTTTCGATTTTTTGCAAAGTTGTGGGGAAAAGTATGGAATTCAATTCTGGGGACCAGGATCTGGTATTATTCATCAAATTGTGTTGGAGAACTTTTCTGTGCCTGGATTGATGATGTTAGGAACAGATTCACACACTCCAAATGCTGGTGGTTTGGGAGCTATTGCTATCGGTGTCGGAGGAGCTGATGCTGTAGATGCTTTAACCGGTACCCCATGGGAATTAAAGGCACCTAAAGTTTTGGGTGTAAAGCTCACTGGCCATTTGAGTGGCTGGTCATCTCCGAAGGATGTGATTACTCACTTAGCTGGTATCCTTACTGTCAGAGGTGGAACAGGTTACATTGTTGAATATTTTGGCGAAGGTGTTTCCTCTTTGAGTTGTACAGGTATGGCTACCATCTGTAATATGGGTGCAGAAATTGGTGCCACCACTTCCACTTTCCCATTCCAGGATGCCCACCGTAGATATTTAATACTGACCAATAGAGCACCGGTTGCAGAAGCTGCTCAAATTGCGAACGAAGAATTCAGCTTCTTGAGAGCCGATGAAGGAGCCCAATATGACAAAATAGTGGAAATTAATTTGAGTGAATTAGAACCTCATGTCAACGGTCCTTTCACACCCGACTTGTCAACCCCAATTTCGAAATTTGGATCCAAGACAAAGGAAGAGGGATGGCCATCTACCGTTTCTGCGGGATTGATTGGTTCTTGTACGAACTCATCATACCAAGATATGTCGCGTGCTATCTCAATTATTAGACAAGCTGAGAACGTGGGATTAAAACCTAAAATTCCTTTCTTCGTCACACCAGGTTCTGAACAAATCAGAGCAACTATCGAGAGAGACGGTTTGATCGACACTTTTGAGAAGAATGGTGCAATAGTATTGGCAAATGCTTGCGGTCCTTGTATTGGACAATGGGATAGATCAGATGTTGCAAAAGACTCTACGGATTTTAATGCAATCTTCACTTCTTTCAACAGAAATTTCAGAGCTAGAAATGACGGAAATAGAAACACAATGAACTTTTTGACTTCGCCTGACATAGTCACTGCAATGATATACTCTGGTGACATGAACTACAATCCATTGAAAGATTCAATTAAATTGGAGAATGGAGAGGATTTTAGGTTTGAACCACCGAGAGGGGATGAGTTGCCAGGCTCTGGTTTCAAGAAGGGACGCGGTGAATTCTATCCAGAAGCCGATCCTCAACCTAAACCTGAGGTTCAAGTGAATGTATCCCCAGAATCAGATAGATTGCAATTGCTTGATCCATTTGAGCCATGGTCAGGTGAAGAGTTGAGCACCAATGTTTTGTTGAAGGTGGAAGGAAAATGTACAACTGATCATATTTCAGCAGCTGGTGCTTGGTTGAAATACAAAGGACATTTAGAAAACATCTCGTACAACACACTTATTGGAGCTGTCAACAAAGAAACGGGTGAAGTCAATGTAGCTTACGATTTCAACGGTGATAAATATGGCATTCCTGAATTGATGATGAAATGGAAAGAAGAAAAAAGACCATGGATTGTGGTCGCTGAACATAACTATGGTGAAGGTTCAGCTAGAGAGCATGCTGCATTGTCTCCAAGATTCTTGGGAGGCTCAATTATCTTAGTGAAGTCATTCGCCAGAATTCATGAAACAAATTTGAAGAAGCAAGGTATGTTGCCCTTGACATTTGCTGACGAGAATGATTACGACCGTATATCATCAGGAGATATCTTGAGAACTAAGGATTTGAAGGATATGATTGCAAAGGATGGTGATAACGGTGGAACCATAACAATGGAGGTCGTTAAAAAGGATGGATCCAAGTTTGACATATTGTGCAAACATACCATGTCTAAGGATCAAATCGAATTCTTCAAGGCAGGTTCTGCAATCAACTATATCGGTAATCAGAAAAAGAACGCTCAATAGCGAATTTGCATCTTGCATCACTAAAAGATTTGAAGTACATAGAGAAACCTATCAACATTCAAAATTTAATCGATATTTATTAAACTTAGAATAATTTGTATTGTGATTTAATTTCTATACGAAACATATTTATGTGTTTTGTTTGACTCAATTGATGAACAATTAGTTACAAGAAATAAAAATAAGTGGATCAAACTTTTGAAGAGTCTAAGGTGACAATAAAAAAAGGCAGATAGTAACTTAATGTGATTACAATATGCAGCGCGATAAATCTAAGCATCAATCAAGTCATGGGATTTATCTGGATCTTCTTCTTCATCATCATCATCCTGTTGTCTCTCTCTTTCGTAGAATTCAGTCAAAATTTTGGGGGAAATTCTATTCAACAATTCCTTAGGATAGATTCTCAACAAAGACCATGCAAGGTCTAAAGACTCAAAAATAGATCTATCTTCATAAGCACCCTGCGCAATAAAGTTCTTTTCGAATTTTTCCAAAAACTCCAAAGAAAGTTTGTCTTCAGTTGACAATGCTTCTTCACCAACAACTGCTTTCATTGCAGCAGCATCTCTACCTATGGCATATTTAGCGTATAACTGGTTAGAAACATCACCATGATCTTTTCTTGTCATACCTTCACCGATAGCAGACTTCATCAAACGACTCAAAGATGGCAAAACATTGATTGGTGGGTAAATACCTCTGTTGTATAATTGTCTATCAATTGAAATTTGTCCCTCAGTAATATAACCAGTTAAATCAGGAATAGGGTGAGTGATATCATCATTAGGCATAGTCAAGATTGGAACTTGAGTGATAGATCCATTTCTTCCTTCAACTCTTCCTGCTCTCTCGTATATAGTAGACAAATCTGTGTACATGTAACCTGGGTAACCCCTTCTACCTGGAACTTCTTCTCTAGCAGCGGAGACTTCTCTTAATGCATCAGCGTACGAAGACATATCAGTCAAGATAGTCAAAACGTGTCTCTCTGTTTGATACGCAAGGTATTCTGCTGTCGTCAAAGCCAAACGTGGTGTGATAATTCTCTCAATGGTTGGATCGTTAGCCAAGTTCAAGAACAAGGAAGTTCTCTCTAAAGATCCATTCTCCTCGAAATCTTGTTTGAAAAACCTGGAAGTCTCTAAATTAACACCCATAGCAGCAAAAACAATAGAGAAATTTTCTTCGTGTCCATCGTGAACATCTTTTGTTGGTCTTACCAAACCAGCTTGTCTACAGATTTGCGCAGCAATTTCGTTGTGAGGTAAACCAGATGCTGAGAAAATAGGAATCTTCTGTCCTCTAGCAATAGAGTTCATAGTGTCAATGGCGGAAATACCAGTAGAAATCATTTCTTCAGGATAGATACGAGCGAAAGGATTAATAGGAGAACCGTTGATGTCTAAGTAATCCTCAGCGAAAATCTTAGGACCCTTGTCAATAGGTCTACCAGATCCATCAAATATTCTACCAAGCATATCTTCCGAAACTGCAATCTTCAAGTTTTGTCCTGTGAACTCAACCCTCGTCTTTTTCACATCAATTCCTGACGTACCCTCGAAAACTTGGACAATTGCCTTGGTGCCTCTCACCTCCAACACTTGTCCTTGTCTCACAGTTCCATCCGGCAAAGTCAAATTTACAATCTCATTGTAACGTGGAAACTTGACGTTGTCCAATATCACCAATGGACCGTTAACTCCTCCTACTGTATTGTAGTTAATTCTAGGCTTAATTTTGAACCCTTCAGTAACCGCTTTCTTGTTCAATTCAAATAATTCCTTATCAGACAACATTCTTAATATATTTAAAGTGGTATATCGATGCTTACAATTGAAGTAGCCCAATTATAGCGCTATATAATGACTATTGAACAGCTTTTTATTAATTGGAGGTGTTTCGATAAGGGTGAATAATTTAGTACCATAAATTACGCAGATTGTACCAATATTTACTTAATAAATTTTACGCGACATCAAAAATCTTGCTCACTATATCCCAGTCATCTAGGTGGAACTTGGCTTGGTTTGCTATAAGGTCGCTTAAGTTGAGATCATGGAATATGGAGGGCGCCGTGGCGTTAGATGTGTTGTAGCCGGTTGTCTTAGGCGATTTTTTGACAATCAGTTGGTAAACTTTGTCCATGGTCACTTTCAATTCAAGTACGTCTCCTGGCGAATATAGAGCTGCACTACTAATGTCCGAAGTCAGCGAAGAGGAAGACGCCACGAAGGAGTTTGAAGAAAGATCTTTGAGCATGTTGTCAAAGTAGGAGCCCGACAGACACACCAAGTTGAGGGTCTTTTCGAAGTCGTAGATGTAGTCTTCGATGGAATCGACTTGATTGTTTGTTCCAGCTAGAATTGCGAAGACTTTGAAGTTTGTAACAATTTTGACCAATACACCTAAGAACCGTAGGAATTCTTTGATGCTCAACTTGTTGAAGGGCTTGACCAAGAGCTTGTGAGGTACAATGATGAGTTTTTTGTTACCTAGGGCCTTTAAGGGCGAGGCTTGCTTTTCTTTTGGCGGGGAAGAAATGGTCTCTTCTGTTTCTGGGGTTCTGGTGAGTGATGCTCTTCTCTGATTGTTTATCGTTTTGGAGGATAACGGAAGTTTGATTGTGTTTCCGAGCTTTATTACTCTTTCGCCCGAGTCTATTGTATTTATTTGGTCCAAATGCTTTTCCTGTTCCTTGCCGTTTTCCTCTTCGTTGGCCAATATATTATCTGTACCCGATAACAAATCGCCTCTATCTTTGATCAAATTGAAGAAAGCTGAATCTGGTAGGAGATTGATCAAGTCATCCAAAAAAGGAATCTCAAACTCGAACACATCTGCTAGGTGGCTCTGAAATACTATTATGTTTTCAAGAAATTGGTTGATCACAAGTATATTGCAACCTAAAAAATCCTCCAATTTTAGTATGCTTTGGTTCATGAAAAGATATCTTCCGTTTGATTTCGTTATTGTCATCTCCTTTAGTATATCAAACTTCTTCTTTTGTATTCTTATTGCTTGTTTTTTCACCTGGTTGATCTTATTCGACTCAAGTTCTTCTATGCTTCTGCTTAATAAGTTGGATGTGTCAAATGACTTCTCTATGAGCATTTGTCTTTCTTCCTCGCTCACTTCCTTCTTTCGCACAAGATCTGCCTTCGAATTCTCTACCCTTGATGCTATATGTTCGATTTTCTGCTCTGTTTTCACCAATGCTTTTTTCAAATAATTAGATTTGATTTTTAAGCTCATAGAATCTAGTTTTAACAATTGTATAGATAGTGCTTTTATAGAATTCAAGTCTATAGAGGGCACCTCTGGATATAAATCAACACTTTTGACGGAAACCGGTTCCTGACTCTTCAATTGGTCGAAGATTTTAAATATTTTGTTCACTTCTCCTTCACTTTGCCTTCTTATTGCATCCTCTCTCTGTATTCTATCTCTTAGTTTTCTCCTTTCACTTTTACAATTTTGACAGATTAGTCCGCTGAAGTCGAATATTTCTTTCTTCTCGTTGCAAACATGACACTCTAGATTGCTTTCAAGCATTTCCTCAAGCTTTCTGTCATGAAATATGGTGTTATCTGTAGATTTTGGTGGAGTTATCTTAATCTTTTTAATATACACACTAGAACCATCAACACTTCTTTATACAAAAGCTAAGTATTCAAGCCCAACTTATATACATATAATGCTATAGAATTACCGTTTTTAACAGAGGTAGCATAGACATCATTACCTCAAATTCACGAATTCATACTTTTATTTTTGGTTGAAGTTGGAAGTACTAGAAGTGACCTTCAGGAGCGATGGCAAGGTCTTCGTTTCGTATTTCAAAACTTCACCAAATTGCAGCTTCATGCGGCCACGAGATATACTATCTACCTGCTTTGCTTCTGGAGTTTCTTTCTGCACGTAATTTCCTTGATCATTAGCGCCAATATCTCGTCGACACTTTCATCAGTGTTATCGACTGCAAGAAAGCCACATTTCCAGAATTTGGATAATTTAATACCGTTCTCTATGAGTAGAGGGGATTTCAATGGGCTGTGTGAATGCGTACACACTATCCAAATAGGCGGGGGACAGTCGGGGCTGGATGGGTCCACAGGATTGTCTATAAGCTTAATGTCTTTCCTGAGTTCTTGTCTCATTTGCTCCAGTTCGGCCAAATTTTGCTCTCTCCATAACACTTTTAGAGCACTCTTCAACGAGAAAAAGTCATTTTCCTTACCTTGTTCCCACTTTTTACGAAACGTATTGTACTCTTTCCAAGCCTCATCTAATGCACTTTTCATAATCGAAAGCAACTTAAACGTAACGTCCCCAGGAATCTTATGTAGCAAGGGGATCGCCGAGCCCTCATCCGGTTTATCAACCTGATCCCCTTTTTTGAATTCTTTATCTGCACCATTGCTGACAGCGTCCGAATAAGATGGCGGACTCTGGGCAGGTACTGCACTATAAACAAAAATGTAACCATCAACATTACCATTTAGTTCGCTGGCACCACTCGCAACAAGCAACGGATTCGTAGAAACTGGCCTTCGTGGTTCATTTGCAAGATTCCTGAGTATGTCTTCTCCTAATTTCATATACAAAGATGCCTCTAGAAATGGGACAACTTGGTCCGGATTAAAGCTAGGGGAGTCTATCAACTCCACCAAAATTGGACTAATTTGAGGAGGGGCGTACTTTCCTAACAGTTCACTCGGATGCGAGTATGCAGCATAGTAGTCATTTTTGAAATTGATAACCGTAGTTTCGGAATCGTTCATTCTTCTTTTTGCGGTTTTGGAACATGATTTGTAGAGTACTGGACTCAAAATAATATGCGTGACTTTCGATAGGTAACCGAGTGTATTCTCCACTGTATATTCATCTAGTAAAGTCCTCGATAAATAACCACCAGGCGTATAAGTGAATAGAATAGGGTTTATCTTGTGCGTGGGGTAATAGGTGTCTGAGAAATTTCCTAACGATAACTTCGAAATCAAAGAGGTTTTGCCTGATTTAGCACCACCTAAAAACGCTATTCGGATTGGATTGGTCTTGTTCAATGGTTCATCCACATCTGAGTAGTTTGAATTCAGACTCCTTCTCAATAACGAGGCCATTTAACTGCCAAGCGATATAATATAGTTGAGCTAAAGAGTGAAAAATATATATTTTTTTTTATCCTATATATATACGTTGGGATAACAGCGTCCCCAAGATTTGAGTCAAGCATCTTTAAAAGCGCTTTTACTTGAGAATGTGGAACATAGATATGGGAATAGGGGAAATTTGAGAGCAATTTACAACAAAAAGAGAGCTGGGACTAATGGTGGTAACGACAAGCGAATAGTCAAGCAAAAAAGAATTCTTGGTCGTTCAGGTTGCGAATTAAATCAAACATCTGCAAACGCAACTCCGAGGTTGGAATCACCCTGGCCGTAGTACAAAAGCCATCGCCCTTTGAACTGCACCAAGCCCTCGCAGAAAACAACTTTGTTGACCTGCCCATTCAACTCATTAGACAGATCTGGTACTAAGATCGGGTTGTCCAATCTTGCAATGGGACCATCTTTGATTTTGTCATAGTCTACGAGCATTTGGCTCACCGAATAGCTATCTTTGTCTAGCTTGCCTCCGCCTACGGTAGCTGCATTGTAAAATAGAATCCACTGGTTTGTGCCGTTGTCGAGTTTGATGGGTGTGGGTCCAACTTCAATGAGTTTGCTTTCGTGCTCTAGTTTGCGACCGCTAAATATGTTCTTCTCATATTTAGCAGACAAAACACTCCAGTTTACCATATCATGTGATTCTGCCAAATGCAAAGCACAATCTCCCCAGACCATGTAGTACTTGTTGTCACGATTCAACTCCGGGAATATGGCCCCTGACTTCAGCCAATCCGTGCGAATCAACTCGTTTCCATACGAGTCAATGGCAACATCACTCCATGAAGAGTCCACAAAAGGTGGGTATTTTTTCCAATGGAGAAGATCTGTCGACGTAGCAACACACAAACGTGCTGTCTGAAGATCGTAAGATGTATATGTCACCACAAATAGCCCACTCACAGGATCTCTGGTTATTCGTGGATCTTCGCAGCCTCCGCCCAGCTCCCATGGTTCTGTGGGGTATAGGATGGGTTGTGTCAACTTCTTGAAATTGACACCATCACTCGAGTACGCGAGTCCTATCGAGGAAACAAGCTCCTTGTTTTGGGCGCGGTAAAGGAGATACACTTTGTCGTCGATGACTATCGCCGTAGCATTGTATAAGTACTTACTTTCGAATTCCACGTTAGGGTCTGGCTTCAAAATCGGGTTATTTTCATATTTCTCGAAGGGGCCAATGGGAAATGACTTTGGTGCAATATATCTGCTGTCGCCGACCACAGACTCTTTAGTTATAGTTGGTATCTTCATGCTTTCATGAAGAGATGCTTACTCCAGATTTAAGTACATATTGACCTGTCACGACATTTATCTACACCCACGACATTTATATAAATGTCGTTTAAGGAAATTAAAATAAGTAATGAACAACGAAGTTTGCAGGTACAGTTTCCTAGTCGTTAGTAATGGGACAACTTTTATCACATCCCATTGAGGATAAGACTATTGAATATGAATCTCACGAATCAATCAGTTTTTGCATAGGGTCGATGCAGGGATATAGAATGACAATGGAAGATGCACACGACGTTAAAATTAATGAAGACGAGTCAGTAGCCGTGTTTGGGGTATTTGATGGGCACGGAGGAAGGCAATGTGCTGACTATCTAAGCGAGCATTTGACAAAGCTCATTTTCAAAAGAATACTTCAGAAAAAGAATGAAAAGTTAAAGGATTATATGGCTATAATGAAGGATTCATTCTTCAAGATAGACCATAATCTATCGAGTCTGCCTAGTTTCACGAATTGTGGATCTACGGGGATCGTTGCAGCTATGCTTAAAGATAGATATATAATAGTTTCGAATACGGGTGATTCTAGGTGCATACTATCTGTCGATGGTCAGGCAAAAACGCTCTCTTTTGATCACAAACCGGTGATAATGAACGAGCGTATCAGAATAGAAAACAGTAACGGTTACATTATGAATAACAGGATAAATGAAATTCTCGCATTATCAAGGGCTTTCGGTGACTTCAAATTCAAATTTCCATACATAGAACGTTCGCAAAACAAGTACATTAATCAAAACAGAAAGTATTTCAGAAACGGCATGCTTCACTTACCACCGGAGCTCCTCCAGGTAACAGTGGAACCAGACATCATGATATTCGACCTTCAAAACGCGACACCCGAATTCGCTGTTCTAGCTTGCGACGGAATATGGGACTGCTATAAAAACAGCCAATTGATAACATTGATTCGGGACAAATTGGCCTTGGGCTGGAAACTCAATAAGATAGTGGAATTCATTCTTAATGATTGCCTACTTATGGCTAACAACTATACTGGCATAGGTTTTGATAACATGACTCTCATAATTGTTGCTATTCATAACAACACTAACCTAGACGAGTGGCATGAATTGATGAAGCAGAAGATCTTGAAAGAAAAAAGCTTGATTTAATAGATAAATTTCTATTTGGCTTCCTATTTATATTTATAATCTCATCATGACGATTAAGTTCTCCGATAGTAGACTCACTCGTAAAGGGGAATATAACACAGCTGCATATAATCTACATAAGGTAGCCAATGAATTGTAAACCGTTTTACTTAACAGGTATTAAAGTAAGTAGTTACCTAGGTTCATTCCTTTTTGGAATGGCATAAATCTCACATATTTCCTCATATCGGTCCCTATTGACAACTCGCAGGGGTCATGTGGAAATTCAGAATGTTCAACCATAGTTATCAAATGTACGTCTCATGGTCGCAATTAAGGGATTTATATATTTAGAATGACATCTAGGCTGTGAAATCCATTTTTAGACCACTGGCTGTAAGGTTTTCACATTACCCAAAACATAATTTGTGCTGTGTTGTTTTTCTGATATATTCACAAAGCTTCTAAGTAAGCATCGAAGGCACCACCTGTAGACAAAAAACCCCTAAAAAGCAAATCCGATTTAACCTCCAACTTAGACCACTTGTGGCTTCGTTACTCGGAACAACATGTAGTATAGAGATGCTCCAAAAACTAATATCGGCTCGAAGTAACTATGCAGAGCGTGGTTACAAGGTCACCTTGTCCCGCCTATTTTGCTTTTCTACAGGTGATCTCTTTTTTTTATCCTTGTAAAGAATCTACTACTAGAATACATAGAATGATAAACAATTTTAACCGTTCTATCTGGGTACTTTCCATGATGACGACTCGAAAACTCAAGACAGCTCAGAATATAATCGATAACAAACTTGTTGGCACAGGAAACATGAGACCTACAGAAAGCTATGAATGGCAGTGTCCTTCTGGAGTGTCTCAAAAGTATATCGAAAAGGGCCACAGTAGTTAGTCACGCAAAGTCAGGGTACACTCACAAAGGATGATGTATTATAATGACCACAGGAAATACCCCGTATGTCACATTTAGTGCTTTGGTTATGTTTTTGAGTCTCTTTCCCCTTCCTGGAAAGCGTTGTATTAGGAATCACCTCTAACAAACGTTTAATGCAGTCTTATACACCGCCAAAACAACACACCATTCTTTATCTTGAGCTCCTAAAGAGCATGTGTTACGTGTAAGAGCACACCAGATGCCATTCGTAGTATTTCATACACATAAACCGCAGTGAACTCACCGAGTAACCTCTCTGTCGCTCAGGAGTGTAGATGCAAAATTCGTTCGCAACCTTTTATTACTTCAATTTGAGTCTTATCTTAATATACATAGACTCTTATCTTTGTCCTCAGCCAAAAGTCAAGGTAAACACTTCTATGATCACGTATATATAGCCCCTTAGAGCAGGTTTCAAGCTCCTTCCACATTCATGTCCGTCTGCTCAAAAAGTTGCTGAAATAAGTGATATGGTAAGTACATTAATAAGATTAATTGATTAGAGGAAAACTGAAAGTGATTCAATACATCTACAAGAGAGACAAATTCAACAAAACAGAGGGACTTGTATAACTATGAAGATCAGCTGTGGTACCAATGATGCCAGATGTGAGCCCTACCGTTTCTGCTGCGTTTACTCTGGTCCTTATTAAACTGAGGATGTGATATGGAGCTGATTGCAAACATTATCGTGACAAATACATGCTCAAAAATGGTGGGAAAAGGGTGTATACGAAGGGATAAACCAGACCATCTATTGGGCGAATACACCATGGTTAGGGGTGCAAATTTTGCTGCTTCGGCTTTAGATATGGTCATATTGCCCCAGTTAACAGGAGCAAGATAATATTTGCCTGTATATTGTGGGTGCGTAATATGCACTCCCGATATCCTGATACCTTTCTCTTAACTCCATCAAATTTTCAAGAATCATGAGGTTATCCTCTTTATCACCAATGAACCAGGATCCCATAATAGTATTGGCACAAGACCCCGACTTAAATAGGGAAAAGGCCAAGACAAACCAGCTAATCCGAATTATCAATGGGTTCCCTCCGACGGAAAGGAAGGTCTCCAAATTATGCCTGACAAGCTTCACCATTCTTCAAAATTTGGAAAAAATAAATTTGAACTTGAAGGGATGGGAGTTCATGTCTCTTGAGTTCAATAGCAATAGTCATTTTGACAGCAAAGATGGCCGAATAAAGGATTTCAACCAAGGAATCGCGGAAAAGATTATCGAGAACTGTAAAGAATTGAATTTCAAGTTGACCAAATTATCGCATGAGATAGACTATGTGACCCGGGCGTCCAAATCCTTATCTCTCATAGAGTATGTTTCTGATAGTGGAACCATGTTGACATCCTTGACGTTAAGAAACATCAAGTTGAAAAATCGGACTGCAGAAACTTTAACAGTTGCTCATTCAAAGGCAAAGCTTATATTAATCGGAAAGGAATTAGAAGAGATGTTGGGAGCTAACGATGATTCAACTGTCCTCACATATAAATCGTTCATATCTAACTTGATGAAACAACTAAACAACGCGATTGAAATGGAAGATCTGGAGAGCAAGAATGAATGTTTGGCTGTGATAAACGACATGGAAAAGATGTTCGAGGCATTCAAGTTAGAAAAATTAAAAGAATTAGCATTGTCAAGAACCAAAGAGGGAGAAGAAGAAACAGAGGACGATGATCAATTTGTGATGATCAGAAAAGAACATAAAATGCATAAGCATGGTGATTTCTTAAAATCGCCATATGATGATAAGTTGCATAATTCTGCACATTCAGATCTTACAGATTATGATGAAGATTACGATTCAGATATAGGGTTGGGTTCTTTTTACTCTTCCAGTGTCTCACAACCGCCTCTTATACATTCTATAACGAAGTCGGAACACTCTTCAAAAGGAAGAAGAGACTCATTGTCAAGTATGAATTCCACCCCTATATTGGCAAAGACAACACTTTCTGACGAATTACCATATTTGATGACGGCATTCAATTCAGCTAAAGTTTTTGAAGAAGATGTCAGTCATTTCAAGCAAGAAGAGAACAATAAATCACTAAACAAGAAAACGAAGAAAGAATCTGTTGATGAAAACAAACAAAAGGAGAAGCATTTTTTTAGTCATAAAGCAGCATTGCCAAATAATTCCCTATATTCCGAAAGTACGATACTTCCGAAAGCCGCTGAAATTGATCCCCGTCTCAACGCATCCTATTTATACTCGAATAATTCATTTTTGAGCAGAATGGGAATTCGGCCGCAAGTCATCTCAACAAATATGACTAGGAACGAGCTTGGAGTATCCCATAAAGATAATTTGGCACTGAAACGCGGAAAGGAGGCAATTGAGTCAGTCAAAGAGAACAAGAAAGAAACACAGAAAGAAGGTGCATTGGTAGGGGCACCATTGACCCTAGAAAATTTGAATGTACACAACTTCACAAAATTGACTATGAAACCTGTCTTTGAGGACATTGATTGAACCAAGACACTCATTACTTTAGGTAATACCTTTTTAGCATACTTCTTATGAATTCATTACATACATTCGAGTAATTAAAAATATTGCGTAGATTATACATGTTTGCGATCTCCACCTGGGAAAGATTCAAACAAATTTGGGCTCATTGCTTGATTTCCTTAGCACCTGAGCATTGATACAATTCCTTAACAAAACTTTCTCCCCAAAACTTGGAGGTGTACTTGGATATATAATCAAATAACTTTTTAAAATTCAAGTTCCTTTTCTCAGCGGGTAAAGTTAAGCTTTCCTTAATCGCCTCGCTCAATTCTTCGGTATTCCATGGATTGACGATTATAGCTCCATTGAGAGATTGCGCAGCGCCTGCAAATTCAGACAATATCAATGCGCCCTTCTTTTCATTTTGACAAGCGATATATTCATAGCTGACAAGATTCATACCATCTCTAGTTGAGCTGACCAAACATACATCAGAGATGCTGTATAAACTGATCAACTCGTCAAATGGAATAGACTTGTGCATAAAGTGTATAGGAACAAATTCGACTGTGCCGAACTTACCATTGATTCTTCCAATTAGTTCATTCACCGTGGCACGTAAGCTTTGATATTCCTCCACGTCACCTCTGGAAGGAACCGCAACCTGCACCAATATAACTTTTCCAATCCACTCTGGATTCTCGGTGAGAAAGATTTCAAAAGCATGCAACTTGTGTGGTACACCTTTGATGTAGTCCAACCTGTCAACACCCACGATAACTTTAGTATCCCCGAACTTCGACTTAAACTGTTTGATTCTATCCACCACAGAAGGCTTCTTCAAACCCTCAATAAAGTTTTCTACGTCAATGCCAATAGGGAAGGCCCCGATCTTGATCGATCTACCGTCATATATGATTCCATTGGGAAGTGTTTTTGCGTTTGACACAATGCGAGATACAGAAGACAAGAAATGTCTTGCATAATCGTATGTGTGGAATCCTATCAAGTCACAGCTCAATACACCCTTCAAAATCTCACGTCTTACGGGCAATATTCTATAAATTTCTGAAGAGGGAAAAGGTGTGTGGAGGAAAAACCCGATTCTGATGTTCTTTTTCTTGTCTCCGATCTGCTCCCTCAACATCTGCGGAAGAAGCATCAAGTGATAATCATGCACCCACACCATGTCATTATCCTCTACTTGACTGGCAACCACTTTCGCAAAGTGCCGGTTGGCCTCGATGTATGCCGCCCACGCATTCTCATCGAAGTTCATCTCACCAGGATGGTAATGAAACAACGGCCACAATATGCTGTTCGAAAACCCATTGTAGTGAAGATCCGCAACATTGTCGCTCAAAAATATCGCCGTACAGCTGAATTTTTCCATCAAATCCTGGTTCACCCCTGCTTGCTCATTCTCCGGCAACTCCAACCCAGGCCATCCAAGCCATTGAAACTCCGTCGACTTCTTCAACCCCTGAAGCGCAGTAACAAGCCCTCCGGACGACATTGCGTAGTCATAAGTCCCGTCCGATGACCTCTTGATCGTCACCGGCAACCGATTTGACACTACCAATACTTTTCCTTCCACCATCTTTGCTACTTCTTATCAATATTCTATATTTCAGCTACCTCTAACTTGTTTAATATACCGTTGATACTGCAAAACAATCTTATGATTAGTATTCTTCAGCTCTATTGATTGTGATTGTATCAGTTTTCGAAGTTGATTATGCCTAATTATGTCGGAATTGGCGCTCTTTAATACAATTTATTGTTGTACTAAGAAATTCTAGAAAATGTGTATCAATGTTTCTAGAAAAGCGTGCGAATTTTGCTCATTTTTTGATTTTGCAACATGTTACTCGTTTAGGAAGTCTAGGATTTTGGGATCCAAATAACATGGAATAAGATCTAGAGAAAGACTTGAGCTGTCAGCATCAAAGCAACAGTGCACACAGAACAAGAGCATGTATAACCCATACGGAAATGCACAAGGGTATAATAGCGCCCCGCAGTTTCAGGGGCAGCAAAATTTGCAGCATCCGCAGCCACAACACCCAGTATATCAACAGGGGCAGTTTGGAGGAGCTGGTCAACCTCAGGCAGCGGGAGGCGGACAAGCGCAATTCAGCAACTTTTTAAACGAACCGGCCGCGATGCTCGCGTCGCAGTTCGCTAAGAACGGGTTCGACAACTCGAACCAGTACATACAGCAGAACTTCGGGCTGTTGATCAACGGAACGGGCAACGATCTCAAGTACTACTTCAAGGTGAGCAACAAGTATGTGTTGACGAAGGTTGCGATCATATTATTTCCATACTACAACAAGAATTGGGGACGGCAGACAAGTCGCGATGCTGGTGCAGATGTGACTGGCGCAACATCCAACGTCCAGTTTGCGCCGCCAGTATTCGACGTCAATGCGCCCGATCTATACATCCCTCTGATGGCCTTCATCACGTACATTTTGTCGTGGGCGTCGTTCCAGGGTATTAAGGGCGAGTTTCACCCACAACTCTTCGGGTACCTTGCATCCCAGACCCTTGCGTGCTCTGTGCTTGATGTCTTTTTATTCAAAATCGGGCTCTACTTGCTCAACTGCTCCACGCAGAGCTCCTTGTGGGATCTCGTCAGCTTCTCTGGCTACAAGTACGTGTCTGTGATAGTGCTTCTCTTTTGGAAGAACTTGGTGGGCGATGGCTGGTTCACCTACTACCCGTTGGTGTTCTTCCTCATCGCCAACTTGTCCGTGTTCCTCATGCGTTCGCTCAAGTTCCTCGTTTTGCCCAACAACATCGGCTCGGCCACAAACAGCATCTCGATCAACCAACGGAGAATCAGGATCCAGTTTTTGTTCCTCTACTCAGTTGTCCTACAGGGCCTTTTGATCTTATTCATGAGCTAGAGGCCTATCTACACACCGTTCTCGATCTGACACCGTCCCCGAGCTGACGCCGCTTCACAAACTACAGAAAATCATGGCCACGGCCACCGTCTACACATCGGGTACATAGTGCCACAGAAGCAGCCACCGCTGAGCACCAGTCCCGGCTGCTCCCATAGTCTTTGTATATTATCAACGAATTTCCACCTAAAATCATGCACGTGATTTTGCGCGTGATTTCAACGCGTTTTCAAACTACGCGTCTAGAGATGAATCAAGTAGATATAGTAATATAGTGTTAAAACTCACTAACTTTTGTTGTAAAGGTCTCACCACATTTCGAGGGCTAGAAAGTGTTCTTTGAAGTTTAGTGTACATTCAAAGATATTCAGTAAAAGAATTGGTTTCTTCAGGTCTTTTTAATCATCTTTGGGAAGCATTTTAGGTGACATTTTTTTTCTTGAAGCCTCAAGTCTACAGTAAGAAAGGCTTGAAAATTGCATCTTACATGGAAAAGTACATGAATATAAGCACATAAATGGCCACTAGAGTATCAAACAGAGGAGGTAGAGGTCCTTCTACTGGTAGGTTCCTCAAAAACTACAAGAAACTGGAAGGACAGGGGATGCGAGGCCCACCACGAGACTCAAATATATCAAGTAACCTGAGCGATTTCCTCCAGAAGAGGGAACATGTGGAGAAAGTGGATCAGATAGATGCCATGATGGGATTCGAACGGTTTGAGCATGGCGAGAACGATGGGCATAGGCACAGACGAGGATGGTTGATCAACATGCATTCTACAATCATTCCTTCAGACGATTATCTAGCTGGATACGCTGGAGTGGACTACTACTTTCTCGACGAAGAGGGAGGGTCTTTCAAGGTCACAGTACAACTTGACCCTTACTTTTTCTTGGTTGTTATGCCTGGAACCGAATCAATGGTGGAAGAATGGCTCAAAAAGTTTTTGGAATCGTCAAATTTGAAGAGCGTGAGTAAGGTTCAAAAGGAAGACTTGTCTTTACCAAACCATTTGGTGGGTCTCAAGAAGACTCTTTTGAAGCTTTCGTTTCATAATGTTTCTGACTTTCTTGTGGCAAGAAGATTGTTGAATCCTATCATCAAGGACAATCAAATGAAGAGAGACAGTAGAGATATGTACAAGGTAATGAATTTTAACAATAACAATAATATAAGTGGGTACAAGGAAATTCAACTCGACTTCTCGAGCGGGGGTTTGGATCAAAACCAGGATCCCGCGATACTTATTGACGACATAAGAGAATACGATGTACCATATCATGTCAGAGTTTCTATTGACAAAGATATAAGAATAGGAAAATGGTATAAGGTTTATGCTCGACATTCACAAATTACTATGGAGGAAGACAAAGAGCTAATTGCATTCGCAGATCCGGTGATTTTGGCATTTGACATAGAAACAACAAAGGCTCCTCTTAAGTTTCCAGACTCCCAGGTTGATCAAATAATGATGATTTCGTACATGATTGACGGTGAAGGGTATTTAATCACTAATAGAGAAATCATATCTGAAGATATTGAAGATTTTGAGTATACACCCAAACCCGAATATCCTGGTGAATTCACGATCTTCAATGAACCAGATGAAAAAGGAGTCATTGAAAGGTTCTATGAACACATAAGAGACGTGCGACCAACAGTCATAGCAACATTTAATGGTGATTTTTTTGATTGGCCATTTGTTGAAGCCAGATCTCGTTTTCATGATCTTGATATGTTCGAAGAGATTGGATTCGCTAAGGACAGTGAAGGGGAATATAAATCTAAATACTGCGTTCATATGGATTGCTTCAGATGGGTGAAGAGAGATTCATATTTGCCCCAAGGTTCGCAAGGTTTGAAGGCTGTTACAACTGCAAAATTAGGTTATAATCCAACGGAGTTGGACCCTGAGTTGATGACACCGTATGCATATGAAAAACCTCAACTATTGTCAGAATATTCTGTTTCTGATGCTGTTGCAACATACTATTTATACTACAAGTACGTGCATCCCTTCATCTTTTCGTTGTGTACCATTATTCCTTTGAACCCAGATGAAGTGCTTAGAAAAGGTACAGGTACCTTATGTGAGATGCTTTTGATGGTCCAAGCATATCAGAAGAACATTATACTCCCGAACAAACACTCTGACCCTATCGAAAGATTCTACGAGGGACATTTGTTAGAATCCGAGACATATGTTGGTGGACATGTTGAGTCTTTGGAAGCTGGTGTATTCAGAAGTGATTTACCCAATGAGTTTAAGGTTGACACAACTGCTATTGACGAGCTATTGAAAGAACTTCATAATTCTATAAAATTTTGCATTGAGGTAGAGAACGGAAAAAAGCTCGAGGACGTAGAAAACTTCGATGAAGTATACAAGGAGATTGAGACTCAGTTGTTAGAATTGAAAAATAACCCGCATAGAAACGAAAATCCATTGATTTATCATGTGGATGTTGCATCTATGTATCCTAATATTATGACATCCAACAGATTGCAACCAGATTCGATGAAAACAGAAGAAGACTGTGCAGCTTGTGATTTTAATAGGCCAGGGAAGAATTGTGACAGAAGATTACCATGGTCCTGGAGAGGGGAGTTCTATCCTGCTGAAATGAACGAGTATAATATGATCAAAAGAACTCTTCAAAATGAAACCTTTCCAAATAGCAAACCTTGGTTACCTCCAAAGTCTTTTGACGACCTCCCGTATCCTGAACAAGCTTCATTAATCAAAAAACGTTTGAGTGACTACTCTAGAAAAGTATATCACAGAATCAAGCAAACAAAAACAATCACAAGAGAGTCTATTGTTTGTCAACGAGAAAATCCATTTTACGTCGACACTGTCAGAGACTTCAGAGATAGACGGTATGAGTTTAAAACCTTAGCAAAAGTTTGGAAAGGGAAGAGTTCAAAAATTGGTGGCAACGATGCTACTGCTAAGGACGAGGCTAACAAGATGGTTGTGTTATATGATTCCCTTCAATTGGCTCATAAAGTCATCTTGAATTCCTTTTACGGTTATGTCATGCGTAAAGGTTCCCGTTGGTATTCCATGGAAATGGCGGGTATAACATGTTTAACTGGTGCGACTATTATCCAGGTGGCCCGTTCTCTAGTTGAGAGATTGGGCCGTCCTTTGGAACTCGACACAGATGGAATTTGGTGTATTCTACCTCTATCTTTCCCTGAGAATTTTAACTTGAAATGCAAAGACGGGAAGAAAATCTTCTTGGAATATCCATGTTCGATGTTGAATTATAGAGTTCATGAGAAATTCACGAACCATCAATATCACGATTTAGTGGATTCGGATACTTTCAAATATAAAACCAAATCCGAAAATTCGATCTTTTTCGAAGTTGATGGTCCTTATAAAGCTATGGTTTTGCCTACATCAAAAGAGGAAGGCAAAGGTTTGAAAAAGCGATATGCTGTCTTCAATGAAGATGGTACCTTGGCAGAGCTTAAAGGGTTCGAATTGAAAAGAAGAGGTGAGTTACAATTGATTAAAAATTTCCAATCTGATATTTTCAAGCTTTTTTTGGAAGGTGACACACTAGAGAACTGTTACAAAGCCGTTGCAACCGTCGCAAACAATTGGTTAGATGTTCTTGATACAAAGGGAGGAATGTTGGAAGATGAAGACTTGATTGAACTTATTTGTGAAAACAGGAGTATGTCCAAAAGTTTAGTTGAGTATGGAAATCAAAAATCTACTTCCATTACCACAGCTAGAAGATTGGGTGAATTTTTGGGTGAAGAAATGGTTAAGGATGCCGGATTGGCATGTAAATATATTATAAGCTCCAAACCAATTGGGGCCCCAGTGACCGAGAGAGCAATTCCTGTTTCCATATTTTCTTCAGATAAGAAGGAGTTATTTCTCAAAAAATGGCTAAAGGACCCATCCTTGGAAGAATTTGATCCAAGGAGTGTGATTGATTGGGGATATTATTATGAAAGATTGGCATCAGTGGTTCAGAAAATTATATCAATTCCAGCTGCACTTCAAGGTGTGAAGAATCCTGTTCCTCGTGTCCCACATCCCGATTGGTTGCAAAAAAAGATTAACGCAAGAGAAGACTCTAAACAACAATCTTCTATCTCAACCTTCTTTAAAACAACGACTAAGAGTGATGCCATAAAAGAACAAATCAAACAAATCAATGATATTGAAGACTTCGGAGCACCTGATAGTGGTGTCTCAAAATCTATGATCGGTAAGGTTACATCAAGGAAAAGAAAAATGGGCAGAATGAATAAAACTCTAGAGGATGAGGAAGACGAAGAACGAAATAATGCGATCTTAAATAGTACTTGCCCTTCTATGTTTGAGGACTACTCTGGCTTCTTGCAATATCAACAAGCCAAGTGGAAAATTCAGGCAAGAAATAAGGAAAGAAGAAGAAGGTTGTTTGGCTCCAACACTGATGCTTCGCATAGATCAACCGTGTCTGGAATCATAAAGAAACAAGCGGAGAATGTTGCAGGCTCCGACTGGGAGATTCTAGAATTCAAAGCAGACCCTGCCAAGCCTGGTGACTTGAAAGTTTACATCTCTGCTGGAGATAAAGTACACACCTTTACATTCTGCGTTCCTAAGAAGATCTATGCCTCTTTTAAGTCTGAATTGTCCAGTAAAAAATCGATACAAAATTGTATCATCGAAAAGTGCTCCTCAATACTTCCGAATGGACATGATGGAACTAATTTGTACAAATTGACAATGCCGGAAAGTGTTTTCCAAGAAGAGGTGGGTAAAGTGGACAGTATTTTGCAGGACCCTCAACTTTTAGGATTGTATGAAACTCAAGTTGGTGCAATGGAAAGAGCCATCATTGATTTAGGTAATGTGGTTAAGTTCGATGACACTAAAGTTCATGCTCTAGGCAAAGGACTTAAAAATGGATTCAATACGAAAGATTTGATGAGATTGAAAGATTATCCCTATTTGAAAAGATTCAAAATGGATGTCGTTTATCTTTTGCATATTGTTGCAAACAATTATTCGTTTTATACTATATTCAATTCATGGGATACAGTAACTACTATATTCGTTTTGAAGCCGTCTACATCGGCCCAAGAATTACCTCCAAATATGAGCAAGATTTATGAGTCTATATTTGAAGCCAAAAAGGATAAACTCGGCAAAATGTACAATATTATTGAGTATCAGCCTCGAATGGATTTTGAGGTCCAATATTTTAATGATAATGGCAAGTTGTTCAAAAAGCTTGATAAGAAAATAGAAAAGATACACCAGAGTAGAAGCAGTAAAGCTTTGTTGGCTGTTCAATCACCTTACCCTCAAAAACTTTTAAAAATGTTAGGTTCCACTTCTGATTTTCCTACAATAAAGATGACTATTGGAGAGTTGTCACTACCAGCAATTGGTTGGCAGTCCTTGATTGCCAAACGAGTCATCAATCACTATTTTGTTCTAGCATCATGGATCAAAAATCTTATTTCATTGGCCAACTATGGAAATGTACCCCTTTGTAATCTAGAGATTGAGAATATGGGCTACTTAATTGATATTGAATATGCGAGAAGGCTTTCAACGAGTAATATCGTTTTATGGTGGTCTTCTAATCCATTGTCCGATCATGGGGGATTTGAGATGGATAAAACCCCAAGTTTTGAGAACATGGACTTCCCCATGATTAACAATCCAGAAATTTATGAAAGTGCGTGCTTCGAAGTTGATATTGGAACCCTAACGATCAACACAATTTTAACGAGCTCCTTGATAAATGAAGCAGAGGGTGCCGATCTAGCAGAAGAAGCTGTTGCTTTTGACAAGAATAATGGAGCCTCGACGATTGCTGAGGATACATTCTCTGCCCCCGCTTTAAGCGTATTAAGAGGCATGGTCAAAGATTGGTGGGATGATGCATTAAAAGGTAGTATTAATGCCGACTCCATGATGAATAATCTTGTTACTTGGGTGCAAAGAAAAGAGTCATGTCTTTATGAATATTACTTGCATTATCACATCCACAACTTGACCACGAAGGCTTTACTCCAGTTGAGTGGAGAGATCAGGAAGATGAATGCAAATGTTATATTCGCGAATAGGAATAAGATTATGATTCAGACCTCTAAGGTGTCTGTGGAAAACTCTTATGCATATGGTCAATATATAATGAAGGCCATCAGATCAAAGCAGTTGTTCAACTTCTTGGATTTGAGAATAGTAAGGTATTGGGATATTCTTATCTGGATGGATGAATATAATTACGGTGGAAGATGTTGCACCCAAATAACCAACGAAGATGTACAAGATCTTGTTCCCGTAAATAACTGGCATATTAAAAATTTCTTGCCTGAGTTGTACCAAAATGAATTTGAGGATTGGTTGGTGATTTTCTTGGATTCCTTGACCAAATTCAAAAACGATACTTTCCTAGGTACGCAGCCTGGCACTCCCAGAATCACTCAGATAACCCACATTCTAAAGGGTCAAAAGAAACTAGACTCGAATGAAGTCGAAAACGAAAACGTTTTTGAAGGTGTCATGGAAATCTTTCGCAGACCATTGGAGAAGAGAATAAGGAAGCTCTACACCAGACAAAATGAGTCGATCATCAATCCAGAGCTCAAGCATGAATATGAATTTCCTCAACTTCCTGGCTCCCATTTAAACATGAAAAACCCCACTCTCGAGCTAGTGAAGTTCCTTTTCGCCGTCTTTGGCTTGTCCAAACAGAGAACTATCGAGGTAAGAGTGGTTAGAAAGGAGATTCTCGCGATATTCGATATCAAGGAATTCAGCAACGAAGCCTCGTTCTCCAACCCAAGCATGTCCTTAAAGATACCACACGTCATTTGCGACTACTGTAACTACATCCGAGACATCGACTTTTGTCGTGACTCTGAGGACGCCATCTGGAACTGTTATAAGTGCAAGAGGGCCTACAACAGAGTAGCCCTTGAGGAAGAGCTTATTGCCCAGTTCTTCAAACTTCTCACCCAGTACCACAACCAGGACTACAGATGTTCCAAGTGTCACAAGATCAAGAGCGACAATTTGAGTGAATTCTGTAGGTGTTCCGGGAAATGGGTGGAGACCATTAATCATCTTGATGTTGAGAGACGTCAAAAGCTTTTCTTCAAGGTAGGAAAATTCTTCAACTTGGAAATGCTCCAAACCATGGCAGAAGAGTTTATTTGAGCTTCTAGTATCCCTCTTCTCTCGATAGTACTCTCATATTTATAAATACTATAGTAATATTGCAACGATAAGAATTTGTGTAATGTTCGATCATCTTAAACGGTTCTCTTTAGAATATTTTAGATTTAAGAGATATTTACCATAAATTCAACTTGAAAGACCCACACGAGCTGTTACATTCTATAAAAGCGTTAGGGAACATAAAGCGGATCTGTTTTTAACCAGATATGGCTGTTGAACTAACTCAAGAACAAGTAAGGATAACTACTGACACTTTGCAAAATGATGATTTGCATAGTGAGGTAGTTAATGCAGACCTATTTTACAACGATGGAGAGACTACCACTGGAGGGATTCAAGAGCACACTCCACACGAATATGAGTTGTCTCTCTCGGAGTCCCTATCATTTCTTTACAATCTACTTTACGATGAAAACAGCTATCTATCTAAGTCGGACATATTGAAAATTCTCAACTGCTTGAAACGAAGGGAAGACCATCTAGCATTCTCAATAGATCAGAACTCCAACACTGATACCCAAGGGGTTGTATGGCCTCGAGGGCTCAAGAAAAAGTTTTATCAAGACAGACTACGGGTGGGAACAAAAAACTGGTTCCGGAACATGCCTGGATCGAGAGAGGATGCGATGAAAGTAAGTTGACTGAATCTTATTTTTTGACTGGTGTTTCAAATACTAACATTATAACAGGAACTAGACATACAGAGATACAACCTTAGAACAGACTTTTTTTCATTCGATAAGTTCTTTGGTAAACTAAAACTACATATGACCCATTTCCAGCTCCGAAACTTAGTATGCAGTGGGCCCAATGTTTCCAATGGGATATTCTACCCACTGAGCCACTGCATGGACTATGGAATGGACTATGTATTCACTCAAACAGATACCACACCATCATACTTCAAAATAAATCGTCTTATGCCTGATGACTTGGTCTCCGAAAATTCAAGACCCATGAAACTAGATTGTCTCATTGACTCTAGATATTTAACGAAAAACACCAATAATAGAATTTCAACTTTGTCATGTTCCAGCAAGCTTCTTGCTTGCGGCACTTTCGAAGGTGGCTACATTTTGCAAGACATTTCAGACCCCACAGAACGAGAGATCCTCGGCGAATACAAAATTACTAATAATACAGATGGTATAACTAATCATATCAACATTAGAAATGACGAAGATCTAATAATTTCCTCTAATGATAAAACGATACGAATTATTGACATATCCAAAAACTCCACAACTACAAGAGAGCTTCCGTTCGCAGTGAACTGTGCGAGCTTGAACCCATGGAACCCGAACGAAGTTTTCATTACTGGTGACAATGTATCTTCCTTTATTTTAGATTTAAGGGAAGACTTTGACATCAACAGGTTAGACCCTTTCCGGGGTCACAAAGACTTTGGCTTCAGCTGTGACTGGTCTCCCAAAGTCGAACATCTATTGGTGACGGGAAATCAAGATGGTTGTGTCAGATTATGGGACAGGAGAAAACATAATCATAGTTTGCATGCATGGGACGGATCTTTGGGTTCTTCGGTTCCTATCGAGGGACCAGTCAGGAACTGTAAATTTAGTAATACTGGAGATTACATTAGTTGGGCAGAAAGCCTAGATCATGTGGGAATATTGGAAACGGAAGATTTGAAAAGCTCTGATATAGCCTTGGATCGAATCCAATCGATTGAGTTTGTTGGTAAATGCATAGGGATGACTTTTTGTCCGGTTGACGGCGGATCAGACGAGCAGCTCGTCCTTGGAGTGAATGACAACCCTCTAGGAGGGATATTAACATATAACCTTGAAAGTAAGACCAAGTCTTTGGATTTCGATTTTACTTTTTAGAAACATTAATAGATAGGTTCACCACATATCATCTAAGGTCTCATTTACTTGTAGTTGACCACTCACCTCTTTCACTAAGCTATCGAGCTTATTTATCATCCATGAGCTCTTGGTCAACGTTGCTATCACGCGTAGCTTGTTTCTTGCCTTAGAGAGCAATTGGTCATACTTTGCGACATCCTCGTCGCCATTAGTAGTAGGAATCTCATCCACCATTTCTTTCAACTTTGCAACATGTCCAAGAACTGTCGAGCTTAGGGCAGATTCATCAGATTCCCAATGTTGGATTAACCCCTTCATGAATCCTACGATCAAGAATCTCTGAAACCCTGTCTGATAGCCATATTCCTTACCTTCTAGGAACTGTTTTTGAGCAGACTGTTCTTGACCTTCTAAATATCCTTTTTTATAGTATTCTTCTTCCAAATTTAGGATATCATCGTTGTCTATATTGATGTCGACCATTTGATCTATTCTACGTCTCTTATTAGTAGGATCATCAAACATATAACGAAGAGATGGAGGTTAAATTGAAAAATTCTAAGATCTTAGATTTTTCATTTATTTCTCCATCAGCTTGTCTCTGTCTGAAAAGAATAAGAGCTTGATTTCCTCGAGATGAGTCGAGAAGAATATCCTGATGCTGCTTTGGAAGACGATATACCAGGTAATAACAGAAAAATCAAGCAAAGAGCGAAGTATGAAGTGACTTTGAACTACGAATCCGACTCTTCAGATGAAGACTATGTAAAAGATGATGGAAAAAGGGACGAAGACAAGTCGGACGATGATATGTTTGCTAGTGATAATGAAGATAAGAAAGAAAGCAAGAAAAATAATAGCAAAGAAGACGATATCCTAGACATGAATGAATTTGAAAGAAACGAAGGCATTGATGACTACGTTGAAGAGATCGTGAGAGATGATCTGGGTGACGCGCAAGAAGATGCCTTTGAATATTACAACGGTGTAGAGAACTTAGAAATTGAGAAGGAGCCATTAGTAAAGAAACCAGACATCAAATTGGAAGCCTTCAATTTAAGGGAGGAAGCAAACGAGGGTGTATTTTACAAGGACGGAACCTATGTCAAAAACAAAGACGAAGATGAAGACGAAAGTGGGGACGAGTGGTATAAGCAATACAAAAAAGAAGACATAGAGAAAGCTAAGGAGTCAGAAAGAGAAAGAGAACGCAAGTCAAAAGACAAGAAACTCCAACAAGAACAAAAACGCAGAACAACAGAACAACTTTTGGATGAATTAATAGGTATCTTACAAGCTGCAGAAACGCCACTCGAAGCTATGGCAAGAATATCTCCACGAAAAGATAAGAAAAAGAAGAACAGAGAATTGAATGGAAACCTGCAGTCGGACCAGCCGCTGAAAGAGCTTGTTTTCAGAATAACAGAAATTTGCAACGCTTTGGAAACAGAAAAGGCATTTCAAGATCCATCATTGATGAGCAAGGAAGAGTTTATGCGAATATATAAAGCTGAAACCGGTCATTATTTCAAGGATAAGCTGAGAGGTACCAAAAGGAGGCTTGACTCTGATTCATCTGGTGATGAAGACGATAATAACCATCTGGACGACAAGGAGAAAATATGGGAGTTCAAGTGGAAAGGAGACGATACTATTCATGGACCATACTCCGCATATGAGATGGAGCATTGGAAAAATAACTACTTTGAAAATAATGTTAACGTAAGGAAATTAAATAGCTCAGAGTTTGAGCCGATAGAATTAGTTTCTTTTAAATAAGATTTGTATTAAATTAATGAATGACGATCTATTTAGCTATGTAGTTTTGAAGGGGAAAATTTAAATCTTTGGCTAGACTTTCAGCCATTTGCCAGCTAATATTACATTTCCACCTGATCTTTGCGCTTAAAATATCAGAGGCAGACGTTCTGTTGAGCAATCCCAAGGATACTAATGCCGATACTTGACTATTGACATCAATATTCTTGTTTAATGAAAAGTTTGTTACCTCTTTCTCTCTTTTAGTAATCTCTTTTTCTGTCATAAAATGGTACGAGGTGTGTTCTTCATCACTAATATTGAGTAATTGAGACTCGTTTCTATAAATCACCGACAAAATAGCCTGCAATCTTTCAAGATCGAAATAATTCGGACTGAACAACCTTGAATCGACGTTACTCTTCACTAGTAAGCTCTTTTTCGCCTTATAGTATAGGTTTTCCTTTTTCTTCTTCTCTTTGATGGTCCTGAGTTTAGAGAAGAAGTAAAGGTCATTTTTAGGTTCGTTGTATGATGCTAAATATGATGCAATAAGGATGAACTTGGAGTGGTTCGGGAGATCATTTACATTTTCTTTTTCACTTCTCTCATTCGAGGCATCCGCAACACTAGCCTCGAATGTGTTGGATTCTCCAAACTCTTCAACACTAGAGTTTACTATCACGTTCATATCGGTGAAAAGATCTTTCTTTTCACGGTAAATTCTGATGAAATCGTCGAATTTGAACTTGCCTTGAAGCACAGCAGAAACAAACAGAGGCCAAAGCTTAAAGCCAATATCTTTGAGCAAGTTGATATCCGGGCCAGAGTAAGCAAAATAAAGATCAACTACCAATTTAGCAAACTTTTTAATGAACTCTTTGGCCTCTTTCGAGTCCTCGAGCTCACCATTTGAAAACGAATTAATAAATGTATCTTGGATAATTCTTATGGCCTCATTCTGCGTATATGGACGAAAGTAAATTCTAGGTATAAGGGAAGTCGCTATTTCGGTTGGCTCGTCATTCAAAATGAATATAACTGATATGTTTTGAAGTCCTGACTGCTCACGTAGCCTCAAAAATGCTGGTAATAAGTCTCTCACGTCATCCATGCATTGAGAAAATCGCTCCAAGACGAGAATGTGAGGTTTTATGTAGCCCAGTTGTCTCACAAATGACTCCAAAGAGGATATGAAGCTCGCAAATGTTTCACATAGTGCCCCAATCTTCGATACCTCGCTTCCCTTGTAGTTGAAATTTTGTTCAAAGCTGTTGATATCCACACCACTGTCAATTATAATTCTCTTTAAGCATCTCTGTAGCAATAGTTTCTTGGAAACACACTCGTCACAGCTGATTGTAGTTCGGTTGATCCCCAAAGTCTCCAAATATTTTCCTACAGTGTAACTTTTACCCACAGACTTGTAGCCGTGTACCACAAGAGAAGGCGTCAACAACTCAATTTCCATGCTTATAAAGGAATCAAGAACGCTGATTTCATCTTCTCTACACGGGACTTCTCTTAACAATGCACTCAAAGCTTTTTGAGACAATCCCATGGTCGATTCAAGATAAAGAGCTATATCAAAGCAGATTTATGTTTCGAAATTCCTATCGCGATGTGGAGGAAGAGTGAATCTAAGTAAAGAGAGAAAAGTCCATATTTCTGACCACATAAGAGCTTGGTGCTCTTCAATATAACGGTGAGCGATCCAATTCTATCACATCTACGCTGCACCCTCTTTTTCCGCAAGTCTGGGGCCTTATGGAAGGTATAGAATTCATTTTTGGATGCAAAAATTAGCAAAAAAAAAGGTATTTGATACAGATATAGCCACTCCATAGAAGCATTCACTATGTACGAACCATTTCACTACTTGATCAGCTTATTTATGTGTCTCGTTATAAGAAATAATCCTCTCAATGAGCTTGTAGGGCCCAAAAATAGCCTTTTCTTGTCAATTCCGTATTATCGGACTACGAAAAGAGCCTCTTTGATACATATTGCTCAGGATCACTCAAATCTCCCTTGCAATGGTTCGAGTTACGAGGGTTTGAGTGCTCTGATGGGTCTTTTGGGGTATTTAAAACTTGAAGAATAATTAGTAATGTGAGTTTAGCTCATTTCTAGCAGATATGAAAAATCGGGTTTCCACATACAAGAGAATCAATTTTTTTAACTTTTTATACCTTCTCTTCAATTTTTTAAATAACATCATGTCTACTCATAAGTATCACTTCAATGTCGCGATGAGCTGCTCTGGTTGCTCTGGTGCAGTCGGTCGAGCTTTAAATAAGTTGGACGGAGTGTCCGATGTTGACATATCTCTTGAGAACCAAACAGTGGATGTAGAAACGGCAAATTCGGTAGATTATTCTACTGTATATCTGGCTATTGAGAAGACAGGTAAGAAGATCAACGATGGAAAGACCATACGATAAACATCCGCGTGTGAAAAACCAGGCTAGACGCTAGTCGTAGAGCTCAAGGTTGGAAGTGGCATTGGCGGTACTATATAGGTTACAAGGATATATAGTAAAACTTTGAATTATTAATGAATAAAATTATCAACTTATGTTTCTAGCTTCTATTATCTCGCTTATGTAGCTATCTCTTAGCTCGCTTCTAATGAAGACGCTTTTTATCACAGCAATCAACTCTTCGGTGTTGAAGTCGTACAATTCGGCTTCATAGAAACGATCCATTATTTCCTTCAAATGGTTGTTCAAAAGGAAAGAGAGATTGGCAAGTTTGTTGAACGACTTGACCGAAGTTTTGGGCTCGTCTATACTGTACAACAATGGGACTGTAATATCGTTCAACTTTTCAATGATGCTATTAAGTTTGACCGTCTGGAACTCAGTTATCTCGGTGAGCTTCACAACCAAGCCAATGAAAGTATAGTTGATCCTATCGATCACATTAATTAGAATACTCTTTAACTTACTCTTGTTTGTGTATGCGAGATCTGAATCCATGATCTTGTTTACAGCTTGATACAATAAACTCAACTTATTTAAGTTGTGATCGTCAAGTTCATATCCTTCGAGTGATTCGAAGTTATCATCATGCAGTAAGTTCAAGGAGAATACAAGAAGTTTGAACTCGTCTTGTATTTCTTGTATGAATTGCAGGCATATATCATTCGCAAATTCTGTAAACTTGCCAATGCCAGATATATCTGAAAGGTACGAAAGATCATTGAAGATGGAAAATGATTCTCTCAATGCTGGATAAGAAGAAAACATAAGGGCAGTTATCGCATCCACCAAATAATTGTTGTAATCTGAGCCGCTTTCATTAGAATAGCTCTTAAGTATCTCAATCAATGATCGGGGAACTTTTGATATGTTGATCTTTTCGTTCGCGGCATCAACATCTAACGCCAAGTCAGCATCGTCTAACTTTACCTCATCCGCCCATCCATCTTCTTCGTCGTCCCATTCATTGTTCCAGTCATCTCCATCTTCTGTTTTTCCATCTTTGGATTCATTCTTGTTTGCTTGACTGGAGATACCTACCAGGACTGTTTCCTTTATATCAATGAGGAACAGCTCCGCAAAATACGTTTTTAAGATACCAACATATTTTTCAACTATCCAGTCCAAATATAGATTGTTCAATCTTTCGGCTATCTTTTCTTTGGAGTCGAGGGTTAACGATAAATGCCATCCTGTCTCTTTTGCCACATTAAAAACTCTAAGGAGATCATCTATTGCATCTGAGTTGGACCTATCCTTCATGTACTCTATGTGATTTGATATTGTCTCTACGAGCTTTTTAGATATTTTTGAGGCATAAAAGTTCTTTACCGATTGGTTTTCCATCAAATTGATGAAATTCATGAAAGCAACAATAGACCTGAAGTATTCTTCGCTGAATCTTACAGCAACTTTCTCTGTTAAGGCGTAAGAATTTTCGCTTTTGGTAAGTTGTACGTATTTACGGTTTGATAGAATGAATTCCAACAAATTGTCCCAAACCAACTGTTTGTCATGTAACCATTGCTTAAATCCAGATGCGACATCAAAATTCGCCTCAAAATCCTCCGCTATCTTCGCCAAGTCTTGAAACAGAAGGTTGGCTGTCTCTAAGAAAGGCCTGAATGTATACGAAGTGTCGAAAACAGCATCAAAAAAGTATTTAAATAAGCTCTGAAATTCAGTAGCGAACTTGTTCAATTCATTGTACAACTTCTGCTTTATTATCAACGAATCATCTAACGTTTCAATAGCTGCTTTCAATTTCATTATGTTGTGTAATAGTAAGCTCAACTCACTCTCAGTGATCTCTTCTCTTTCGAAACTCAACACACTACCAATTTCCTGGTTGTATCCTCGGATGTACCAAAGCTTGTCTAGATATCCCAATGCCACATCAGCCAGTTCCATCTCTCTGTTGAGATGTGATAAACTTAATTTAGTTAAATCTTCGTCTTCTTCATCATTATGTGGTTTTGACTGAAAACTTGGGTCCAGAACTAAATCGATAGTAGACACCGATTTACAAAGGGTCTCTAGCTTTTCTAGTAGCTCTTTATCATTCCTCTGGCGTATGCTCAATGAATCTGACAACGACATACGGATTTGATGTAAATTTATAGGAACTAAGTATAAAGATCTTAATACTTTATTGAAAAATAAATGATGATTTCATGAGCCAATTCAACAATTTACACCAAACCATTATTTGTGAGTCGACATGGTAGCAGATTATGCTGAAGGCAGTACAATAAATAAACTACATAGACTCTGTATAGCTATTTCCAATTAGACGATTTTTACATATCAAAATTATCAATAAAATGGCGAGAAGGTTGCATGCTATCATCAATGACTCCAAAATGCTGAGCATCGATAGCACTAACTATCCAATGATTCGTAACTCATCATATTATATCTTCTGATATGTCATCGTCAACGTACTCGTCATCTTTATTCATTCTGTAAACGGTCATGAACATGCTGGCGAAATTCAAGAAGGACATAAACCAATCAGGAGCAGGTAAGCCATACAACTCGATCAAATTGAAGACCAAGTCCATAAAATTACCAACCAACTCTATCATTAGCATCATCTTATCGAATTTTAAGTCCTTCAAAAATTTCTGGTATCTTTTGAACACAGTGTTGTTCTCTTGCCCTTGATTCAAAGCTTTCGAGCTTTGGCTCTTTTTCATCACCTCCAATTCCACATTCACTTTTTTCTCCTTCCCTATCACATTAAGCAACTGAGATGCTGTTTTTCTGATGAGAAAAACCAAGATCAACACCCATAATTTGTTGGTGTGCTTCAAGAGCACGCTTAGTCTCTGGGGAAACATGGGGAACTTTGAAAATAAGTGAAGATTATCTAATAGATTGGCTATCACCTCTAGTGCCAGCACAAGTGACTCTTCTATGTTCTTGAGTGAAAATGCTGATGCGTTGTATGGTTTGATGTTGCGTTTGCGTGGAAGCTTGTTTCCAGAACCCGCTCCGCTAACCTTAAACTTCTCAAAAAGAGGCGAATATATTGGTTTCGGAACTTGTGGTAACTTGTTGAAATCCCTCTTAATGTGTGCTTGATTATCTTCTGCACTCAATGCTATCTCTTTAGTTCTTTTTGCTTCCTTCTTTTCCAATGCCCTACAATAAGTCTCCAAGTGCTTAAGTTTGTCCTCTGATACTGTTTTGTTTCCCTTTAGTTGTTCCTCTCTTGCAATTTTTAGTATCTTTTCTACAACTTCTTGTCTTTTCAATCCACTACTATTGCTTTCTTTTAAGTCTACAGTAGGAACTGCCATGGCATAGGTGTCAATAGAGATGATTTACCCATATATTAATATTTTATATGATAGTAACAGGCCGAGGATTTGTGTGATTATGTAATCGAGAGATGGGGCGACACCAACGACGGCCAACGACGATCAATTATGACCAACAGCAGCGTGTGGGTATAGTAAGACAATTTTTCGTCTTAGAAGACTATCCTTGTTGTGTTTTGTTCAATTTGGCGAAGAGACTCGATCACTAACATCAACTCTTTGTCTGGCGATAAAGAAACAGACGTGCCGTCTATGGGTTCAGGACCTTTAGGAGGATATAGCGAGTTGCCATTGGTGTCCTTGACATTCAAGAGGTTGAACTCCTTGTCAAAGAGGAACTCGAAGCTGCTGCCGAACAAAGTGAGCAGGAGAGTAAAACGGTCAGCGTTTTTCAGTTTGTAGAGTTCTAAATTAGAGGCCGGAGAAAACTTCAAGAGAAGCTCGTTTATTTCCTTGCACCACTTGGCAAAAAGTTGAGACTTGCTGGGTTTGTCATGGGGGTTGATGTTGCTAATCGCGGCATTCAACTTCTGGAGGTCCTGCTCCAAGGTGGATATGTCGCGTTGTTCTGAATCTATGGTTTGCCGTTTTGCCTGAATGTCCTTCTCTATATTGATCAATGTGGTGCCTTCTTTGCTTAGCACAGTCCTGTTGCGGGCAATGACCGAATTGGTGTCATCTTCCTCAGCTAGGTTCATCGAACGGATGAGTTCTTGCGTCACGCCAGAGTGCAGATTGATGATTCTATCTATTTCTTGTTGCATATGTATCGACTCGTCCAAGATATCCTTCGTGGTCTTGTATGTGTTCTCTAACTCTTTCTGTATGGCTATCTTGTTTTCTGTTGTTCTTTCAAGCTGGCCTATTTTGTCTTGCAAATGCGATTTGAGTGTCTTCAAGCGCTGCTTCTTTTCGATACTTTCTAGACTTGTCTCTTCCACGTCCTCGTGTGTTATGTCACGTACTTGCGACTCAGATATCTCTCTCAAAAACTTGTCTCGAGTCTCTTGTTCCAAATATTGAAACTTTAGCTTAGAGAATATCTCTCTTTGATAGCTGAGCTCTTCTTCAACAGATAACGGGTTATCTAGTTTGCTCCTTGATTGCTCAAAAAACTCTTTGGCCTCTGTATTCAGAGACACCAATCTCTGATTTATCAACTCTAGCTGCCTTTTTACCACATTGATGTCCATTATTAGTTGTTTACACTATGTATTTGTTAATAAGTAAATATTGTTAAGTGATTTCTGTTTTGATTTCTTGATTTACAAACAACGCGCTAAAACTGAAGGGCGCAAACACCAAAACTCAAATTTACAATAAACCATTAGCTTTCGTGGCTTCTAGGGAAGCAATATGCTTTTTTTGGTATAGATTATGGTGTGCAGAAAAAACCAGGTTCAAGTTCCTCGTCTGACACTATTTATGAGTTATCCTCTAAAACCACCTCACTCGATTGCAAAAATTCTAGCAACTTGAATCAACGTCGTTCATGAGTGGTTGATTCGCCGCTTGTAATAGAGCCAGCACTACTGGTATAGGTGTTATTGTATCTCGAATAGTAATGTATATTTTATATAACATACAAAGCATGTGGATACACTTTATAATACAAATGGACCAATTGGGTATAGATTAGCTATATCAATTGTAGTCTCTAGGTTGGATTTCGCAACTTAGCTTCCAAGCTCTGTCTTCCTCTGCCTTGTTCAATTGAGACACTTTCCATAGTTCAAGAAGAATTAACTCTTGGAGAGATGGAACGGGTATAATATGTAAGTTGTCTTTGTCAACGGACTTGCCTCCGGGTGTTAGCGGTGAAATGGAATCTCTGATATCTGTGCCGTTTGACGGATCAGAGTAAGGAATTTGCAATCTTTCTACCTGTGCGATCACCTTCGTCATCTTGAGATATTTATCGATATTGATAAGCTTTTGGTTCAAAAAGGTATTTGCTTTTCTAAAGTTGGGATTTCCCTCCATGATAAACGTTAAGTCCAGTAAAAACAAAGAGAAGTATGGAACGATTGGGATATCATAATCGTTCGACACCAAAAAGTTTCTGAGTTTGTCACGATATACGCTATAGTTCTTATTAGGGTGGATGATACCAACCAAATACTCATAAAGGTCTTTGTATTTCTCTGAAAGGTCCGCCCACAACTTGGAAAGACGTGTCACTAGATGTGACTGCAATGTTGTAATGATGGCAGCAAGGGAATTGAAGTTTCGCAAGTATAAGCACGAGATTGCCACCTTAAGCCAGGTCTTCACGATATTGACTCTCTTCTTGTAGGTTATGTTAAGTTGTAACACGGACTCTAAGACATAACCAGACAAACAATTTGTAAACAAAAGTGATCTACGCACATTGGGCGCCAAGTTTAAGTGAGATTTCTTAACTGTGAAGTTTTCGTTTAACAACTCACTCGACTTGACTGAACAGAATATGTGAGACTCTATCAAAGTGAACTGTTTGGCAAGCTCAAGACCATTGAAATCCAAGAGATTTGGTCTATAGTTTGACAATGCCCAGCTCTGTTCACAAATATTGTACCAATTTGGAAGAAGAGAAGAAATGGAAATAGGAATGAACTTCTTTGCTTCCGTGTAAACAGCTGCACACCAGTTGTCCCCTAATATAGTTCGATAGGTGTAAACCACTTTTTCGATTGTTGTCATCTGGCTTCGCGTGACGATCGAGTGAGCAGATGAGGTCTGGTTACCTACTCCTAAAGGCAATGGCATTGCCATGGATTTTATTGAGCTCGTTGTAGACGAGTTGGTATTGATTTTGGATAACTCGTAACTGTCAACCATAGAAAATCTTACAGGTAAACTTCCAGAAATTGAATTCTTCTTCTGACGCTTACCAACTGTTATTGATCTACTCACCAACTGTCTGATGTTCTTCTGAGGAACTTCTTGCTTTTGGTTCTCTACCAAGGGACGAGAAGAAAGTCTTGCACAAATTTCAAGAAGCCTCATTCCTTCCAACGGGAGAACCTGACAAATAACCTCGTTGAAAAAATTGATTAAAGTTGTCAATAGAGCGTAATCGGTTTCATGGTTCCAATAAGATTCTAACCATAGCTGGAATATCTTCACCACTAGCTTTCGTCTATTCTTCAAGCTAACTTCGAGACTCAAATCCTTGCTCTGTTTGGAAGCATCATTCATAATATCAAATCTGGTGATCAATTCTTCAACTAAATCAATACCACTTGCAAAGTTTCGAAAACAGAGGAAAAATGTTGAAATGAAAAAGTACTCTGGAGGGGATTTTTCATTTGTCAATGCATAAACCAAACCTCTGAAGGAAGCACCTAGCAAGTTTCCTTGTTGATCTACTAACAACTCATTAGATATGTCGGTCTGTGATTTAGAATTTGGATCGACGTTGCTGAATGGTTCAAATTCTGCATTTGATATACTAAACGGCGAGGAATTGTCAAGATCTAGCAAAGCATCGTGAAGCATATCAACACCACCTTTAGTCAAAGATAAGGAGCCAGTTCTTCCCGACCTCATGACGGAAAATCTGTTGACATTCTTGACTTGACGAGGACCTAATTTTCTCAAGTCTTTGTTCTTTATGGATTGGCCCTGAACAATTCCAATAGAGCACTTTCTAATGAATTCATCAGCTTCAATTTTTATTTTTGAATAGTCAGGATATGCACGTTCTGAGTTTAACTTGAAGTCTCCAGTAACGTTGAGCAATTTCCTAATTGAGTAGATAGTAATGCTGATAGACTTGATCATTTTACTTGCAGTTTGAATCAACGTCGCACCTTCTTGAGTGTATTGGTAGTTTTTCTGTTTACTGGTCTCTTTGAGCGTGTATTTTTTGTCTTCTTCAGTTTCACTCAAAGTCCTTACAACCAAATTTTTTACAGAGGAAACCAAATCACTCACTAGAGAAAGCAACGCATCTAAAGCACCATCTAAGTCACTTGGTTTCTGTGATGAGAAATCAGACCCGGTCTTAGAGATAAAAAGTAATTCTCTCAAAAGTAAAATGATCTGATGGGTGATTGTCTCCACTATGTCACACCCAGCCGGGTTATGTTCAACTAAATCTAACCGGCCGATAATAAGACCAAGATAAAAATACAAAATTCCATTTATCTCAATAAGGCGTTGCTTTGCCAAAGGTGCCGAAGGTAAAAGAGGGTAGTGGTTCATATCGCTCTGCAATTTCTTTTCGTTTTCTCGCTTCACTATCTGTGAACTCTCAATAGACCAAGCTTGTAAGAAATCAATAGCCTTCCTGGTGACTTGGTAAATCATTAAGGTTAATATCTCAATCTTGCTGTAATTCGAAGTACCTTTGAATTCATTGGCCTTTACCATCAAGTCATACCAATCGGCCAACAATGACTTTCTTGCCTTTCTTACCACAGACTTCTTTGTAACAATTTCATTCGATCTTGACAAGCAGTCAGTCAGTTGCAACAAGACCCTCACGCCATCTCTGATGGAATTTATTACTCTTATTGAAAACGTGAACTTTCCTCTACGGTTTTGATGACTCAAAGGGTTGATGAGAAACTTACCACAAGCGTGAAGAAGTGCTTTAAGGTAGCTACTATTGTATATTTTTCCATCTTCATCCTCATTTTCAGTATCTTCATTTTCAATATCCTCCGATATTGCCATTGTGAAATAATTCATTGGGACCCATCCTCTCTCCAAAGAGTCTAACAAAGTAACCTCTCCCCATCCGGAATCATCGATGGTATGTACAAATGCAATATCTCCCCTTGTAACAGTAAGACAAATCGATATATCAGATTCGGATTGAAGAGATGTGGAATCGAACGGATGTAATGCCCTTATGAAAAGAGAAGATAAGTCTTCATCATCAAGTGTTGCGGGAGGTTCAGACCATCTATCAGGATCCGCAGACGCATTGCTTTCAACTTCACTCTTTATTGAACGGGTCTCGTTTGGTTGAATAGAGTAATTTGAGCTCTTGGGATCAAGGCCTGACAGAGTGAACGATATGTTCAAGCCCTTTGGATATTTAGCATGCATTTCATTATTGATATCACGCCTCATAGCATTGTTACTGAAATTTTTTCCACTCGACTGATCATTGGTCGATAGTTGATCGAACCTGTTTGCTAGATGGTCTCTCTGAGTTGAAGGCCCTTCAGGAGAAGTTGAGTTATATATTCTGGAACCTCTAATGTTGGCTTTATTTCTTCTCTCAGGTGATTGTCTGGGGGTATCATCATTGAAATTAAAACTGGATTTATTCGATATAGTGCGTACACCATCATCATCGTCATTTGATGAATAAGCAGGTTTAAGCCGATCTCCATAGGAGTAAGAAAACCTATCAGCATCATCACTAAGCACACTTGATCTATTACTGACTGTACTTACCAAGGAAACTTGATCTTGATTTGCTACGGATGATTCCAAATCTTCATCATTATTCAGAAGGTCGGACTCCTTAATTCTCTGATAGTAAGAACTTGTGTGACCCTTGCGTTCCTGCGAGCTTTCCTTATTTGCTTTATCCACATTTTGTTGGAATGAGGTCATAAATTCATGCGACTTGCCCGACATATTCACAGCCGGCAGCTGCAATGTCATTGACAATCTTTGGAATTTGGCACTGAGTTCATGCTGTGGTAGATTCTGAGCTGAAAGCCGAGACATTCTCTTGTTACCATTATTGTGATTATTATTATTATTGACTTGCAAATGAGAATTACCAACCTGTTCATCGAATGCTTCACTTTGTCCTATTATTGGTGTCTTATCATCCACATTATCTGTAGAATTCAGGTAACCCTGTTGCATCTTGGGAGTTGTATCTTGGTCATACTTTATGACTCCTCTTCCCGTGGAATCCACGCTCTCTGCGCTAGAATTTCGAAGTATAGATTCGTTAATCGAGCTGAAGCTAGGATTGTCACTCCCTCCAGCAGTAATATATGTGTTGAATGTCAGATTAGACACCAATACCGGGGTTTTATCTGTATTCTGCGATCTTGAAGTCTCAAAACTATCAAAAGACGATCCAGAAGAACCCAATGCCGATGGAAGTCGTGCGCTAGGTTGTTCAACTCCTTCCTCCGCATCGAACTCAGAGTCCAGTGTTGAGTATCTACTGGAAGACGTGCTGACGTGTTTCCCATACCCTCCATTGGCACCTCCTTTGAATCCTGGCGGTGCTTGAAACATCTCCACCAGGTTCTGATAAATTTTTCAATGCCTCTTTTTACTGCTATGAGCAATTTTCTACAGACTCAATTCAATGCTTTCTGAATGTCCAAACTCTGTCTCTAAGAGTTTCTTTGTATAGCTCCAGAATAACACTCGTAGTCTGATAGGCGCGATATTTCCTTCTTTCCGCTACTTCGCTCTAGACACTTCAAATTTACTTTTCAAACGTCTCACTATCTTCTTCTCACAATCTTGTGTGAAGTAGCTTCCGTCTAATTCTTCGCTGCGAATGTCTTTGGGCGTTTCTATTACTGACTCGCGCCTTGTATCCACGTTATTCGCGTGCAACCACGTCCGTTTCTTGCTTTACCGCTGTGTTTTTTGCGATATCTTGTTCGCCGGCGTTTCCTCTTTTCTTTCCGCCACAGCTTAATGGACCGCTGTAATTGTTTGAACTACTTTACCTACTCTTCTTGAATCGAGTTCTTGTATTTGTACTCGAATACTATAGTGAAACTGTTAATTTATAGAGATGTTTCAAAGAAGTAGTAGTAATTACCTAGAATATTAACAAAATTACTATTAAATTATTAGTACCTGAAATTTAAAACTACTACGAACATATAAATTCGACCGCTTTAACTAATGAAAAACTGAGCAGTCCGTAAAATTTTGGTGGACTTGTGCTTTTACGCGCCCATAGACACTGAGGGAGCCAGGTTTGGCGTGTCCCACTAGGTGGAACACACCACCTACATTAACTTGGCTCTCTCCAGCTTTTATAGATCTCGTATGTATTCGCGTCGCATGGGGATGTAGAGATACTATAGGTTCTTTAGAGATATTATAGAGACATCGCGGGTATAGAGCGACCAACACAAATTCATCGGTCAGTTCGAACCTAGAGGCCGAAATGCGAGGAAGGTTTCTCAATATGGACTTGTAGCGCGCAAAGGGCAGGGCTGTAGCAGATTCAGCACTTAAAGTAGTATCCAACATACAATACAATACAAACCCGTGCCGGAAGATGAGCTGAAGCGATTCGAAACAAGAAATGTACATATGGTAACGGGCTTCTGAGCAGAAGCGGAGCAGCGCGTATGCGGGAGTGTGTGACAACGAGCAGTGTATGTAAAATGAAGCCTGGCCTTCGTTACACATATGGCTTTCGCCATGGATGTATAGATTGGACCTCAATCAGGAGCAGTGGACCTTCCAACAGCCAGTCATGTAAAGTCGGGAAATTCATAGTCGAAGGATCGAATTGTGAGCGATCAACAGAGTGAGGTTGTTAGGTAAAGCTAGATAGGTGGAGATGTATACGTAGAGATGTATACGTAGAGAGATGCGTACATATATATAGAGAGATAGATGGAGAGATGGATAGAGAGATGGATAGAGAGATGGATAGAGAGATGGATAGATAGGTATTGTGATAGGGATTGGAATAATTACGCGTCGGTATATCAATCTAAGTACGAGGTTGGAAAGGGCGGGCAGTCACAGTAGAACTGTGGTTTAACCGATCTCAGCTTGGACCTTTAGACGCGTGTTGTGACTGTGCGCGATTACAGGTGAAGGAGTCCAAGTCCAAGATCTCAGTTTAAAGCAGAAGACAGTGCCAGATGCACTCTATGCCAGGTGTTGAATAATTTACCTGATTTAATGGAACGACATCCTATTTGAGTATTGATGTATCTTTACTTGTGTAACAGAAGGGGTGAATAGTTTTCCTAAAAGAGCTTAATTGGAGGTGCAAAAAATAAAAAAACGAATAGTGAAGGATGCGAGGTTCGAACTCGCGCGGACAACCGTCCAGCAGATCTTAAGTCTGCCGCCTTAGACCACTCGGCCAACCCTCCAGATTTTCAAAAATTATAGCATTTTTAGCATTCATAAGTTGCTGTACATTATCCCATGCTACCAATTTGCAACCGAACTTTTACAGTACTATTAAAGGTGCCACTTCAGCTCTCCATTTCAAATTCGAAAGAGCGATATTGGAGAGTAAGACAACGCACACTTGATAAATTTTATTCTGTTATTTGTTGAGAGCCGCAGAGGATGAAAGAGACAAGGAAAGCACTATTATAATGGTAGCCTTGATTGGGTCCCATACTGAGACGGCGGAAACCCAGAGCAGACCGCCGGTCTCACTATTAGAAGAGTCAGCCAGATGCAAATAAAAAAAGATCCCTCGAAAGATTTTAAGGCTGTGTCTGCTGAAGAAAGGCATACCACCTCTTCAAGGTTTGTTTTCAATGCAATTTTTGCTCCAACATGAACCTCGTGTGTAATATAGATATACCACTCCCTGAATATAATTTGTATTGGTATTTGTAATTTTTCAACTAAATTAATAAACCGTATCAGTAACACACTCTCCAACGAATCACCCAAGAAGAAGTAAAACAACACCTACACATAAACACCACACAAGTTACACTAGAGAGCCTCTAGAAGCTCTCAGGAAACACTGGCCAAGCTGGAGGTTGGGACAAGATTGGACTTGTCCGGCATATAGATTGCTATCGATATGAAAATATTTCAGCCTAGTCTTTGCGCAGTCAACCTCCCAAGAAGAGCTTGAACCTCGCTAAAATGGATGCATTTGAGTGCTTGACATGTTCTCTGTCTTTCGATGAGAATCTGATAGGGAAACATTTGTCTTCTACAAGACACAAAAGCGTGAAGATCAAAGCTCTCGATGAAGTGATAGAGTGCGAGCAGTGTGAAGATAACAATATTCACCAGTTATCTGTAGTGAGATTTGGGTTATCTGACATGGCTCTTTTGTGCCAGATGTGTTTGAGTAAGGAGGAGAAGCCATCTACGCAGTATAGTATTTCTAATGGGTCTTTGTTCAAGAAAATAGGACAGTTCTATCAGTTTAGAGATATAGAGTGCCAAAATTGTGGTTCAGATGTTAATCTTTACGTTAAAAACGATGGCAAGGGAAACAAGCAACAGATAGTTTGCTCACAGTGTCTTGAATCTTATGGAGAGAATAAGGATAAGTTTGTCAGTGAAAGGGACGAAAATTTTCTCTATGAATTATTACATATTAAAGAGTTCGTTGCACCGAAGAATTCAAAGTTTAGTAAAAAAGGTAGAACCAGAAAATCTGGTAAAAAGGGCGGCAAAATGGGCCAAGGAAAGATTTCAAAAGCTCCAAGGAATGTGAAGCCCGATGCAGAGGAACGGAAAGCCCACTATACAAATATGAAGGCCAATGCAACTGCCATAAAATCTGGAGCCACTGTCTTGGCAGTAGGTGCTGGTAATTCCAAGAACCCAGCGAGCCAAAAGTCATTCAGCAAAAATGGAAGCCCAAGTTTTGGTCCAAATAAGAAGAATACTGCTAACGGCAAGAGCATTTCTAGCAGAAACCCGAAAGATCAGAACTCCAAAAAACCCCATGAAAAGGATATCAAGAGAAAGCCAACACCTTCAAACAAGAACACGGAATCGAGATCCAACACTCCTACCTCTCAAAGATCTTTGAATAATACCAAAGGCAAGTCTCGCACAGATAATACAGATACAAGTAATGCACCCCAAAAACAAAATATTTTCAAATCTACTACTATTGCAAAGGATAAGACAAATATAAAACCAGGGGAAAATAAGAGTATCCTGTCCAATAATAAAGTGGCCAGCAATAAGCAAGCAAAAGGTGGAAAAGATCAAATCAAGAAGTCTGCAAAAGGAAAGGATATAAAACAGGAATCTCAACTCATTGGAAATGGTAGTAAGAAATCTAATAGTAAAAAGCAAGATGACCAACCCAAGAAACATCAGAAGGCTGATAAACTCAAGGAAGAACGCAACAGAAAAGTAGATAAAGTCGAAAAGACTGAAAATCCTTTGCCAAAGCTTCCTCCTGGTATCAAAACTTATACCCCTTCACCGGTCGCAAAGCTTGAACACGAGAATTTAAAGACATATTGCACAGAGTTGAGTTATAATCTATTCACGGAAGAGAAGATCACCAATGACTCCAGTAACAATTTGTATATCGGATACGATGAAATGTCTATAGAATGGTATGCCGACCAGGACAAGAAACACAAGCAATATAAAGTTTCTATTCTTTTGACACCTGAATTTCTTAATAGATTCATGTCAAAAAAGATGCAAACTTTGAAGAAGTCACCTCTAATGTTAAACCAGGCTGTGTTTTTAGTTTTAGGCGAAGACATACCGTGGTATGGCGAAATCAGTACTCTAGATGTAAAGAATTTGCAAAGAGGAAGGAAGAAGGGTCCTCAGGTAATGGAATTCGTTGTTTCTTTATTTGATTGGAATTACCAAAATTTGCCTTTGTCAGTTAATATTCAAAACTTGAGACTATTGCCTGCTTCAATACCCGTAAGCAGAGTTTTTACGGCAATGTCAAGAATAGAGAATCCCAGGTTTATTCTGATGCTCATGGGTAAAGAACCAATAAAGCAGATTTTTTTCAAGAATTATTTGAAATTTACTAGAGACTCACTAAATGACTCTCAAAAGGTCGCTATCCAGTCTGTTTTGAATAACTCGATAACGGTGTTGCAAGGTCCACCTGGAACAGGAAAAACATCTACAATCTATGAAATTATTTTGCAGCTTCTCGAAAACTTGAATACCTATCCAATTTTGGTGGTGGCTGCTTCTAATATTGCTATTGATAATTTGGCAGAAAAGTTCCTGGAAAAACATGCCAATTCAATCTTGCGTATTGTTTCAAAAGAGAAAGAGAGCGAGTACAATAAAAACCACCCATTAGCCCGTGTTTGTTTACACCATAAGGTTTATGAATCGTTGCCGTCATCTATGCAGCAGACATTACAGAGTATGCGGAACCCAACAGCTCCTCCAATTAGCCAAAATCAGTATAAGAAGTTGCTTACTGAACAAATAAGAGTATCAGATACCTTAATTGCCCAAGCTAGAGTCATTTTCACTACTACAGTTGTTGCTGGTGGAAATCAATTGAAGCCTATTAAAAAACTCCCAGTTATAATCATGGATGAAGCTACTCAATCATCGGAGGCCACTACTTTGATACCTCTCTCGATGCAGGGTGTTGAAAAATTCGTTTTTGTTGGTGACCACAAGCAATTGAGCAGTTACTCTCAAGTTCCAAGCTTGTCGTTGTCATTATTCGAAAGAGTATTGTTAAATGGATGCTACAAAACACCTCATATGTTGGATACTCAGTATCGTATGCACCCAGCAATAAGTGAGTTTCTGCGTCACAGGTTTTATGAAGGTAAGTTGAAAGATGGAATCACTGCAAATGACAGGAAATACCCTGGAATACCCGAGAATCCAGTGTATTTCTGGGATACTTGCAGGGAATTATCTGAAAGTAGGGTCAAAATCAGATTTAACGAAGATAGAGGTTATACATACGTTAATCGCGGTGAGGTAGATTTGATAATTGATGTTCTAATCAAGTTGATTTATGAGAAACAAATCAAAAGATCTGATATTGGTGTAATCACTCCTTATAGAGGTCAAAGGGATTTGATATCATCGATACTAGAGAAAAATGATATGGTGAATCCCACTAAAGAAAAGATGCACATAGAGATCGATAGAGACGATTTTTTCAATGAATCCAAGCCTATAACAATTCATACGGTTTCCGATATCATGGTAGCCTCGATTGATGCCTTCCAAGGCCGTGAGAAAAAGTTCATTGTGATGTCATGCGTGAGATCGAACGAAAACAATCTGATTGGTTTCTTGGGTGATGAAAGAAGGTTGAATGTTGCTTTAACCAGAGCCCAGTATGGCCTCATTTTGGTCGGTGATTATAAGTGTTTGAGCGAAGGAAACGAGCTTTGGAAAGATTATTTGGCCCACTTAGCTAGCAAGGGCTCTATAAATCAATCCAAAACGTTCTTGTATTAATCAAGTCCTATCGAACTCCGGTTATTTATTATAGATTCAAATAGAATAATAGATCAGTCAATGAAAGAATGATAGAGTAATAGACCGACAGTATATCGCACAACGATACCTTGAGATGTAAAGCCATTTGGAACCGAAAAAGACTTATGTTCACCAAAAGCAAAAAAAAAAATATGGCGACAACTGCAGGACTCGAACCTGCGCGGGCAAAGCCCAAAAGATTTCTAATCTTTCTCCTTAACCACTCGGACAAGTTGCCAACAACTTGAAATGAATTGCAGAAGGAATCACCTATATAGTTCTCTGAAGCTACACTTGTCCTAGATCAATGTGGACCCTTATAATCACTTTACTTAGCACCGATTGCTTTGTTAGTAATGTAGTTCCTCTGAAATGCGTTTTGAGATCAAAAACTAAGCATTTTAGTAAGTTTTTTCCTCACTAATTCAGATGACAGAGAATGTATGTTTTACCGTGATAACGATGTCAGGCGCCTGGCATAAGCCACTCGGTTCGGGAAGTTCAAAACCCAGTTCCTAATGTTGATTGATGAGGCTTACAAGAAGAGTGTGGAAGTTACAAGATTCACTTTGAATCTACTCATTGGAGATAGTCAAGAAGTTTGCAAGGAAATCGGCTTCACATTGGCCCGTTGCAGCACCTTGCATTATTAAATCAATTTGAGAGAACCGTTGACATAAAAAGACAAAAGACGATCGAATACTTCAGCATACTAGTGATTGGAAGCGGCGTGTAGCATAATAATCGAGCCTACCTCAGTTTAGACGCTATTTAATTGTTGATTTAGACTATATCCTAGTCATTTGAGCCAAAATAGCCGTTGAAAGTTTCTTTTTTGGGGAAAAAAGGGACAAGATAGCAATAGAAGAGAATGGCAACCTCAATTACACACAATGAGCATCAAGTAGGACTTCTACTGCTTGAAAACATGGATTTGATGATTGGGAAAAAAAATCTGGAGATGAAATATTCATACACTCGAAAAGTAAATTTCAAACTCTTTATTTGGCATTTTAACGATTTTTCTTTTACATGAGTAAACAGCAATCGAAAGTTGAGCCAAGGAGCCCACATATTGGGTCTTCAGGCTCGAAAACCAAATCCTCGAAGACAAAATCGCAACAATCAAAGAAAACGGTGCAAAAACAAACTAGAACAAGCTTGTTTCAAGCAGCACCCATCTATGACTTGTTAAGAAATTTTGAGAAGGCACCTAATCAATGGGCATCTAGATACATAGTTGTGATTACTGCTATAATTATCAGAAGTGCAATTGGGTTAGGGTCGTACCTGGGTGAAGGACAAGATCCGATTAGGGGGGATTTCGAAGCCCAAAGACACTGGATGGAATTGACCACCCATTTGCCCATTGAGAAATGGTACTTTTACGATCTACAGTATTGGGGGCTTGATTATCCTCCATTGACTGCATTCCACCTGTACTTGTGTGGACTTATCGGAAGTCTTTTTGACCAGTCGTGGTTTGCTTTATACGTTTCCAGAAGGTTGGAAACACCAAGTTTGAAAAATTTCATGAGACTATCGGCTTTGGTTAGTGAGCTCATTATTTACGTACCAGCATTGATGGGGACTATATCACTATGTGGCAAGAAATTCCACTTGAGTCGAATGGATCAAATTATAATTTTGTCTATTATTTTCTATCTACCGGGACTCAACTTGATAGATCATGGCCATTTTCAGTACAATTCAGTGATGCTTGGGCTATTTTTATTCTCTTTGAATGAGTTATTCCAAGACAATTTGATTACCTCTTCCATTTGGTTTATGTTTTGCATTAATTTCAAGCAAATGGGGCTCTACTATGCTCCATTTATTTTCACTTATATGGTTGCAAGGCTTTTCAAAAAGAAAGGATCCATGAAGGATTTGGTAACAGGAATTGACTTCAGAAAGTTTATCCAGTTAGGGATAACGGTTTGCATTACGCAATTTACAATTATTTTGCCATTCTTGATAATCCCTTCTATCGATTTGACTGCTAAAATGAAAGTATTGAAACAAATAGTGTTGCGCGTGTTCCCATTCCAAAGAGGCTTGTTCGAAGATAAGGTTGCAAACTTTTGGTGTGTTTCCAACATTTTAATCAAATACAGACAGTTGTTTGAACTTGATACTCTTACGAAACTAACTTTATTAGCGACTTTAATTTCGTTGATACCTTCCAATTTGGTTCTATTCTTCAAGTATACATCTCAAAAGACTATGGATGAAAGAAAGAGATATCTATCTATTATATATGGGTTTGCTGCGACCTCGTGGAGCTTCTATCTTTTTTCTTTCCAGGTGCATGAGAAATCTGTTTTGATACCATTGTTACCCAGTACTCTATTATTCTGCTTCAATGATGGTCACCATGTATCTATAATTCAATGGATCAACAATGCTGCGGTATTCAGTATGTTCCCTTTGCTCAAAAAAGACGGGTTGATGTTGCAATACTGGGTTATTGTCCTTTTATCAAATTGGTTGATAAGTGGATTCAATATGACTACCTCCTTGTTATTTCCAAAGAAGAACATATTTTGGAAAGTAACAATTTTGACTTCATATCTAGCAATGATAATCTATCACATTATTGATATTTACTATGAACCCCCTTTTGCTTATCCCGATTTGTGGCCTATAATGAATGCAACCTTGTCCTTTGGTTGTTTTGGTGTATTTTGGTTATGGCTCTTATATTGCATCTTTAATCTCTAGTTAACAACTAGGTAAGGTTATTCCCTCCTTGAATTTTCTATCAGATGTGAAAATTCCCCACTGGGTCTCCCATTTGTTGCCATCTTCATAGAATATCTTTTTCCAAGGTTCATCAAACGCTTCAAAGTAATACCATGCATAATCATTCTTATAAGCGTCACATACAAAGTTGTCCATAAACTTTTGTTGGTTAGCTAAACTGGACACAGAACCTTGATAGGTGCCACCACCTGATGGCCATCCGACTTCTGTAATAACAATCTTCGCAGAAGTTCCCTTATTCAATGGTTCAATTTGATAATTGATAAAATCAAAAGTCCAGTCGCTACCTTTATCGACAGTTTCGCCTCCAAAAAACGGATGTACGTTAGCACCTATAATATCACAGTTTTTCAATAAATTAACATCAACCAACGATCCAATCTCTGACGTTCCCACAGGGATATCACCATAACCTATTTTTTTCAAATAATTTTTGGTTTCTTTAATGTATTCAACCAATTCTTGCAGTGTTTTCTCCTCTCTGAAAAGGACTTCATTTCCAATAAAGATAGATTCAAAGTATTTTCTAGGATACTTATCCAAGGCCTGCTTCATGCTGTCCATTTGTTGCTTGTTTATTTTATCACTCTCTCCGATCCAAACGCCCATAGCCAAAGACATATTCAAGTTCAATTCTTCGAAGGCCGCCAAAATGTAATCACTTTGGTTACATTGCATTCCATAATTTCTCAACCTTGTAGTAGATCTTGATAAAAAGGCAACATCGAGTAGTATATCTCTCTTCGTAACCCCACATTTTGGTTCCATAGCATTGCTTGGTGAGTAACCTATTCCATAGAAAACGGTTGACCCAAATCCCGGGTCACTCATCAAGGATACCACTTCTGTATCATTCTTATACTTGCTAGATATACCTTCGAGTGTATTGTTGGCTTTCAAGTTATAACCCTCGAGAAGTTTATTGCTAATTATGTCCCCACTATCTTTGCCTATTATTCTGGATTTATTTAGTCCTCCTTTATCAACAGGTAGCGAGTCTGTAGCATAGTCAGTGTTTAACTCGGCTAGCATCAGATTGACATCGCTTTCACTGTGTGACTTGAAGTAATTGCGCACTGTGTTCTTTGTTCCATTTGCCAATATAACAACTGCTGGAGTGAAACCAGCGATCAATAGTATAATCACTAACCCGAGACAGAAATATATGATTCTCTGTTTGGTCACAAATGGGGTTTCCCTGTCACGCCCAATCTCTGAACTCTTCACAGATCTAAAACTGAAGTGATCTGAATCTTTTTCATGAATACTTTCTGCGTAACAAGTACTAGGTTCTTTGAATATAGAATTAGTATTGGTTGGTAATTCACTCTTCTTGTTTCGAATGGGGTTCAATATACTGGAACTCAACGGCTTCGCAAAGTCTTCGTCTCCTCTGGATGAGATGTTTCTGACACCTTCCTCCCTGACTTCTGAAGTATAGCGGCTACTCGACTTTCTTGGTTCTTGATAATTTGCAATATCTACATTGTTATACTTGTACCTGTAAGGAGCAAGATTATGTGAAACAGTTTCCTGAACCGGACTGTTTTCCTCAGAATCTTCCGTTTTTTCATTGCTCAAAGGCGAAACTGCATTGATCTTCATGTCCTCGAACTTCATCAAAAAGGGTTTATTTGTAT